>JAOSBK010000005.1:17483057-17495307 GCA_027568895.1 Erythroxylum shatona | reverse complement strand
CCGAACCTCTATAAAAACAGTGTTTGCTCTTCTTCCTTACTCTTTACATTTAAATTTGTTTAAATTATTTTTGTGTGTGTTTATTACGTGATTTTATTGTAGAACTTTACGAAAAGTTTAAGAGATCTATTCAACCCCCTTCTAGATAGCTAACAATAGCATCAGTTATAACGATCGGGCGACCAATCATCAGGAGATAGATGTGTAAGGCTTGTTTTTTTGTGACATAATCGAGGTGAGTGGTTGGGATGATATTATTGCAAACTAAATGAAGCAAAGGACGAGCTATGGGTCAGAGATCAGATCATTTGAGGTAAAGTTGGTAATAGCGGGGCCGATGCCATTCAGTGCCCTCTTGACAGAGGGTGCGAATAATATAGTCCGAAGGGTAGTTGTGGATGAGCTAATCATAATGGGAATGGAGAACGCTAGGAAGATTGAAATGGCGACGGATACTAGCAATAGTGAATGCATTGGGTGCTTTAATAGCATGGAAGTTAATTTCCATGGTATCATTGAATCTAACATAAGTGTAAAAATGGCGAACGAATTTATCGTTGCCTTGAGCACGGTGTTTAACTAAGCCTGTGAGTTGTGAAACAACAAGTTGTTGAACGAAGGGGTTGTCAAGAGGAGCTAGCTGAAAGGGTCTCTCTTTAATAAAAGGCCTAGTGTCTACCTTCTCATAAAGTTCAATAAAAGTAAAACTATCTGAGGAATCAGAGTGACTAGGAGGGCTAGGAGGGCAGGAGGGCTAGTAAGGGTAGGGAGTTTAATGCGAGGCATTGTTCTGCAGAAAATTCTCATCGAAACATAACTAAGCAAACGAGTAAAGCAAACTAAAAATAATAACCTAAGCAACTAGCAAAGGCATAAGCAACAATCCTAGGTAACCTAAACAAAATGAATCTAAAGGGAAAATGGAAAAGAAAACAAAATAGACAACCTAGTCTACCATAAACACTACAAAAACTAAGAAAAAGGAAGAGAAGAAACACTTACAAAAATTGAGAGAGAGGTTAGGTTAAGAATCTCGAGGATGGCTGCAACAAAAAATGAAGGTGGAAATGAAGGAAGGGGGTCGGAGGGTTTAAATAGGGTTTGGGTGTGTGAAATGATAGAAAAGGATAGAGGGAATACGAAAGGTTAAGAGAAAATAGAGGTGGAATGGTAATTTGACTCGGTAAAATTCACACAGATTAAACCTTCAACGCGACGAAAGCTGAAATTTGTCGCGGCGAACTTAACCCTAATCGCAAAAAACAGCAAAGTATCTATATTTCGCCGCGATGACATGAAACTCACGCTGTAGCAAAAATAACCCAAAAAACACATAGAGGAATGATGGAGAGTGCGAAATTAACCCGAGAGGAACATAAAGACATGAGGTATCTTTGCCACAGTGACATAGACTTCACGCCGCGGCAAAATTTACCTGAAGCAACATAAAAGGTTTGAGGAACTTTCACCACGGCGACGTGGAATCCACGTCGTGGCAAAATTCACCCGAGATCAACATGAAGGAAATAGGTAAGTTCACTGCGGCGACGTGGAATTTACACCGTGGTGAAGTTTACCTGAAGGGAATATCAAGCAAGACAAAAATAAATGTTAAACAAGAGAAACATGACTAACAAACAATTGACACAAGCTGGGTACTGAGTAACATTAAAGATCATATACAAAGTCATAAGGCACCAGATGAGCTCAGGAAAATAAAGTGCAACACAATTAATCAGATCAATTTTCTCAAACTTGAAGATATATCATGCTTCAGGCCGATAAGGACAGCAAAAAATAAAATAGGAGATAGAACTAGCATGGGAATTATTGAATTGAAAAACTGCTAATTAAACTAAAAGCTAAGTTAATGTCCTACTGAAATGGTTTCTCCCCCACATTTATTTAATAAACTAATGCACCCGACAATGTCATAATCAGTCACAGAGTAAGAGTAAGTGAACAAGTGAAGGAAACAACCAACCTGAGTTTTACGGAGGTTCTTGATTCTCCTGGTGAACCTTTGACAGATAGCCCTACTGTGGTGAGAAAACTTTACCAATTGCCATGTCAGTGTCAACCTCCATAATTCCAAATTCACCTGAAACATTAACAAAAAACCTTTCTCCCAAGAGCTCATCATTGACAATCGAAGAATCCAATGAGTACAGTGAAGAGCTAGTAGAGTAAGCATTTTGGAATTCAAATTCAAAGCATGCTTCATCGAAAACAATAACAAGCATGTTAACTCTTAGAAGCGAATAATCCTCATGAGGATGTTTCATTGCTTTGTACATGTTAAAGCACACTTTTTGATCTCCTACCTCCATAGTGATGGTACTTCCTTCATGCTAATCATAGTACTAGCATTCCTTAAGAAAGGTCTACCAAGAATTAATCTAGTGTCCTACACAACTTTAGAAAACATGTCAACCACATAAAAGTCAGTTGGAAAGACCAAACCGTTAACCTGGACCAAATGTCCTCTATAATGCCCATAGGATGCCTAAAAGACCTATCAGCCAATTAGAGAACTACAGATGTAGACTTAAGATTCTTGACTCCCAATGATGTATAGACAGACTTAGGTATAACATTGATGGTTGCCCCTAGATCTAACAAGGCTCTCCCTATGGTAACTTTACCTATAGTGTAAGGGATAGTGAAAGATCTAGGGTCTTGGCATTTTACGAGGATTTGGGGTTTAAATAAAGTAGACACATTTGAGCTGACTTGAACTCTTTCATTCAGTCTGAACTTCCTTTTATTAGTGCATAGGTTTTTAAGGTACTTAACATATGCAGGAACTCTTTTCACAAGGTCAAACAAAGGAATATTGACTTCTACCTTACCAAACAAATCAATGATATCTTTCGCATGTTTAGTATCAGTCATCCTTTTGCTTAGAAAATACGAATTAGGAAAAGGAAGGTCTTTAAGATTTACCTCCTTATCATTGGCTTCATGAGCTCCTTGCTTGCTTGATTCCTGGTTGCTTTTAGAATTCGCTTCCTGCTTTTAAAAGATTTGGACCCCTTTTCAATTAAAAGTGCTCTCTCCTTGGAGTTTTCAGACTTCTTTACTCTTGCAAATGTTGAAGGCACTTCTTCTTATTCAATCTCTTCTTCATCTACTCCCTCATCTTGATTGCTGAACCTCACTTACTTCCCATTTCGAAGAGTTATAGCATTCAAACTCTTGGGGTTCATAACAGTATTGGAGGGAATAGTTCCACTGCTCCTAGCTTGGTTCTCACTCAAGTTGTTAGATAGTTGAGTGATATAGGAGTTGATATTCTCAGCTTTTATCTCTCATTGCTCCATTCTCTTCTCTAAAGTGTTGAACCGAGCAGTATTTTTAGAAGAGTCCTGCTGAATCAGAGAGGCTATGGCGTTGAACTAGTTTTTATTCAAAGTCCTCTCCTCCTTCATCAACGCCATCATGTTATGCAGAAGTTGATTAGTGTCCTCCTTTGGTGGGACAGTTAGAGCTTGCTGTTGGTTGTGGAACTGGTTTATGAAAGAACTAGCCCCTCCACCTTGTTGAAATCTGTTTGGACCTTTTCCTTCTTCATTTCTCTAACTGAATCTAGGATTTTCTTTCCATTCCTCGGTATAGGTGTTGGAATAAGGATCCCATTTCTAATTGGGCCATGATAAACAGTCGACACCTTTTCATAACGACTGGGGCAGACACTAGAGATATGCATTACTGACTCACAAGTATCACAACTAGGTGCAATAAGATCTATAGAAGGTGTTGGACGATGCACACTTATGTTTTTCAACTCTGCAGTGATGAAGGATAGCTATGAAGTCACCTTACTTTCCAAAGAGTCAACCTTAGACTCCATATTTTCCATTCCTTTGGAATGAGCTATTGAAGCTCCCAACTCATGTATGCCTCTAGTGTCTCTAACACTGTACTATTGGTGATTTAAAGTCATCTTCTTAGTTAGATCCCATTCCTCCGAAGCTGTGAGGACAATCAAAGAACCTCCTGAAGCCACATCCAACATACCTTTATCTTGACTTTTCAGTCCATTATAAAAGTACTACACTAACTGCTCATCAGGTATTTGATGGTGGGGGCATCTGGACAACAAATCTTGAAAATGGTTCCAAAAATTGTAGAGGGACTCATCATAATCTTGACGTGCCGAGTAAATCACCTTCCTCATTGAGGAAGCTCTAGAGGCTGGAAAATACTTCTCTAAGAATGCCTTTCACAGATTGGCTCAACTGTGGTAGGCATTCACCACATGTCTTGGGAGGCTCATATACCACTTTCTTGCTTTCCCCTCCAAGGATAGATGAAAGACTTTCTATAGTACTTGATCAAGAGAAGCTTCCACTGGTTTCATACTTTGTCAAATCACGGAAAACGATTGCAAATGAATGTAGGGATCTTCTCCTGTCAAGCCATGAAATTTAGGAAGAGAGTTAATAAACAAACCTTTAACTTCAAAATTTACATCAAAATTAGGGCAAGCAACAGCAAACGGATCATAATTCACATCAGAGGTAGTTGCTTCCCTAATGGTCCTCTTTCTTTGATATCCGTTATTCTCACCAACTCGCTCTAACTCCCCATTACCTCCATAATCACCATTCCTAGGTTGGTTAGCATTAAGGTTAGGGTTTTGCAGAAAAGTTGGGTTTTCAGCCATTATCACTCCTTTTAATGATTCGCTCTCACTACTTGGCTGACTAGACTCCACTGAGATATTTTTCTCTTCAACAACTACTTTGCTTCTCTCTTTTTCTCTCCTCTCCTTTCTGATTTTTCTCAAACGTCTCTCAATTTCTGGGTAGAAAGGTAGAAGTTTGCTTTTCCTGGGCATGCAAGGGAATAATTCAAACGAAAATAAAAGGTAACATAAAGGACTTGCAAGCACACAAAGTCAAATAAAAAAAGAGATGTGATGGATGCAAGTGTGTAGGTGTGTGAGAGTATTTATAAAAGTATGTATAGATCAAAAAGCAATCAAAAGAAATGTTCAAAACTATGTAGGTGCAAAAAACCTAAGTATGAAAAGTGCAAAAAGTTCAGTATCCTTTTGTTTTGTATTTTCAAAATTTTGATGCTATGCAAGAAAAATGAAATCCTATACTATTGACAAGTATGAAGCTAAACTATCTAGAATGCAATCTAAATAAAAGGCTTCTAACCTCACTTAGTAGCAAAATGACAAAAGCTAACCTAGAGAACCAATTTCTTAGCTCCCCAGTAACGACGACATTTTGATTTGAACCTTTGTTCGTATCCTTAAAGGTCAAATCAAAAAATAATCCAAGGAATGCAATATAGGATGCAACCTCGAGTCATTTAACTTAATCGGAACCTAAAATAAATGGATTTAAGTTAACCTATGTGTTATGAGATGCAAGGTAATTAAGTAGGAAAGGGGGTTTTGATCTTTGAAAACATTAACTGTACTAAATTGAATTGTAAGAAAAATATTTAAAATGTATTTTTGGATTTTTGGTAATAGAAAACAGAAAGATTAAGACAAATGATCAAAGAGTGATAGGATCCTCTTGAAAATGAGCTTTGGCTATCGAAACTAATTTTGATAGGAGTGGAAATTACTAAGTTTCAAATGGGTAAAACTTAAAGAACTCTTTAAGTCCAAGATCTTAATCAATGGGACTACATTTCTTAAAACCCTGTTAAATGCTCTTAGTGTGTGTAGTGGATAAGTTCATGTAACAAGTCACTTTGAGATCTAGAATCAACTCAATATCAAACACAACTATGCAAGATAAAAGAGAATCAATAAGATCACAAAAAGACATATATGAGACTTCATATATTTTAGTTCAAGGTTCTACATCAACAAATCTAAACCACACATTAAATATCCAACACTTGATTAAACTATAATCAAGTATGTTTAACTACAAATTACAAATCCTAAACCTAGGAATTCATAATTTATAGCTAAACATGGATTAAACTACTCCCCTTTTAAGCCCATTGAACTCTAGCCATTGCTACATCTTCAAGAGGAGAGAAAGACGCCTAACCACGCATAACTCCAAGAAATTTCACAACCGAGAAGAAATTGGAGGCACCCATGGTAGAAGTCGATGGTGAAAATGGAAGAAAATGAGAATGATATAAAAGAAGACGATGGAGTCTTCGATTGTGGAAGATGAAATATGGATATATATAATGTCGTCTCTCTTTCTCTCCTTTTGTAAGTTAGCCCAAAATAGGTTTTTTGCAAAATCGGGTTGTTGGATCGAGTTGCATAGTTGGTTAATTTTTCAAAAATAGTTCAGGTCTGGTGCCAATTAGAATATGTTGCCGCGGCAAAAGAATGAGTTCATCGTGGCAAACTTTTCCTGAAAGATTTCCTCAATAGTCTGCTGAGTTCGTCGCAGTGAAAGCATCATCTTTGCCGCGACAAACTTTTCCCGAAAGGTTTCTTCAAAGATTTTCTGATTTTGCCACGGTAAAACATCATCCTCGATGCGGTGAACTTTGCCTATTGCCCTTGGTGACTTATGTTCTTAGTCTTCACTCTTTGGCTCTACTTCTTGAATGACCTATAATGAAAAATAGTAATTTGTAGTATCAATTGTTCTAAAAATCAATTTAGTGCAACTAATTATTTGTGACAATTTTACCCTCAAACTGCATTAATTCAAAACAAGCACTTATGAGCTAAATTAAGCACAATATCCAATAATAAGAGTCAAAACGTATAACAAAAACCATGAAATTGTCACCAAATGATATAAGAAACTTGGGTTTAATCAGTATTCCATGCCCTTGGTGCTTGTGTTAATCCATACAATGCCTTTTTTAATCTCAAGACCTTATCTTCATGACCTTTGACTATAAAGTCAATTGGTTGTTCAATAAAGACTTCTTCTTGAAGATTGTCATTTAGAAAAGCTAACTTTACATCAAGTTGCAAGATCTTCCACTTCATTTAAGCTGTAAAATAGATCAACAAATGAATAGTCTCCATACAGGCACCAGATGCAAATACTTCATCATAATCCACTCCATGCTTTTGCTTGTAGCCTTTAGCAATGAGCCTTGCTTTATATTTCTCTACATCTCCATTGGTATTCTTTTTTATCTTGTAGATCCATTTGACTCCAATAGCTTATGACCTTTAGGAAGAGTTGATAATTCCCAAGTATTGTTTTTCTCTATTGACTTGATCTTCTCCTCCATGGCTTGTCTCCATCTTTTATCCTTCACGGCCTCCTTAAAATTTAAAGGTTCACTATCTATAAGAAGACAAAAGAAATTACTTACATCAATATCATTGATTATTTTTTTTGTTCATAAATATCGTAAATACTCCTTATTTTTTGTGGTCCATTACTTGAACTTTTCCATGCATAAACAAAGAAGAATAAGGCATATTTGGAGAAGCAGGTGGAGTTATCTCTTAGAGGAGCAACAAAAGGCTTCATTCCATTCCAAACTTGTTGCAAAGTTTGATCTTTGACATTTCTCGTTAGAGACCAATTTGACAAATAAACTGCACAAGAAACAGCTTCAGCCCAAAATTATTTAGGTATGTTTTTGGGCTTTAACATACATCGATCCATATTAAGAATTGCTCTATTCTTCCTTTCGGCTACTCCATTTTGTTGGGGAGATCTTGGGACTGTTAAGCGATGGTGGATTCTATGTATTTCATAGAAATCAAGAAACTCCTTAGATGTGAACTCGCCTCCTCTATCAGACCTTAAGGCTTTAATTATATAGTTACTTTGATTCTCCACAAGTGCCTTGAACTTCTTAAATGCTTCATATTTCTGCTTTAAGAAATAAACCCATATTTTTTTTACTATAATCATCAATGAAAAGTAAGAAGGATCTACTTTTACCCATTGAAAATGGCTTGATTGGTCCACACACGTCAGTATGAATAAGTTGAAGTAGTGCAGTTGCTCTTGTCACCGCTTCTTTTGGAAAACTTCTTCTTGAATGCTTGCCAAGTAAACATACTTCACATAAATGATGTGGGTGGTTGACGGAGGGCATTCATTTCACCATGTATTTATCTCCCAACATATTGAGTCCAAAATTCAAGTGTCTAAATCTCACATGCCAATGCCATGCTTCATCTTTCACGTTCATCTTTAAACATATTGCTTCGATTGTCTTAATATTCAACATAAGCATTTTATTCTTCGACATAAACACCTTAGCAATCAATTGAGCATGTTGATCTATAATCAAAGACAACAATCTTTCATATGGATTTCATATCATTTTTTAAGAAGTTTCCCAAAACTTAAAATATTACTTTTCAATTTAGGCATATAATTAACATCATTAATAAGTCTATAGCTTCCATCTCTTGAAGAAATTAGAATGGTACCTTTTCCATGAATTTGAATCTTTGACGAATCCCTAAAAGAAATGTTGCCTTATACCTTTTCATCAAGTTCCACATATTTGCCTTTATCTCCATACATATGATTACCTGCTCCATTATCTAAGAACCATGTACTTTCATCCTTACTTGTATTATCCTTGAGTGCTAGCAATAAAGTGGGCTTTTCGTCTCTTTGCTTGTTATCAACCGTATTGACTTGCTCTTCAACTTGATTAAGCGTAGCATAACGTTCCTAAGAAAAATATCCAAATTTATGACAATTTTAGCTTTCAATATTATACTTATCATACCTCCTCTCATTTTGTCTAAAATTGTAACCTCCTCTTCCTCTTCCTGTTGACTTTCCTTGGCCTTTGTATGATTGATTTTTTCCATCATTCTCGACGTTCTTATAATCTCCTTTACTTCTTCCTCCATAACTTCGTCCTCGACCTCGACCTCGACCTCGACCACGTCCTTATCCTCTTCCTCTTTGATTGCTTTCTCCATCATCATCTTTTAACACAATCCTTTCTTTAAGTGCTTGCTCTAAAGGTTTTTCTTTCCGTTTTTTGATCTTGTCTTCGTAAATTTGTAAAGAGCCCTATAGTTGTTCAAATGTCAAATAGTCTAGATCTTTAGACTCCTCAATGATGCAAACCACATAATCAAACTTTGGGTTCAAGGAATGAAGAATCTTCTCTACTGCTCGAACATCTTCAACTTGATCTCCATATCTCTTCATTTGATTCACAATGGCCTTCACTTGTGAATAATAATCTGAGATTGATTTAGATTCCTTCATCCACAAAGATTCAAAATCACCCTGCAATGATTGGAGTTGAATCTTTTAACTTTATCAATTCCTTGAAAGGAACTTTGCAAAATCTCTCACGCTTCCTTTGAAGTGGTTACATCGGCCACCTTCTCAATAGTGAATCATCTAGACATTAATGGATGAGGGTGAGGGCTTGTTGATCCTTTTTCTTGATCTTTGCCAAAACATCCTTCTCATTTTTTAGACAAGTTGACTTCATTTAGGTTGCATAAAACCTTTCTCTACAATCTTCCAAGCATCTTGTGAGCCATGCAAAGACGCTATGTTTCATAATTTTGTTTTGTGAGGTGAGAGAATTGAAATGAGTATACTCCACCATTGTTTGTCATTTCTTAAAGAACTTGGCTCTGATACCACTTTGTTAAGAAGTGGGGAGGTTTAGAGAGGAGAGAATTATTTGGAAGAACAGGTTGTATTTCACTTGAAAATGAATTTAGTTCAAGTACAAAGAGGTATTTATAGGAACAAAATGACTCTTCATATCTAAGTACATGAACCCATTAATAAACCCAAATAAATAAACTATATATGAACTTAAAACCATATATGGACCAATATTTATATATATAACTAATACATGAACATAATTAAACTCCTAACAATAAACTTAAACATCTATGTATCTAGACTTTGAACATTCATATATCTAGATCAACTTTCAAATTACTCTTCAACAAGACCCTCATATCTCCAAATGCATGCATGAGCAATCTTTAAATGAAGCAAGCTGGGACTTGACAAAACACTCCTGACTAAAGACTCATTCATCCTTAAATTCTCTAAAGATGTAATCTTGTAAGCAATTTGGTCTAGGTACTTTAGGAATGGTATCTTAGGATGCCTGGGGACAAGAGCAAAAATGAGGTTATTCTATTATGGGTCTATTTTTATAGTTTATCTCTAGAATATTGGACTTTGGATGACTTGAGTTTTTAGCATGCTCTCTAGGTAGGCCACAATGCTTAGATTTATAAATAGCACGGTTGAATAAATTGGGTATGCGAGGGTGTGTATAGAGACCAAAAAGGAAGCTGAGTTGCCTTATACACTCCTAAATAAGAAGCTCTCAAAGGATTGGGAACTAATTGACTCATAATGTCAACTCTTGTACACTTGGAATCGTATTAATCAACCTAAAAAGTGGAGACTTATTAAGAAACTATTCAAAATTGGGGCATGTGTAGAATTTATAGGAACTCAAGTTAAAACTCAAGTTGAAACTCATTCTGCTTATGAGGAAATCTCCAATTTGGAGAAGCTTGAGCCACGATAGTTGAATGAGAAAATAAATGCAAATTTGAAGATCATTAGAGAAAAGAGGTTAGTCTTAATACTAATAAGTTCCCTATAGACACAACTCTAGTTCCTGTACAAAATCCTAAACAATCTTGTGAAGATTTGGAAAATCCCATAAGAAATATGGATGTAATTAAATAATCTGGAGTTGTAATGATGGAAGGTAATAATACATTATCCTTAACCAGGTTCCATCTTTGTAAGGTTGATACTTCACACTATCCGGTCGTTGAGGAATGTTGTTAGACGCCAACTTTGATTAGTAATTAATTTGATTAATTACTACTAGTTTAGTGATGAACTTATGTGTTCACACACTTACGAGTCTAATATTTCATATTTATGATTATTTAATTTATTTTGAGATAATTTATTAAATAATATATATGGCATATTATTTTATTTTTGCTAGTACATAAAATATAATTAATATTGGAAATTATCTTGTATAAAATAAATGAATAAAATAAATAGTTTTATTTTATTTCATTTATAAATAATAATAATTATTTTAAAAAAGAAATCAAAAGGTTTTAGATGGTAAAAGACGTTAAATCCATTGGGTGTTTTTTTAAATTTAGTTTTGCAAAACAAAACAATAACGGAAGGATACGTTAGTGGTTGTTTTAAAGTTTTAAAATAACAACGTTAAAATATAAAGAATCTGAAGGAGAAGTGATAGATATGTTGTTTTCATTTTTAGTGCGTGAACAAACACTAAAGAGAAAAAGTGATACTCTCATTTTTTGTGTATGTGAATAAAACAACGTAGAGAACAGTGAGAGATAAGATACTCTTTCATTTTTCTTCATTTTCTGTACATGAAAATAAAGAAGAGAAAAAGAGAATTGTTTTCTTCATTCTTGAAGAAAGGGTTCTTCTAATTTAACCCAAGTGTTAAAAGCGAAATGTATTTCTCAGTATGGAGTACATAGAGACTTCGTAGTTTTTGAAGTTTATTACCGATTAATCCTCACAAATTTCAGGTATTTATTTTTTGCTTGTTCTTACTATTAATATGTTTGTTAAGTGCAACAGATAAATATAGGATTGCATTTTTTATTTTCTGCTACGTATGCATTCCTTCAAGGGGTGACTTAATTAGTCCTCCTACTACTATGTGTTCACCCCCATGTGTTCATCTAATATCCCTTTACACATATACTACTATGCATTGCTATATATATCCATTTACTTATGCTTGAGACAGTGTGCATACCCAAAATAGGTAAAGACAAGGGTATGTCTTCTTTAGCTATTCTCCGAGGTCTGGGAATAATTAAACCCAATAATAACTATTCTAACTCTCTTTTTCTAACACAAGAATAGGTAACTGTCAGGAATACACTATGAATAAAATACTTATTCCATTGAACTAAACATACTGTAAGTTCCTTTTGATTCAAAATAACTCAATCAATAGTTTAAAACTGATAGGTCGTCAGACTACCAAAAATAATTCCTGTTCCTGAAATAACAAAAACTTGTAATAGCGGTGAAACAGGGTCGAACCACAAAGAGTTGTAACTATCAATTCCTTTTGAAAAAAAATAAATAAAGGGGGATTTGAGATTAAAATTCAGATTGTGAATAAAGCACAAAAAAATAAGGAAAACAAGGAAAACAATTGTCGTAGAGAAAAGTTGCAAACAAGGGTATTGAAACTCAATCGAAAGCACAATCGTTGTCTTGATTTCTAAAATTGATCATTGATAACTAAACATAATCTTTAGCCAATAAGTTGGTTATAACTGTTGAAGACG
>JAOSBK010000005.1:17472156-17482957 GCA_027568895.1 Erythroxylum shatona | reverse complement strand
TTTGTATGTGGGAAAGGGCCCACGTGGCCAGTGAAATTATTATTGACTGTATGTGATGATTGGCTTCCGCATAGTGTGTGTTTATGATTTCAAGAAAAATTATACTGACTTTTGAATGATTGAGTGCATAGCATGTCACCCTCGCGGGGCATGGACTCGGATATCACCATCGATGTCGGGTTTGAGTCTTGCGGGAATGGGGTGCTACAATAAGTGAGTGGTCGGGACGTTATTGTTGCAAACCAAATGAAGCCAAGGACGAGCCTCGGGTCAGAGATTAGATCGTTGGAGGTAAAGTTGGCAATAGCGTGGCCGATGTCATTTGACGCCCTCTTGATAGAGGGTGCAAATAACATCTTCTAAAAGGTAGTTGTTAATGAGCTGATCATAATGGAAATGAAGAATGTTAGGAAAATTGAAATGGTGATGGATACTGGCAGTGGTGAATGCATTTGGTGCTTTAATATCACGAAATTAATTTCCATGGTATCATTGAATCTAACATATGTGTAAAAATGGCGAACGAATTTATCGTTGCCTTGGGCCCGGGGTTTTAGTAGGCCTATTAGTTGAGAAGCAACAAGTTGTTGAACGAAGGGATTGTCATGGGGAACTACCGAAAAGGGTCTCTCTTTAATGAAAGGCCCAGTTTCTACTTTCTTATATAGTTCCAAAAAAGTAAAACTATCTGAGGAATTAGAGTCACTCGGAGGGGTAGGAGGGGTAGGAGGGGCAGGGAGTTTAACTCAAGGGATTGTCCTATAGGAAACACACACCAAAACATAACTAAACAAACGAATAAAGCAAACTAAAAATAATAACCTAAGTAAATAGCAAAGGCATAATCAACAATACTAGGTAACCTAAAAAAAATTAATCTAGAGCAAAAATGGAAAAGAAAACAAGATGGACAACCTAGTCTACCCTGAACACTATAGAAACTAAGATGAAGGAAGATAAAAAAAACACTTACAAAAGATTGAAGTCTATGCAGATAGTCGAAAAGGAGAGATTAGGTTAAGGATTTGGAGGATGGCCGCAGCAAAAATGAAGGTAGGAAACAAAGGAAGAAGGTCGGAAGGGTTAAGTAGGGTTTGGGATGTGTGAAATGACAAAAAAGGATAGAGGGAATACGAATGGTTAAGAGCAAATAGGGATAGAATGGTAATTTCAAAGGGTAAAATTCGTGCAGATTAAACCTTCACCTCGACGAAAGCTGAAATTTGTTGCGATGAACTTAACCCTAATCACAAAAATAAGAAAAATATTGACGTTTCATCGTGATGACATAGAACCCACGTCACGGCGGAATTAACCCGAAAGGGACAGAGAGGAATAATGGGGAGTTTGCCATGGCGACGTCAAATACACATCATGGCAAAATTAACCTGAGAGGAACAGAAAGAAATGAGGTATCTTCATCGCGACAACGTGGACTTCTCGTTGCGGAAAAATTTACCCAAAGCAATATAAATGGTGTGAGGAACTTTCATCGAGGCGACGTGGAATCCACATCGTGGCGAAACTAACTCGAGAGTAACATGAAGGAATCAGGTAAGTTCACCAGACGATGTGGAATCCACACCATGACAAAGTTTACCTAAAAGGAATGCCAAGCAAGACAGAAATAAGTGTTTGAGAAACATGGCTGACAAATAAATGACACAAGCTAGTTACTCAGCAACCTTAAGGAGCATATAAAAAGTCATAAAGTACCTGATGAGCTCAACAAAATAAAGTGCAACACAATTAGTCATATCAATTTCCTCAAACTTGAAGACATATCATGAATCAGGCTAACAAGCACAACAAAAATAAAATAGGAGACAGAACTAGCATGGGAATTATTGAATTGAAAAATTGCTGATTAAACTAAAAGCTAAGATAATTTCCTACTAACGGTTTCTCCCCCACATTTATTCAACAAACTAATGCACCTTACAGTGTCATAATTAGTCACAGAGCAAGAGAAAGTAAACAAGTGAAGGAAAGAAACAATCTGGTGGTTATGAAGGTTGCTGGTTCTCCGGGTGAACATTCGACAGATAACCATAATGTGGTGAAGTAACTTTACCACTTGCCATGTCGGTGTCAGCCTCCACAATTCCATATTCACTTGAAACATTAATAGAAAACCTTTCTCCCAAGGGGTCATCATTAACAATCAAAGAATCCAATGAGTACAGTGCAGAGCTAAAGTAAACATTTTGGAATCCAAATTCAGAGCATGCATCACCAATAGCAATATCAAGCATGTTAACTCCCAAAAGCGAATAATCCTCATGAGGTTTCATTGCTTCATACATGTTAAAGCACACTTTTTGATCTCCTACTTTTATGGTGATGGTACCTTCTTTCATGCTAATCATAGTGCTAGCATTCTTTAAAAAAGATCTACCAGAATCACTGTAGTGTCCTGCACAACTTTAGAAGACATGTCAAGCACATAAAAGTCAGCGGGAAAGACCAAACCTTTAACTTGGACCAAAATGTCCTCTATAATGCCTACCGGATGCCTAAAAGACCTATCAGCCAATTGGAGAACTATAGATTTAGACTTATGATTCTTGACTCCCAATGACATGTAGACAGACTTAGGCATAACATTAATGGCTGCCCCTTATGGTAACTTTACATATAGTGCAAGGGATAGTGAAAGGTCCAGATCTTGGCATTTGATGGAAATTTTGGGTTTAAACAAAGCAAACACATTTGAGCTAACTTGCACTCTTTCATTCGGTCTGAACTTCCTTTTGTTGGTGCACAGGTCTTTAAGGTACTTAGAATATGCAGGAACCCTTTTCACAAGATCAAGTAAAGGAATATTGACTTCTACTCTACCAAACAAATTAATGATATCTTTCTGAAGTTTAGTTTCGGTAATCCTTTTGCTCAATAAATACGAATTAGGAAAAGGAAGGTCTTTAGGATTTACCTCCTTATCATTGGCTTCATGGGCTCCTCGCTTGCTTGATTCCTGGTTGCTTTCAAAATTTGCTTCCTTGCTCTTTAATGGTTTAGACTCCTTTTTAGTTAAAAGTGTTATTTCCTTTGAGCTTTTAGACTTCTTGACTCATGTAGATGTTGAAGGCACTTCTTCACATTCAATCTCTTCTTCTTCTACTCCCTCATCTTGATTGCTGAACCTCACTTGCTTCTTATTTCGAAGAGTTATGACATTCAAACTCTTGGGGTTCATAACAGTATTGGAGGGAATAATGCCACTGCTCTTAGCTTGGTTCTCACTCATGTTGTTAGATAGTTGAGTGACATAGGAGTTGATATTCTCAGCCTTCGTCTCACATTGCTCCATTCTCTTCTCTAGAGTATTGAACCTAACAAAATTTTTAGAAGAGTCCTATTGAATCAGAGAGGCTATGGCATTGAACTGGTTATTATTAAAAGTCCTCTCCTCCTTCATCAATGCCATTATGTTATGCAGAAGTTGATTAGTGTCTTCCTTCAGTGGGAAAGTTAAATCTTGTTGTTGGTTGTAGAACTGAGTTGTGGAAGAACAACCCCTTCACCTTGTTGAAATTTGTTTGGACCTCTTCCTTCTTCATTTCTCCAAATCAGTCTAGGATTTGCTTTCCATCCCTCATTATAGGTTTTGGAATAGGGATCCCATTTCTGATTGGGCCGACCCTGATAAACAGCAGACACCTCTTCATAAAGATATGCATTACTGACCCACAACTAGGTGCAATAAGATCCATAAAAGGTGTTGGACGATGCACACTCATGTTTTTTAACTCTATAGTAATTAAGGATAACTGCGAAGTCACTTTATTTTCTAAAAAGTCAACCTTAGACTCCAGACTTTCCATTCTTCTGGAGTGAGCTGTTGAAGCTCCCAACTCATGAACACCTCTAGTGTCTCTAACACTGTTAGTGATTCAGAGCCATCTTCTTAATTAGATCCTATGTCCTTGCAACTATGAGGTCAATCAAAGAACCTTCTGAAGCAGCATCCAACATACCTTTGTCTTGACTTTTTAGTCCATCATAAAAGTACTACACTAATTACTCATCAAGTATCTGATGGTGAGGGAATCTAGATAATAGATCTTGAAAACGGTTCCAATAGTTGTAGAGGGACTCATCATAATTTTGACATGCTGAGTAGTTATCCTTCCTCGTTGATGAAGTTCTGGAGGCTGTAAAATACTTCTCTAAAAATGCCTTTCTCAAAATGCCTGTGGTAGGCATTCGTTACATGTCTTGGAAGGCTCATATACCACTCCCTTGCTTTACCTTCCATGAAAGACTTTCCATAGTACTTGATCAAAAGAAGCTGCCACTAGTTTCATGCTCTAACAAATCATGAACAACGATTGCAAGTGCATATAGGGATCTTCTCCTATTAAGCCATGAAATTTAGGAAGAGAGTTAATAAGTAATCCTTTAACTTCAAAATTCGCATCAAAGTTAGAGCAAGCAGTAGTAAAAGGATCATAATTCACATCAGAGGTAGTAGCTTCCCTAATGGTCCTCCTTCTATGATTTTCATTGTTCTCACCAACTCGCACATGCTCCCCATTACCTCCATTATCACCATTCCTAAGTTAGTTAGCATTAAGGTTAGGGTTTTGTAGAAAAGCTGAGTTTTCCACCACTATCACTCCTTATAATGATTTACTCTCACTACTTGGTTGACTAGACTCTACTGAGATATCCTCCTCTTATACAATTACTTTGTTTCTCTCTTTTTCTCTCCTCTCCTTTCTGATTTTTCTCAAACGTTTCTCAATTTTAGGGTAGAAAGGTAGATGTCCATACAACAAGTCACCTTGGGATGTAGAATCAACTCAATATCAAACACAACTATACAAGATAAAATAGAATCAACAAGATCATAAATAGACATATATGAGACTTCATATATTTAAGCTCAAAGTTCTACATAAACAAATCCAAACAACACATTGAATATCCAACACTTGATTAAGTATGTTTAACTACAAATTACAAATCCTAAACCTAGGAATTCATAAATAATAGTAAGTTACTCCCCTTTTGAACTCCATCCATTGCTACATATTCAAGAGGAGAGAAATGCCTAGCCACGCATAGCTTCAAGAAACTTCAAAATCGAGAAGCAATTAGAGGCACCTATGGTAGAAGTCGACAGTGAAAAATGAAAGAAAAATGAGAGAATATGATGGTGTGTTAGTTGGTGATAAGATGATGGAATGAATGTCATATATGTCGACTCTCTCTCTCCTTTTGTATGTTATCCCAAAATAGGTTTTTTTTTCAAAAACGGGTTGCTGGATCGGGTTTGCACAATTAGTTAATTTTCTGAAAATGGTTCGGGTCAAATGCCAATTCAAATCTTTCTTTCGCTATGACAAACTTTTCCTGAAAAAATTCTTCAATAATATGCTGATTTTGCAGTGGCAAACTTTGCGCAAAAGGTTTCTTTAAAGATTTTATGATTTTGTCGCAGCAAAACATCATCCTCGCCGCAACAAACTTTGCATATTGCCTCATTGACTTGTTTTTTTGGTCTTCACTCTTTGGCTCTACTTCTTGAATTTCCTAAAATGAAAAATAGTAGTTTGTAGTATCAATTGTTCTAAAAATCAATTTAGTGCAATTACTAATTATTTGCAATATTTTACCTTCAAGCTACATTAATTCAAAACAAGCACTTATGAGCTAAATTAAGCACAATATCTGACAATAAGAGCCAAAAAGTATAACAAAAACTATAAAATTGTCACCAAATGATATAGGAAGCTTGGATTCAATCACAACTCAATTTAGGTATTAATCACGAAATATTAACAAATCAGCAAATTGCAACACGCACATCAAGAATCAACCTAAGGAAGTACCAATTGAGAGAAAGGGAAATTTTTACTTATTTTCAACACTAATCTAATTAATTATGAATTGTTAGATTATTGGTCTTGAATGATCCTAGATTATTCTCTCTCGAGTAATCGAGAGCCCTAAATTATAAATCCTAATCAGATTATGGAAAATTGCATTTTCTCAATTCACAATTTATCCAAACCCTAATTAGATCTAAAGTTTTCCACTAGACTACTAGAAATTTATATGAGATCTCTCTTCACACAATTACCGATTTGATTGATTTCTCAGTCTTATTAAATCACCTAACTCATGTTAGCCTAATTTAATTATTTTTCATTTGATTCACCCTCTCGGTTTATCACCGAATTATGCAAGTGCAGAAATCAATCACAATGAATCCAAATAACATAACCAATCAAACTTTTATTAAATCAAAGATAAAAACAACTCGAAGGTGAGTTTATACATTGCTCAACATTTATAAAATCCTATCTTAACAACTACCCCAATTCTATAGATAAATAAAATTAAAATACACTAGAAACCAGATTTGAATGGATAACGGAGGTAGCAATGTTGGGAAACCTCCTATTCCAGGAAGGACTTCGAGTCGACTTCTTCTCTATTTCTCTCTTCCTTCGTCTCTTTCTCAATTTCATGATAAACTCTCTCTAGGGTTTCTTGATGGTGACTGATGCAAGAATCTCCTTTTCCTCTTTTGTCTTATTCGTTTTATACTTAAGGTATTTATGGCAACCCTAAGGTTTTTTTTAGGTCAAAAAGGCCCCAAAAACTCAATAAATTTTGATTTTTCCATTTGTTTACGCGTCTATCTTACGTAGGCTACAATCATGAGCTATCTCCCTTATTTACGTCGTAATTGTGGTATGATAGGCCACGATCATGGGTCGTTGTTTTGTCCAAGTCTTTCTGAAACTCCTCCATTCTTCGCTATTGACCCTGAAACACTAACAAACACATCAGTTGGAGTTATGTAAATATAGTGCCATGGAAAGCAAGTGTATTTACTTATAAAATAATTTTCTTCTAGTTACTTTTGTAATGAAAATATTTATTATTAATAAAACAAAAAAGTTTGGTTTTTGTGAGCATTATATATCTAGTCATAAGGTACCGATATTCTTTTGTAAGTAACATACATATACATAAAGATGTATGGGAAACATGTATATTATAAGAATCTAAAATAATGGATTATCGGTTGCATAATCAAGTTGGTCGCTTGATTATGGTTTAGACTGTAGTGTTGCGATTTATCTCCGTACGAGTAAAAGAGTTTACTTTAAGGAAATGATAAATTTCATATCATGATAGTAGTTGACTATTAATAATGGCACTATTAAATGAATCTGGAATCAAGTATGTTTTAAAGAATAAAGTGGGTCGTTACTTTAATCTTAAAACATACAACTTAAGTATTCGTTTATTATGGACCACAATCTTAATGAGTGGTGAACTCTTATATGTTTTGTTATAATTTTTAATATGATCGGAATGAATTTTTACAGAGTATCAATCTAGTGTCTGCATGTTGTAATTATTAATTGAAACATGTATCAGGAAACATTCACTCAAATAAAAAGTTTATAGTGATATCATCACTTCTAGATATGCTATGGAGATTGGTGATTACACTGGCGCTAGTAGTTTGATGGACTAGCTACCCATCAAATCTTAACACCAAGATGAAATCTGGTATGTTGATCGCCATATAGAGTAAACCTAGAGATCTAGAAGAAAAAACCAACATAAGGGCAAAACGGTAATTTTACCCTTTATTGTGTGGATGGCTATAATATGGTTCATATTAGACTTTGCAATTGGAAATCTTATTTGATTCTTATAATATTTAGTAATTCAAAAGTTTAACTAATTGTTTTTAGTAGAATGACATTTAGTTAATAAGTTAGAATTAATTCTAATGAGATTAAATTAATTCCAGACATATTGGAGCTTGAATTATATAAGTCCAATTAGATTCCCCATTTGGCTTCTAGAAAGGTTATCAAGTAAAGTAAGAAATACAAATAGAGGCTTTAAAGCCTATGTTTGAATATTGGGCTTACTTTAATTAATTGTTAATTATAAGCCCATATGAACATTTAGAAATGGGCTAGGCTTTGATTTAATTTGATTAATTAAATTAAAACAAAGTTATTAAAGATAAATGGAGGTAGAATTTCATGAGTGATGGCAAAATGTTCATAAGACTACTAAGTGTTATATTCTAGCTTTTTTCAGCGGTATGATACAAAAGCAAATTGCTTGTATGAAAACTACTGGTGCAATGATCCATCACCTACATGAGATGTTTATATGGACCAAGTTTGCAAAGGTGAAAGCTATCTAAACCTTTCATAATCTCAAACAAAGACCTAGTGAACCAGTACAGGATTACATGCTTAAGGTAATCTCTACGGTCACTGAGGCTGAGATGCTTGGGGTGGACATGGATGCAGACATGTAGATGATTATGATCATCAATAGCTTAAACTCTTCTTTTCAGCAATTTAAGTTGGACTATGAGCTTAACAACAAGGATTACACCTTGAGTGAGTTGATGAATACCCTTTAGAGTATGGAGGAGATATTAAATATCAAGGCTCATAGGCCAAAAGCTAATGTAGCATCTTCTTTTAAACCCAAAGGTAAAGGCAAGCAAAAGAAGAAAGAAGGCCCAAACAGGGGTAAAGGCCCAACCCATAAAAAAGAAGACCAAAGAGAACATCAAGGGAAAGTGTTTCCCCTGTGATGAGATGGGCCACTAGAAAAGTAACTCTCCAGTCTACTTTGATTCTCTCGAAAGAAAACAAGTTATGGGTTTCCTAAGTTTGTTAGGAACTATAAATATGGTAGATTTATTTGGGTCTTGGATATTAGATTCAGGAGCCACTAACCATGTTTGCAATTCTTTGCAGGGGTTCCAATAAAGGAAAAGACTACCTAAAGGCTAGTTTCAAGTCAAGATTGTGGATGGATACTATATTTTAGCAGAATCAGTGGGAGTAGTTATCTTAGACTTTCCTAGTGGTCATAGGTTATATTTAGAGGATGCTTATTACATGCCAATGATTGTAAGGAACATGATTTCTATTTTTTGTCTAATAAAATCTGGTTATTTCACATATTTTTGAAAATGTTGTTTCAATATATGAGAATAAGGATTTTGTTTTGTAATTTGATAATTAAATAGGGATTGTTTTTTTAGAACCTATGACAGGCTCACTAAACACCACAGAATTAATAAAACTAAGACAATCCAATGTCTCTAGCATTAATTAAAAATATCTGTGGCAATTAAGAATGGGTCATATCAATCAGAAAAGACTTGACAAGTTAATAAAGGATGGGATCCATATAAGCTTAGATAATGATCCATTACCCACCTGTGAATCTTGTATTAAAGGCAAAATGACCAAAGCCTCATTTCCTTTCAAAGGAAACATATTTGAATCGAGGTTGGACCTAGTACATAATGATGTGTGTGGGTGCATGAAAGTACAAGCTATAGGAGGTTATGAATACTTCATAACCTTTATAGATGATTACTCTAGACATGACTATTTATATTTGATGCATAAAAAGAGTGAATCACTTGAAAAGTTCAAAGAATTCAAAGTTAAAGTTGAGAAACAGCTAGGCAAGCCATTAAAACAACTTCGATTTGATCAAGGGGGTGAGTACTTATTTGGAGAGTTCCAACAATATTTAATTGACAATGGAATAATATCCAACTTGTTAACTCCTCAACAAAATGATGTAGCTGAGAGGAGAAATAGGACTCTATTGTAATGATATTTAGTTAATAAGTTGGAATTGATTCTACTGAGATTAAATTAATTCTAGGCTTATTATAGCTTGAATTATATAAGTCCAATTAGATTCCCCATTTGTCTTTTAGGAAGGTTATCAGGCAAAGTAAGAAATACAAATAGAGGTTTTTAAAGCCTATGTTTGAATATTGGGCTTACTTTAATTAATTGTTAATTATAAGCCCATATGAATATTTAGAAATGGGCTAGGCTTTGGTTTAATTAGATTAATTAAATTAAAACAAAGTTATTAAAGATAAATGGAGGTAGAATTTCGGTTTTGATGGGTTAAATGTGCAGCTGTACATTTAACATTGATTTGCTATATTAAAGATGGTTTTAACATGTTTTATTATCATTAAATGGAGTAATGATGTTATCATTAAATGGTTTAATGGTTGTCTTTTAATGATAGCATGTAACCTTTCAGCATTCATTGGATTAAAAAAAAAAGAGGAACATTTGATGGACCATCTTCCCTTTTCCATCATAAAACCGAAAATGATATGTCTCATTTAGGCTCATAGTCTTTTCACAGAGCCATCTTAAAGATAAATGAGAAGAGTCTCATTTATTGGCTTCCTTATGATTGATTATAGAATGAAGTGATGCATTTAATGTAAATCTGTTCTTTCTTTTGATGTTAACTGAAATTGAAAAGGTATGAGAAGGTGTTCTTGCATTTTTGACTCTCTCTCCCCTATTTTGCATGGTATAGCCGAAAATTGCGTGAGAGGTGTCTCATCTTTGGCTTCATTCTTCTAAGGAAAAATCTCTTCAAGTTTGTCTTATCCTTTCCCACCAAAGGATCTTGTTAACCAAGTTGTCCAAGAAGAACAAGTGGTAGATTGGATTGGTTGAAGATACAATATTGAGAAGAGGAAACAATAACTAGATGAGGATACATCACCTTGGACAGGATACATTGCCAAGGATAGGATAGTATAGTAAGGAGTTAAAGCTGTAGCGAAGGAGTCGGTAAAAATATTGTTAGTATGCAAATGTTTATCCTTATACTATATCATTGTAACATCCCATCATTGATGGGAAGGGTAAATTGATCAATTGGGATGGGTTAGGAGTGTATAAATTAGTCTCGGCATGTTCATGCATAAGAGGGCCTCTATATTTATATAAATTGAAAT
>JAOSBK010000005.1:17446583-17472056 GCA_027568895.1 Erythroxylum shatona | reverse complement strand
AATAAATAAGATTTAATATTTTTCCCAATTATTAATTATTCAATCAAAATAATAATTCCATTAAAATTCAATTTTAAAATCATATTCGGATTCAAATATAATTTCAAATATAATTTTAATAATTCTCCCTATTATTAATAATTTCGGATGTCTCATTTAAATTTAATTATATAAAATTTAAAATTTATTAAAATAAACTTATTTTAATATATTTAAAAAAATTTACAAACTAATCATCTGCGACGTTTAATCCCAAACGTCGCAGATTGTCATGCTACAACGACGTCTACTAAACGTCGCACAAAGCTATATTGTTTCCACGACGTCTAATTTCCTCGTCGCCCCTTCCCTTACGCTTTTACGACGTTTTTCCAAACGTCGACAAATAGCCTACGCTTCTTCACCGTTTTTAAAAAACGTCGAAAAAATCATTTCCTTACTCTCCCTTCAACGACGTCTGTTGCGACGTTTTCATAAACGTCAAGAATAACAATGTACAACGTTTTTTAAACATTTGCGACGTTTTTAAAATGTCGCAAATGGGGCTTTTTCTTGTAGTGATCACTATTAAACATCTTTATTCCTGGTAAGTTTCCTCATTCTACAAAAGTATTCACCTTATTTTGAAAACATAGTTGCCTGCCCTAGTTAAACCAAATGCATTACTTTTAGGAATCTATACAAATGAGTTGTTGCTTTGTAATAAGGCATCTCATATCGAAGGTATAATTGCGTCGCCTACCTATACTAGTTGCATCATTATTGGACTTCTTTGTTCCAAGTAACTTATCTTACTCCAGACAAACAATTGCCTCGCCTAGTTAGATAATTAAATCACTTTTAGGGATCTGTGTTTTAAGTTATTTGCCTCATTCCACTATGATAATTGTCTCATCTAACTAGACTAGTTTCATCATTCTTAGATATTTATACTCGGCGTGAGTTACCTCAATTTATTTATTGGAGTATTTGCCTAACGTTGAAGGAATAATTGTTTCACCTACATAATCTAGTTTAACATTATTTGGCATTCCAATAACATATATAAAAAAGAGAGAAAGAGACACGGAAAAAATTTAAGAGAGAGAGAACGAGAGGGAGAAAAAATAATTTTTAAAGTTACATAATTTAAGAAATAGAAAGGAGAGTGAGAGAGAATGAAAGAGAAAATTTTAAAAAATTATAAAGAATTAAAGACAAATATAAAAATAAAAAGAAAGAGAAAAAAAAGAGAGAAAGATAATGAGAAAAAAAGACATAAATAATAAATTGATAAGTCAATTTGTAATTTTCCATTTAATATATATAAAAAAAGAGAATTATTGAAAAACTTCTTTATGTGTTAAATGAGTTAAAAACGTCAAAATGTAATTGCCCCGTTTTAAATTTTAGGCCTAAACTGAGATGATAGTAAATGTGCTTAAGTTATTAAGATGATAATAAAGAAAATCACTATTTTATATTGACACAAATCTTTTCTTACGATAAACAAGAAAGTAATAATTTACAAAGAGCATCATTCTTATGGTTAAAAAAAAAGAATAAATAATTTTGTAAACTACAACTTTCCTAATTTTAAAAAATTAATTATCAGTTTTCAAAATCAATCATATTATATGAATTTCATTTCGGTACTTACCGTAACAATTGAAAAGTAGTACAAAAAGTTGTTTTATTGTACTGATTATGGTACATACCGGTACGAAAAGTAACAATCAAGGGTATATTTCGTAAATATGAAATTTTGAGTATTAACATAAAAAAATAAATCCTAATATATCAAAAGGGAAGCATCTGCAACCTCTTACACAGAGCCAAACCAAACTCCAAAGTTCCACACCTCGTCTTCTTCTCTCTCTGTCTCTCATCTCATGTTGCCGTTTGCTTTTGCTACTCCGTCATCTTTCCTGCTGCTTCTCTACTGGTGTTGGGTCTCTTCTCCATCGTTATCGCTGCTCTATGCCACCATCGCTGCTTCTTCTCTTGTCGCCTGCTTTATCTTCTTTAGTTCTTCTGCTTTGTATCTACCGTGAACCGTCTATTATCAAGGTACGTTGACGGTGATATTCAAAGATGTAGAAAGCATTTTTCAAAGCTTATTTTGTTTATACTTCTTTTAAAGCTTGTATAATGTATAGACGTAGGTTGATTTGTGGCTTTTTATCAACTTCAAGTTTTCAACCTAATTTAATCTATTGTGTCAAAGTGTAAGGTGACTTCATTAATCATCATTAATTAACTATCTTACTTTAACATATAAGATTATTTAGTTCTAGAATTTAGAGATAAATAAATTTTTTATTTTATTTTCGTAAATTTTGACTATTTTCTGAAGAATCGACCTAAATTATATAAATTAGTGTGATTTTTTTATTATATCTAAACCATTATTATTGATTTATCTAACTAGTTTCCCAAATCAATAAATATTAAATTCAATTAAGAGGAATCATTTTTAAAATAAAAGTTTAAAGATAGCTTAAGGATTATTTTATATACAAGTTTGTGTTTATTCTTTGACTTATGGAGGAAAACAAGATAGAATTATATTGCAGAAAATCAATTTTGTAATATTAATAAAAAAAGCAAGAAAGTTGTGAGTTTATAGTTCAATTATATAATCATACAAAATGAGTTATAATTGTAAGTTTATGGTTGAATTATATAATCATACAAAATAAGTTATAGTTACGAGTATATGGTTAAATTATGTAATAATATAAAATAGGTTATAGCTGTAAGTATATAGTCGAATTATGTAATCACACAAAATGGATTAAGTTTTGAGTTTATAATTGAATTATGTAATCAAACAAAAAAGATTATAGTTGTGAGTTTATGATTTAAATATGTAATCACACAAAATGAGTTATAATTTTAAAGTACAACAATCAAAGGATTTTTTTATGTTTAAGTTAAGAAACATCATAATTAATTTATATATGTTTGGGTTAAGAAACATAAGAATTTCTTAAATAGAATGTGCTTAACTCCTAAATTTTTTAAGGAATCATTTATATAAGTTTATGAAGTTCACTTGGATTTCTATATCATATGATTGTTGAGAAGTTGTTCCTCTATTTTTTCATGTTATTTTACAAAACTTATTCCACATTTTTCACGTCATTAGCAGTCGGTAATAATGATTTTTAGGCTATTGATATTGATTATATGTATATTTTTAAGTTTTAAGTTGTATGTATGCTTTTAGAATCTAAGATATATGTTTGTGTTTATTTTGAGTTGAACAATAAACATTTTTTTCTAGTAGTTGATAATGAAGTTCTTAATTTAATTTTGACATATTTCTTCATTTACTTTTATAGATAAATAGAGGGAAGTTTAAATACTCCTAAAAATTCAGTCGTTTCAGGAAGATTCGATTATTGAGTTTGAGCTTATACTAGATTGGTTCTTAGAATGAAGAATCATATCATTTGTTTGTGTTGTAACAAGCATTTGAAAAGTAATGTGGAGCCTTATAAGAAAGTAGGAAATAACGTGAAATGACAAATGAAAATTCTGCTTAAAGAGTATCGACATTAAAGAGACAAAGGATAAAGTCTAAACTATGACATTGGTGTGGAAGTTCTTTTGACTATGGTCAAAATGATATTGGAGACATTAAAGGTGATATTCCTACTCAACAAGAATGGGTTGTTGCATATGATGTGAGAAAGAGAAGAAGACATATGTCTAACCGTTTTGCACCACGAATACTTTCTAGAGCTCAACCTTCAATTTATAGCGCCTTACAATCTATAGAAGTAATTGTAATATGGACATGGAAATGGCTAGATAGTGGTATAATATAGGTGTATCATTTAATGTTCTTAGTCTTACTATTATCAACTTATAGTAGATGTTATTGTCTCTTATAGTTTAGGATATAAGGTAGGTGCGTCATTGATGATTATAGAGGTAATCTTTTGAGGAACTCTATTTATGAAATAAAAAATTATTTGAATAAAAGAATAATGACTTGGGATAACTTATGAGTGTTCAATCATCGATGATAATAGCACAATAGAAGATATGAGCATATTATCATTTTTTGTTTATTCTACTATGGGGATAATATTTATGAAGTATATTGAAAATCTGATCTTGTTAGAAATGTTGATATTCTATTTTAGATATTTGATGAAGTTGTAAATGAAATTGGGCCCAAAAATAATGTACAATTCATTATTGATAATGATTATGTGTTGGCCCCCAACATTTTTTCTTGATGAATAATCATAATTTTGAGGTTTTAATAGATAAATCATTTTTTAAATTAATTAATTATGTCAAAGTTAGTAGGATTTATTGCATAGACTGTTGGAATTAAAGTGTAAAGATTATAAGAATGTTCAAGGGTATTTTTGGCAAGACACTTAAGGTTAAAAGAACATAAGCCTATAAAGAAAGGTAAAACGGACTTTTTGGACTCATTAAGGGTAGAAATGGAAGAAACAAATGCAGTCTTGCATTTAAGAAAGGAAAAATGTGAATTGGGAGAGAAGAAGAGAAAATTAGAAAGAAAGAGAGGAGAATTTCGGTAGTTTAAGAGAAAAGAAGAGAGTTGAGCTAGGGTTTCATCATTTCTTAGTCTTGACAGAGATCTTGAAATGGTTCAAGAAGAGAAAAAAGTAGAGGAAGAGAAGAGCCTCCATATGAACCAAAGATATCTTCATTTGGTGAAGAATCAAGATAAGATCATTTTGAATCTTTTGAATTTCTGGAAGGATTTTAGTTCATGGAGTTTAGAAAATGCATGGGTTTAAGTAATCTAGAATCAATTTTAGTGAATATGTCTTATGGGTTCTCCAATTTGAATTCCTGTTTAAAGAAAATTTTGTGTTTGATAAAGGGGATCAAGAGAGGCAAAAAGAGCAAGAGTATAGGCATTTTGAGCAAGTCTTTAAGCAATTAAATCAAGGTGGGTTATATGTTTATAATAGAGTTATGAACCACTAATGCTTTTCCAAATCAAGAAAATAAAAATGATTTCAATTACTTTATAAATGTTGCTTTTAATGTTTTTGAATGATTTGAGAAATTGCTAAATGTTGGTGTATGAATTTTGATGATAAAATAGAAAATGGTTTTGAAATATTTATGTTATGCCTTGAAAAATGTCATGGCATTTTGTATAAATGAAAAGAACATGAAAGTATGAACATATGACGAAATGATTTGAGCATAAATATGTGCTTTTGTTTGGGCAAGAGAGGAACTCATTTCGTTAGTCACGTATACGTTGATCTATAGCCTTCTCCCGGTTACCCGCTTGAGGTCACGAGATCTTAAGAAATTGAACTCGTTTTATTCACGATGTAAACTTCGATTTCTTCGTTTCATTCCACAAAACTCTCGAGCCATTTGATTGTGTATTGCATCTTTGAATTTTCAAGAATGGTGCATAATTGAGGGTTATGCTTTGATGGTTAAATGTAAATGTTATGTTTATGTGATGATGTAAAATTATGAATTTTGAGCTAGACTTGAGAAATTGAGAATTGTGCGTTTCATGAATTCAATCTAAATTTTCTATGACAAATGAACATTTCAACGATTTTGCTTATTCTTCGTTATAAACTTGTTACCCATGAGTTTTCAAGCTCACCCACTTTTCGGCCCATCTTCAAGTGATAGCTAAGAGATCAAGTGATCAAAAACCTAAGAAAATTACTTCAAAATTGGTTATTTTGTATTTTGAGTTGGTTTTAGGAAAGCACAATGTTTTAGTCGCATTTCAAGGTTATTTGTTTAGGAATATTTTGTAATTTGAGATTTTGAGATGATGATATATTGTGGCTTGAAATGCCATTAAAGATTTGTAAAACTTTATCCTTTTGATGTTAATGAAATATAAATTGTGTATGGATGATATTGATTTGGAATCAGATATACTTGAAAAAAGTTATCAACTTGAGCAGATGGTTTTTGATCATAAATTGTTGATAATATATATACATATATACACACATATGTATACACACACACACACACACACACACACACACACACACATATACACATATATATACAAAAGTGAGATGTTGTGGAAAAGAAAGATAGGAATTATAACTGATTAGATGTAGTTGAATGTGATGAGTCAAATGAGTTGAGATTTGAGAGTTTAATGAAGTCAATTTAATAGCCGAATGTTTATGTTCAGGACATCCCAAGTTTGTACAGTGCAAATTTTAAGTCTTCCATAGGGTCAAATTCATGTTCTGACTTCGAGGAAAAATCTGGATTAATCTAGATGAATTAGACAAAGTTGTCTTCTGAAAAGTTGTAACTTATCTTTTTAACTTTCCAACGGTATATAGTATGAAATTTTTTGACATCAAAGTCGAAGGTTATGATCTTTATAAATGGAGGTGCTCTAGAGAGTGTAGTTAGTGATTTAGAACGTTTTGGGGATGTGAGGAAGACCCAGTAGAAGAAACATCTTCTAGTGCACTGTAGACTGAAACACCTTCTAGTGCACTGCAGACTGAAACATTTTCTATGCACTATAGATTGAAACATCTTCTGTAGACTAAAACATCTTCTTATGCATTGTAGATGGAATCTTCTTAAGTTGACCTTCTGTATCTTCTAATGTTGACCGTGTATCTTCTTATGCACTATTCATCTTATATCTTCTGGTGCATACCTTCTGGTGTACATCTTCTGGTGCCCATCTTCTGGTGCCTATCTTCTGAGGCCCACCTTCTGGTGCCCATCTTCTTATGCATATCTTTTGGTGCCTATCGTCTAGTGCCTATCTTTTGGTGCCCATCTTCTAATGCACTGTAGACCGAAACATCTTCTATGCACTATTCATCTTACATTATTTGGTTTAATATTGGCCCTCTAGATGACAGAATCTATCTTCGAGGTCTTCATGAAAGTTGTAGATCTTGAAATCCTCTTTCAAACCATCTAAGAATGACCTTAATTTCGATATCTCTAGAGAAAGTTATGCTAAATATCCAAAAATAGGTCTTAGACTGAAACATCTTCTATGCATTATTTATCTTACATTGTCTGGTCCAATTTTAACCCTCTAGATGATAAAATCTATCTTCAAATCTTCATGAAAGTTGTAGATTTTGAAGTCCTCTCTCAAACCATCTAAGAATGACCTTGATCTGATATCTTTAACGAATGTTATGTTAAATGTTCCAAAATAGGTCTTAGACTGAAACATCTTCTTATCCACTGTAGACTGAATCATCTAGCCTATTGTCTAGTCCAGTTTTGATCTTTTAGATGACAAAATCTCACTTCAATGCCTTCACTAAAGTTGTAGAACTCGAAGTCCTCTTTGAACCTGTACTAAGATGACCTTAATTCAATAACTATGGAGAAAGTTATGCCAATTGTCCCAAAATAGGTTTAATATGATTGAGAATAAAACCTTGTTTGATTCTTTCGGCCATAACTAAATTAGCCGACCTCCAAATGAGATGATTCTTGTTTCTAAATAAACTACAAACATAGAGCTACCTGATCTAAACGAATAGAATTTTAATCCAGTCCCTAAGACTTCAAAATTCTGTAAGGAAATTTGGTATAGTGTGTTGTTTTCAGTTTAATAACAATCTAAAAATGTTTGGGCCCTAGCTTTTAGATTTCTAAACCAAATTGAATAATTTTGGTGTCATTAGAAACCTAAGACAATGGGAAACAAATGTTCTGAAGAAGTTAAATTGTAATTCCAGTTTGAGGTTTCTCAAAATCTGTTATGAAATCGGAGAAATGAGTTCATTTTTTATGTTAGATGGGTGTGGGCATGCCACCCTTACGGGATGATGGTTAATTAAGGTTATTGGAAATAAACTTGGATAATATGTTCATGTCTTATGGTTCCGATGTTGGGCTCCGCAATCGGGGTCCAAAATTATGCTTATAAAGCACCTAAAAAAAGGTTATAAACCAAGTAATATTCTTTTGTTGAACTCTTTTTGTTGCACATTATTTTGAACTGATATTGGAAAATATAAAAAACGTCAGATACTCTCTTATCATTGACGAAATTATGTAAAAAGTAAGAAAAAGGGCCAAGTTCATCTATAATCGTGTATTGGTCCTGAATTTAATAAGAAAAGATTTCAAAAATGGAAGGAATTGTTATGGTTGCTTGCTATTACAATATTTGCAACTAATTTATTAGCACTTTAATGCTTTGTTCTGATGAAGAAGGAGCTGAGACATATGGTTATAAGTAGTAAGTGGGTTGTATGTCAGTATGCTATGTTTAATTCCAAAATGGATGTTTTTATAATTAGACTTAAAGATCATAACTTTTAGTCCTAATATCAATTTTTCATTTAAGTTTATGAGTCTTTGGTGAGAGTAATTCTTCTTGCTGATAGTGATGAAAAGGCAACAATAGGTTATTTTTAAGATGCCATTAAGAGGGAGAAGGAAGCAATTAAGAATAATATGAAAATTAAGTTTTCTTTGTATACACCTTATATTTGCTTGATGAAATCAATTTGGAAGTGACGTTCCATAATTATAAGGTTTGTAATTCAAATTTTGAGTCAATGTATGAGTTAACCAGGGTATGCATGGAATTAGAGCACTTTTAAATTCATCAATTCCAAGAAAATGAATAAATTAGAACATAAAAGATTGAACACTTAATGTTTTTTTATACAGCTTAAAGCTTTGAAAAAAATATGTTATTATTCAAGTTTCAGTTGAATATAATTTTTTGTAATTTCTTAATAAGTTAATTTTATTTATTTACTATGACTCTTAATAAAACAAATAGTTTTATATATCCAATTTGTCTTGACCATATCGATCTATTAGTGGATTGAGTTTCTGATAAACTAACTTTGATAAATGAGAGTGACTTAAAAGATAATCTTGAATGGAAAAAGTGTTAACATATCATTTAGTGCAATAAATTTGAATGATTATAACGACGAGACTCTTCTCAATGGTGATAATTTTGTATCAAATGAAAATTGACGTCAATACGAATTGAGCAGATGTTCAATTAAATAAAGTTTTAGATTTTTCATTTTTTCTTTTTCTTTTAATTTCATTTTTACCTTATGCATATGTTAAACTATGTAGATGCACTATAAATATAACATTTTTAATCATAAATATTTTTGTTTCAGGTTCCACTAGTACTTGGTTGTGAAATACAAACTCTTGTTGTAATACTTATTGAGTTTCAGACCCTTATTATTGTTACTATATGATGTTTTGATATAATTATTCTTTATTGTATGATGTAAATTATAATATTTTAATTACTCTATATTATTCTTAATTTTATATATGTATGATAATTAAACAAAAACTTTTAATTTTTGACAGTAAGAAGGAAAAAGGTAAAGGGTCACAAAATTATTTTCTTGTTTGCTTTGGCTTAGAGAGAGCATAGTGACCTAGTGTAAATATTGGATTTGAATCCGACTTCAGCTTAATCCATATTGATTGACCACCAATAATTGTTATTTTAAATTTATATTATTATATTTCATAACATTGGGGCCAACAAAAATGAAAAAGTTTGGATGAAGTTTTGGAATATTAGAGAAATAAATTATGACAAGTGCCATGTCACGATTGAACTAATAAAATGTTCGGAATTTAGCTTAAATTTTAAAATGTAAACAACTCAGTTGCCAGGAATACAATTGGAAGTAACGGTTTATTTTGTTTCTGCAAATTGAGTACAGATCCCCCTAGATGGAAGGATCTTTAAGGTGATTTCTATGTATCCCATTGGCCATTTCCTGTTTCCAACAAATGAACAAATGATCTAACTGTACAACAGGGCAGGGCCATGCAGGCAATCTTTTCTTTGAAAGATTTTCAAAAATAAAATAAAATACTAGCCCTTCTCAAACATATGAAGGTGGCATATCCTGCAGCATTTGAATAAATGCCACGGGTAAAGATACATGCCATCCACATTTCCATATACATGACAGAGACAGAGGACGAGGTACAACTCGAGGAAATTCCCCAAAAGCATAATCTGCTTACTCGTGTAATCAGATCCAGGCGCATTCTCGATTGACTATAGTCTGCAAGACACTGCCCATTCAAAACTTCGTTGTGACTACAATTGAACAAAACTTACTATTTACATCTTCGTTACTCTTCCTAGAGTTCCACCTCATGAAGATCGTCTCCAGAATCACCACGATTAATGGGCATATGTGTCATTGGAGGGCCATTGGACACAAAAGATGATGGAGACATGCCCAATGACTCTCCTAAAGACTTGGTTTCTGCCATCCTAGGAAGGCTAGATGAATCATTCAAACTTCCACCCCATGATGCTGTTCGCTGTGAATAATATGACGCAGGGCCATCGCTTTTTGTCCTCTCTTCCTTTCTTGTGATGTTATCCATGCTTGGGAACCTCTGCATGGTCATTGATGATACAGATGCCGAAGATGCATAAGAGTCTCCCAAAGCAGATGAAGGATTTTCTTTGCTTGCAGCTTCCCTTTGCACATCTTCTGTTAAATTGTCCACTGAAGGTACAGGTGCTGGAACAAAAAATTTCTGATTTGCAGCAACAGATTTAACAGATGGTACCGAAGGTGACTTGAACAAGTTTGTAGAGGTTCGTCCACCTTTGTTAAAGGTGTCAACATACCTGAACATCCATAAATCTCTTAAGTGTCCAAGATATCAAGCTGATCATTTACTTATGAAGTAATAAAGAACAAAAATAAGAAATACAAAGGCTTGCAGACTACCTTGCTCGTACGTCCAACCGCCCACGAGCCGAAAATTGATTTGTTGTAGTTGGAGTTGGAGTCTGATTTGAGGTGGTTGGAATTGGTGTGGTCCCTGAAATATGTTCTGATGGAGAGGGACTCTGAAACGTAGGACCCTGATCAGGGGGGAATGAATCATGCTTCAATGCAGATTTCAAGTTGTAGTCAGATGTTCCATTCTGGAAAGCTCCAGTCATAGGGGGAGGTGGCAAAGCTGCCTCTTCTGCTGGGGGTTCAGCACCTTCCTCCGCCCATCTCTTAAGTTTTTCATCATAATAGAACCTGTTCTTCTCTCCCAATTTAGCCTTTAACAAAGAAAGCGAACATAAAAGAAAGAGTAAAAAGATGTAAACAAGTAGGTTTGTGATGAAAGTATAAATTAAAAGAAAATCAAGGACAAAAGGTAAACCTGACGATCACTGCGAGGTCCTAAGACTAGCCCAACAGTCTTCTGAAGAAGCTGGGTACCAAAGCCAAATCTGGCAAAATGAGATCCCACAGCTGAACCTGATGCATTACCTTGTGCACTGGATGATATCCCATTCTTTGATGAATCAACCTGATTCTACTCAAAGTCAGATAGGCCTCAGCAATTTTGTAAACAAGATGGAGATGAATCAGAAATAAATAAGAAAGCACAATTTAACTGTATAAATAAGTTTCACACCTGTCGTGGACTTCTACTGAAGTCTGGCTCAGAAACACTTCTATTTTGGACAAACGTTCTATTGCCATCAGCGGCCCATTCAGTTATAGGTTCCATTGACGCAGAAGGCACTAACGATGGCATTGCCATCGTTGATTGACTAGCTGTTACTCTAGAACCCATTGAGGGCTCATAATGCTCATTGCCATGCGCAGTTGCATGTAATCCTGATGGTGCAGGTGGTGGAAGACCCCCAACTACACGATGTGCAGTGCTATCAAAAAAGTTGAGTAATTTACCTACCAACTTTGCAGGAGCCAAATTGGTAGAATAGCCACCCTAAAAAGAAGTGTATTTGTGATCAGTAGATCACCCAAAGTAAACCAACACAGAGAGAGAGAGAGAGACAGAGAGAGACAGAGAGATGCCTGCTGATGAGTTCTAATCCTCTCTTCAAGAGACAATAGTAGTTGTTTCCACATCTCTACTTCAGCAGTTCGACCAGTTTTCAGAGATTTTAATACTGCTTGACAATACCTGAAAATAATTGCAAAGCTCAAAACTCCGATGTAACAGTTAGATAAATCATTAAACATGGAGATTATTCACTACTTACTTCAATGAATCTGAAACTTTGCCCACTTCAGCTAGCATATAAGCATATATGAGCTTATAAGGCTGAAAGGGAAACAAGATAAACTGGGAATTACCAAGTACCTTCGAGTATTCATAAAGTTCAGTTCTCTGTCCACATATTAACAAAACGCACATTAGGATTTCCTCAAACAACCCTTGAACAAGGTGATCTACACTTCTCTTGTTTTCTTTCTTGATGTTTCTTTTATAAATTATAACCAGAAATATGAATAAATTCCAGAAGCACTTAAACCATGAACTGCAAGCAAGCACATAAAAGATACCAATACGGCATACAAAAATTTAATATTTTAAACATTTAAAAAGAAAAAAAATAATACTTAAGAGCACCTGAATAGCCTCTGGACTAGTATATGTCCTAGGATGCTTCAAGTGATCTGCTCCAACAAGGCATAATCTTGCACTGTCTGAATATGATTCAAAGTTGGCTTCGGCAACTAAGTAGCAAATGTGTGCGGCAATTATCTGAGTGGTTACCCCCGTAAAAATTTCAAATGTAGGCTTATAAAAAGAGCAGATAAGCTCAGGACATTCACAATCAATATACCTCACTTCTATCTTTCCATAGGCAATCCCCAAGATGAATAATAACAAGCTCATCATCCTTAGTCCTGTTAGCAGTTATCACAGCCAAATTCTCTTCCCAATCATCAAGCATGCTATTTGCTCCCACCTGTAGTTCACAGGTCAACACAGATAAGCACACCGGCGCATAACTGAATACATTGTTCTAACAATTTGAAAGAGAAGAATGTACCAATTTTTCCAGGAAATTCAGTAAAGAATTGTGAAAATAGATGGAGATATTGGAATCTGACAAGAGTATGTCACATATGCATTCACAAGATCCTAGTACCAGAAATTGGAGAAACTACAGATTTCTAGCTACAAAGCCCGCAAGGCAAACAGAGTATAGCCATCAACAATGTTCTTCTACAGTTGTAAACTCTCTCAGTTAACTGCAATTAATCTAAGAAATTATTGGTTGCCACAGGTCATTCCTTCAAGGAGGAGGGATTGATAACATAGAATGACTCTAACTACATAGGATGGCAGGAGCCCTTCACACGTGAATATATCACCTGTACAGGCTGTGGAGTCATATTTAAGACACCTGGAATAACAATGCCAGCAATGGTGTCAGCAGCAAATACATCTGCCGGTTGCCCTGCAATGAGCAAGCATAGTGTCCTCAAAGGTGATCCTGCTACCAAGTGGTGAAGTGCCATTTGCCTGACCGTATCAACATAGAACTGCAATTTACATATGGTAATCATTGTAGCCCCGATATTGTTTGCAGAGTGCTGAGGAGAGAGAATCTCTGTCTTCTTCAAACATAAACTAACTAAATAAATCAGGTGACAGGGTATAACATATAGAAGACCTGATCACCAAGCTGTGAGGCAAGAACAAGGGCCGGTCCCCAAAGCTGACCTTCTTGTGCACATTTCAGAGCCTCTTTTTTTCTACCAGATACTAGAAGATTTTGGACTTCAGAAGCAGTTGCCTAAGGAAAACATCAGAATCGTTTAGACAATAAAGAAGTCCCAAAATAAAAGAAACCTTTCTGTAATTGATGGGATACCCAAATTTGTCCTTCAGATGGCAAATTTTGCAAGCAGTGGCTAGGAGCACCATACTCATTGAATTGACTGTCATTCCTCTTAGCAGATGCAAAAAGTTTCGCAATTGCTGATTCTGGAGTGTCACTCTCCTGTCAAGATACAAAAAGATAAAATACCAAATTGCAAGTCATTAGTCTCCATAGATCACCCTTCAAAGAAGTACTGCATGGCTTGGACCAGAACCCAATTACAGAAAATTATATATGTACATGAGGATTAGGGATTCCTAAGAGTGTAATCAAATAGAAGAACAAACTAAAAAGATCCCAAATGGAACATATATAGAAATTATACATGTAACAGAGGATATGGGATCCCTAAGTGCATATAATCAAATAAAAAGAAAGAAATATTTAAAAAAATCCCAAAAGAGTGAAAATTTTATAAAGGAAAATTAATTTACAAGCATTACCACCACTATCATCACCACCACACTCTTTACAATCTTTATCAACAAAAGATGATTACCAGACACAGCATGGGATGTGCAAGAGATGTTTTAGGTAGCTCAGGTGTACATAAGCATGTTGATCTCCACTCTTTCTAGTTTACAGGCCTTCTGCCTTATAATCAGTCCTTTTACTCTGTTCTAGCCTAGTCTCTCTCTTATAATTCATATCATTCAGACAGGAAACAGAGTGGCGTAATGAACATTCACAATAGAAGATGGATCTAAGGAGAAAGGAATAAAAAACACAATACATCATGGTGCCTTTGTTGGGAAGGATTAGTCATTATAGAGCGTCTAGTCCTAACCTTAGGAATATCCAGGCAGTAGTCATTCTCAAATTCCTCATCCTGAAGAATATTAAATTAATTTAGGAAAGTTCATCTGAAATCATTTGTTTTTAAGGTGATTCACAATTATAACAATAGAATGTGATGGTCTGTTACTGCTTAAAATTTGGCTTCCATAAATAGATATCTACAGCAATACATGGAAGCTCCAGAAAACTACAGATATAATGAAGGATTTTGTCCAGATAGGACAGAAGAAGTACGTGAATTACCTTCACAGAAGCATCAGTTCCAAAAGGATATCGAAGTTTTCCATAATGCCGACATGCTATTTTAAGCAAAGAGAGAAGCAACCGCAATGCTTCACCTTTTCTAGGATCCATCCCAGATAATTCAAAGTTAGCTATCCGCTCATCAATCCACTTATTCAACTCTTTACTTCCAACATTCCCACCCACCAATGGACCTGGAAAGGACTGTTGGTAAAGGGCATGAAAATAATTGCATGTGTTCCCTCTAATGCTTGAAGCATTTTCACCATTTCCACGGACAACCTCCATCAAATTCAGAACAGAAACAGAGCCTCCAACAGGTTCCTTTTAGATGGGATCAAACAAGAAAAACAAAACAACATGACTAACAATTATGAAATACAAAGTTTAGGAAACTACAATAAACTTTTCTCAGGATTATCTTTTCTTTCTCTCATTTTTCTCCACGAGAACATCATCACTTAACTATTAAGTGATGTGAGACAACACAAATAGAAATAGAGTAGATAAAGAAGATAAAATGAAGGGAAGGGGTGCAAAGAAAGTTTCATCTATTGATATTTTAGTAGTTAAAAGGATCTCTACAAAAGCAGGGAGGGAAGCATTCAATAGCCTCACCTGGTTTCCGAATGATGAGCTCCCAAAAGAACTACCATTTTTCATTACAATCAATTTTCCACCAAAGCCAAATGTAACCAAGGCATGTGGTGGACGGCCAGAAGATGATCCCTCAATGCCAGAAGAATACTTATATTGCTGGTTACTCTGAAAAGATTGCTGGGAACGGTTTAATTGCTTCTGACTGCTAAAATAATCTGTTGAAAAGTTCATTAGCTCATTTTGGGTCAAATTTCCCTGATTAAACTGTTGACTGATGTTACCACATGGTACAAACTCTTGTGATCCAGTAAACCCATTAGCCTCACCATGACTCCCTGTCTCATTAGATGGAGCTGTCCCTAACGAACTGAATGACTTATGCTGTTCCACATGGTTGATCATGGAAACATCTGATACATAGGAATTCAGCATTCGTGTTCTTTCACCAATATCTTGAACAGCATTGGACTTAGCAACAGTGTCTGGTTGCCACACATTCAGGCCCTGGTTAGTGTAGCTATCATTACTAGCATTGCCTTGCGGCACATAGTTTTCAGCTTGTCCATAGTTGGCGTAGGTACTGCTATACATATCATTACCATTTTTAGAATATGATCCACTGAAAGCAAAACCATTCTGACTATGGTGATCATGACCTTGAACTACCGTTGATTCAACTAATGATGTGTAGCTTTCAAGTGTGCGCCATTCTTCAGCAATTGTGTCATAATACCAACCAGGATAATTGGGGTCAAAAGCCATATGGGCTGGATAGGCATTATTATTACTCTCCTGTGGAGCCTGGTTCCAGTAAGATACAGTTCCATTCATACTGCAGTCAGACACGGTTCCAACCACAGACTGTAAACTCTTCTGTAAGTAACTTACTTCTGCTTTTGCATCAGAAACTGCAGCACATTCCCTACAGGAACTAAAATTATAATCTCCTTGCGCACCCACTGTCACATCATAATTAGCTATTTGGAACCACTGCCCAGTACTGGTATCATACTTCCAACCCGGATACATACTATCCCACTTCTGATTTGCATACATATCCTGCCCACTCACATTTCCCTCCATGGTTCCCCCATAAATCTGAGTGCCCTGTTGATATTGCTCACAACTAGTTGAATTCTCCGATCCCTCAGCAATCTTATTCTCTTTAGTAGCACCATTGTCATTAACTTTAACACCAAAACCCCCTGAATTGTCAGCTAGATCATTGAAAAAGTCTGAGTAGGAACCAAATTCGTGATCTCCCTCCTCTGAGGTATCAGCATAAAATGAACTCCATCCAATCTCCTTCACCCCTGATTTCACCAAAACATTACTTTCACTCATTCCAAAATCCGACAAACCGTCTGATCTAATTCCATCCTTTTTTGAATCAATTGCACTCTGACAGGGAGTCGACAAATCCAACGTATTACTAAGTGCTACCCGATCTTGAACTGAACCAGTTTCATTTTTCCCACCAAACCCCCCATCAACAACATTATCATCAACACTCAAATTAGCAAAGGCCTTGGCCTCATCAGAATCACTGCCTTCGGTGAACTTAGGATCAACGGAATTGGAATTGGTGGGACCAAAATCATCATCCACCAATTTATCAAAGAAATCTTCGTCCGTCTGATCCTCCATCACAACCAATGGAGGATTTGAAGCCATAAACCAAACGATCTACGAAAAAAGACCTTCCAATTCACCTCTCTCCCCTTATCCAAAAAGCTCGAATTGGAGTCCAAAGCCTCGAGATCCAAACCCTAAAACCCTGAATTAAATTCAAAGGAGTGGAAAACCGCCAGAACGACGAGATCTAGGGTTTTATAAGAACGAAGGATCTCTAGATATCATCTATGGAACGATGTAAAACAGAGGAAAAGAGCGGGAACAAATGGGCTTCAATCAGGGGCATCTGGAGTCAACGGAAATTCATCGGGAAAAACAAATTTCACATAGAGAAAAAGAAAAGGAAAAACTTACAGATCCAGAGAGAGAGACAGAGATGTAGCTCATTTTGGAACCACCCAGCAAACCAGAGGAGTTTCCGTTTTCAGTTTTTTTCAATTTTTAATAAATATTTTGGCCGTATGACTATGAGAGGAATGTGACGGAAATAGGGAAAAAGAGAAAGGAAGAAAGGAACTAAAAAGATCGAGGTGCTATTTCTATCTTAATGTCCCCTCTTCGACCTGTCGTACCTTAAGCAGCGAGTTAGCTTTCTCTATGACTTCCGACCTTGGTAGGTATCTTGGGGTTCCTCTCCTGCATCAACGTGTCGACAAGCATATGTATCAACACATCCTTGACATAGTCCATCACCGACTCTCCGGTTGGTCCCCCTCCACGTTATCTTTCGCTAGTCGTGTCACTTTGGTTCAATCGGTCTTAGCGATTATACCGAGTTACACGATGCAAACTGTCCGCCTACTGCGAGGGTTGTGTGACGCCCTAGAACAAGTAATGAGACAATTTTTGTAGGATTCGTCACACGACAGGAAGAAGGTTCCCCTTGTCAGCTAGGAGGAGGTTTGCAAGCCTAAAGAACTAGGGGGTCTAGGTATACGAAGGATTCGAGAAATGAACGATGCTTTCCTGGCCAAACTAGGGTGGGCCTTGATCGCCAATCCTGATGTTTTATGGATCCAAGTGCTTTCAGATAAATATGCTTTTGATGTGCATCGCACTCCTCCCTCCTTTCCTTCATCGGGGGGCTCGATGGTGTGGAGAAGCATCCGGGTGACGTGGCATATTGTGACTCAAGGCCTAACTTGGCGGATCGGTAACGGTTTGACGACGAGATTCTGGCTAGACCCTTGGCTCCCGGGCATCGGTCCACTCCTCTCACACTCTACACGCCCGCTCCCAGACCACCTTCTTCATCTCTGCGTCCAGGACTTTGTGGAACCCCCCGGCACTTGGAACTTGACAGCCTTCCAATCCTATCTCTCGCCTGCGATTTGCAGAACCATTGCCGGCATATTTCCTCCCTCATCGTTTCTGGGCCCTGACAGGATTATTTGGGGTGCCTCCGATCATGGTAACTACACCGTTGCCTCTTCTTACTCCATGATTCTGGGTCAAGCGGCTGAAGTTTCACATGGGGTCTGGTGGGCTATTTGGCAATGGTCGGGCCCTCAGTGGGTGCACACTTTTTTATGGTTACTAGCAAAAGACCGCTTGCTGAGTAATCAACACCGGGTGCGTCGACACCTCACCACCAATGATACTTGTCCACACTGCTTCCAAGAGGAATCCTCTCTTCATGTGGTTTGCAACTGTTCTCTCGCTTGTCAAGTGTGGGTCGCTTTCAATCCGAGTCTCATCACTTCGTCGTCCTTTGAGCTTCCTACTAGCGATTGGCTTCTCTCCAACCTCCACCAGCATCGGAGAGTGTAGGGCCAGGATTGGGCGCTTAGTTTTAGTTTGACCTGCTGGGTCCTCTAGATGTGGAGGAACAAGTTTATTTTCGATTCTTCTTTTGTGCGACTCACCTCACCCTCTCTTATTATCTTGTCTTTTGTAGATCAGGCTCAGAAAGCTACGACGAGGCATAGCCTGGCTCCCACCGACTTCCGTCCCCATCAGGAGCAACTCGTCGGTTGGTGTCGGCCGCAGGTAGGATGGGTTAAACTGAACACCGATGGGGCATGCGATCGTACCCAGTTCACGACAACAGCAGGTGGCCTCATCCGCGATATTGACAGCAACTAGCACGGGAGCTTCTCTCAAAACATAGGTTGGTGTACAGTGCTGTCAGCGGAACTCTGGGCGGTCTACACCAGACTCTCGTTGGTTTGGAGATTGGGCTTCCGTCAGATTGAGTTGGAAGTGGACTCGCTGGGGGTTCACCAGCTCCTCTCTTCTGCATCCTCCCACTCCCAGTCGAACAACTCTTTGGTCATGGGTATCTTGGAACTTCTTCACCGGAACTAGTCTGTTGTTCATCGTCACATCTACCGAGAGAGCAACAGATACGCGGACTGGCTTGCCGCTCAAGCAGCTCATTCCGACCTTGGTGTCATTTTTTTATTTTCCACCTATCGGATGCCACAGTATCCTACTAGAGGATAGGTCGGGGCTCTGTTTCCCCAGACTAATTTTGTAACCGGTGTACTCTTGTTTTCCCTTTATATATATAAAATAATAATAATATTTGGTAGCATATTATACAAGTGTTTTATTCCTTCGTTTTGGGTAATGCCTTATTTCTTTCGTAATCTAAAGAAATGAGAGTCATTATTGTCTAATTTTGGCACACGTTCACTGCCGCAAAGCATAGGATCTGAATCACTCTCTACTCTCTATTCCTTCCCTGCCGTGAACACATGTAGTCCTCCTATCTCTCTACAAACTAATCCCTGCAAAACACTCGAAACAATCATTGCACTAGTAGTTTTCTTCCTTTTTTTTCTTCAATTATTTTTGTCGATATAATTGCATATTTCTCTCTTCTTTTCTATTGAAGTAAGGTTTCTGATTCCATTATCCATTTTGTTCTGTACTTTCTTTCTTGAATCTCTATCAAGGTTTTGGGTATTGTTTGAAGCTCTCTCGTACTCTTGAGTTGGGTTTGTATCTTTTGCTTTTGTCACTTGCTATGTGTTGTTTGTTGCTGCATCTGCTTAAATATGCACATAGAACTTGCTTATGTTCAATCTTGTTGTCGAGTTGGTGTTGAATGTCTTCAATTTGTGGGTCAAAGACAAAATTTCATTCTGTCGATGATCATCATCGATTAATGGTGTTTTAGGTGTTTAACGATGTGTATAGTTCATCCTTTATTTAGACAATGGTTCGGACGAGATGAATTCAGGAATTTACTTTATATTACACGAAGGAAAGGAGTGTTAGAGAGAGAAAAGGAAATAGTGTAGTCCTTGCTTTTTCCCAGACAACAAGATAGAAGCTTGTGACTATGAGTGTAAGATCAACTCAATGAGTCACTCACTTGCAAAATCACAAAAAATGCCCAACTAAACGACCCAGTGGTGATCATCGAAATGCCTTTGATTGAGTTATGGAGATTTGTCTCTCCGATAGGGCTTCCTGCATACTGTTTTCCTCTAGTCCAGAACAAATCAATTAGTGGACCTCTTATTAACGTCATGATCATAGCTCCTGTAATTGTTGTTATGGTGATTTTTTTGCACGTTTAACTAGAATTTTAACATGAACCAGTAATTTTCTTCTATTGCATTTTTATTTTAGATCTACCACTTGATAGGAAACGACTTGACTGGAGTATTTGCATGATAAAGCTAACCCACCTATGATATATTGTGATTTAAAATGCTCAAACATTTTGCTTGATGAAAATTATCATCCCAAGTTATCTAATTTTGGGTTGTTAAAATTGAGTCATATCAGAGACAAGACCCATGTTTCCACTAGAGTTATGGGAACTTATGGATATTGTGCACCTGAATATGCAATGATGGGTCAACTTACACTAAAATCGGATGTATACGATTTTGGTGTTGTGCTTCTTGAAATTGTTAGTGCGAGAAAAGCTATTGACATTTCTAGAGGCTATTAAGTGGCATAATCTTGTTGCATGGGTAAGTTCTGATTTGACATAGTTGTAGCTGATCATGGGGCAACTGCCAAGTTTTTGCCCATAGGGATAGTTGCTGATTTATAAAGGTTGTTGAAGAGGTGTTACTACATTGTATATTTGCAATTTCTTGTCACTATTTTACGTTATATATGCAGTCCAACTGTTGCAATTGCTGTTTAAGTGTTTGAAACATAGCAACTTTAGCAATGCAGGTAGTTTTCCTTGAATCTTTTCTGATGCTGTTAGCATGACATAGGCTCAGCCTTTTGTTCAAAGATAGATGGAAATTTGCCCAAATCCTGATTATGAATTTTTATTTACCTAACAATGCAAGCCATTACAAAGGTAATGGCTAGAAAAATATTGATCACAGCAGCTGCAAGTGTTGTTATTGTATTCTTCATTCCTAGAAAATACAAGCCGATGTTAAGTTGGGTAAGCATATAGGAATGGAAGAGAAGAGAGTCTCTACCTATCAAGTTTATGTTTCTGTAACTTGCAGATAGGGCCTACCTCACACCAGTTTCCATATCAAAACCTAGAAGAATTCCCATTCCTAATCGTACGTTTTATCTCTGGTGCACATTTTATGTATCAGATTCATAAATTGAGTCATTATCTTGGAGCAGCTTGTTTTGGTTTTCTCAATTAAAAAACTTTCTTTTTTTAAGAAATATAACTTCAATCTACTAGACTTTGGCTCATAAAGAATTTGAATACTTTTGACTAAGATATTAAAACTGACATTGTTGATACACAATTCAATCCATTGTATTGAGTCATGGGCTTTTTGGAAGTCAACTTTTAGGTACAATTCTTACTATTTCTCTTCCTAGAGAAATTTTTAGTACTTCTTGCACTAAATGAATGTTCTTCTCCTTATTTGATAATTGCTTCTTTATTATTTCAGTGGTAAGGAAGACTAAGGAAGTAACATTAAAGGTGAACCCAAAGTGTCAGATTAAAAATCAACTACTTCTTTCATGAATATAACACTAATGAATGGTTTTCATCTCTCAAAATGTAAAGAAAAATTCATCATCTTTAGTTCTCACTAAATGCTTGACTCTTCTAACTTGAAATTATCCAAAAACCAAGAACCAAAGTTCATGAGCATATGCATTGTCATCTGATCATTCTTTAATATATAAAGAAGCCATACCATTAGTGCATTAAACATATAAGCATTTGATTCATTTTTCACATTAGGAGATATGGAATTTTGCTTTTTCTTATTATTTTAAGACTTGATCTTAGAACATTCACTTTGTAGGATTATGTTTCTTAATAGTGATCTTCTTCTTGATCATGTTTCTGTATTACCTTCGCTTATTGTTTTATCTCTTTTCCATTGCTATTACCTAGCTTTTCAACATGCCCTATCTATATGTTGGACTATTATTTTCTATATTTTTTAATGTAGATCAACATGGGTCGCCCACCTACTAACAAATGACGGCAGAAACTAAAGTAAATTTTGATACTTCAATAAACAACAAATAATATGATGGTTTTCTTATTAGATATCCATTATGTTATGTATTGTTTGTAATTGATAGTTTTCTTATTTGATATCCATTATGTTATGTATTGTTTGTACCTTCAATATAAGGTCCATGAAATTAAAACAAAGGAAGAAAAAAGGATTGATAAAATGAGATGGATGTTTAGACTGACCATAGATTATGATAATGCCTGCATTAGTGAACTCCGTATGGATAGGGCAATCTTCTGGATATTGTGTGATATGATAAGAGATGTCGAGGGTTTAAAAGACACTAGGAATACATCCTTAGAAGAGGTTGTAGCAATGTTCATATACACCTTAGCTTACCATAAAAAGAGTAGGACAATATGCCTACTTTCTCTCCGTGGTAAAGAAACTGTGAGTCAGCAATTCCATCAAGTTCTTCATGCAATTATAAGATTGCATCATATTTTGCTCAAGAAGCTAGACCCTATTACTCAAGATTATCAAGACGAGAGATGGAAAAGTGTTCAGGTAATTGAACATTATAATTAATCTATAACAGTAATATCATAATTTTTTTGTACTAAATCACCTTTTAGTTTTAATTTGTATGCCTATAAGCCTTAGATGGGACACTAATTAAAGTTACACCTCCTAATGAAGATAAGCCCCGATATCACACAAGGAAAGGATGTATTTTAATAAATGTTTTAGGTGTTTGTTTCCCAAACATGCAATTCATATATGTATTACTTAGTTGGGAGGGCTCTGCATACGATGGTCATATGCTTCGAGATGCAATCTCAAGGCCTCGTGGTCTGCGAGTCCTTCGAGGTAAATTTCTATTACAATATCCAATTTTGTTTCTCTGTGAGTTATACCACTCAATTATAACTTATTGTTCAATTATGAAGGATGTTATTACTTGGTTGACTTTGGATATTGCAATGCAAATGGATTTCTTGCTCCGTATTAAGGGCAACGTTATCACCTCAAAGAATTCGATGGCCATCAACCAGAGATAACAGAGGAATACTTTAATATGAAACATTCCAAAGCAAGGAATATTATTGAGAGATGCTTTGGATTGTTGAAAGGAAGATGAAAGATCCTTGCATCCCCTTCATTTTTCTCAGTTGAAACCTAAGTTTGCATTATAATAGCTTGTTCCCTACTGCACAACTTCATTCACAAGTTCATGAGCTTTGATCCACAAGAGTCGATCACTGAAAATAAAGAGGAGAATGAGGAAGATGAGAGTGAAGAAGAAGATGAAATGGAATACGTTACACAAATTAGTCTAACTGATGAGGGGTTGACATTCAGGAATAATATGGCAACCAACTTGTATAATATATGGACAACTAGATCCAATGACAATGATGTACATTAGTAATTTAAGATATGTTTGTTTTATATGCTTATTAGATTATTAAAACGTTTTGATTTCGATTAATGTACTTGAATGTTAAACATCTTTGTTTGCTTACTATTAGTAATATATAACTTTCAATTGTTGGATTAATTTTGAAATGCACCCATGTGAACAACTCAGTTTGTTTGACTATATGTTCGTGACTTATTAGATTAAACATGCATGCTTTAAATTTTTCAGCAGAGTTATTTTTGTTATATGTTATTTCTTTGAAAACTCTTACATTGTCATTCTTTTATTAGGAATGGTTATGGCTGACCATGGGAGGGGAAGAATAAGCAATATTGGAAGGATGATGAGGTTGAAGCTTTGATTGACATTTTATAAGAACTAGCTTGCAATCCTTTATGGAAAGTAGATGGGGGATTTAAGAACAATTACAAGGTTGAAGTGCCCAAGATGTTGCTGAACAAGATTCCTAATTTTGATAAGGATGTCGATCCCTAAATTGACTCTAAGATTAAATGGTTAAGAAATAAGTACAATCCAATTTCTGAAAAGTATATACAAAGTGCTTATCAATGGGATAATGTTGAGCATAAGATCAATTACGAGAAACAATGGTTTGATGAATGGTGTTTGGTAGGGACATCTAACTCAAAAGTTGATTGAACTCTTATTTTAGTAGTTTCTTTTCTCATAATTATATCACTTTCTTGTTATTATGCTTTTAATCTTCTTCTTCTTGTAATTCTTTTTTACAAAATCATAAGAATGTAATTGGAATGTGGAACTTTAAATTCTCATATTTGCGAAAATTGGACATGGCGTGGGGTAAAGATAGAGCGATGAGACTCAAAGTTGAGGATATAGCTGAAGCAAGTGCTAAGGCTAATAGCCTAAAGAATATGACAATGTGTTCTTCATCAGACAGTGAAGATGAACTTGTTGTGGTATTTGATACACAAGGATCCTTGGCTATTCCTTCAAGCAGCCATGGAATAAAAAGGTGGAAAAAACATGTCACCAAGAAAGGAAAGTTCTTACAAGAGAAAAAGACCAGCAACACTTCAAGGTTAGACAGTTTCACTGTTAAATTTGAGTCTATTTGTGAAGAAATGACCTCACAATATGTAGATGTTACAAATGCTTTAATTGCAAAGTCTAAATCTAATTCCCTAAGTAATGAGAAGATGCAAGAGCTCATTAGCGAGCTTCGTAATATTGGCATATCTCAAATAGATATTAGTAAGGTTGTTGTTGTTGGATCGGAAAAAGAAAGCATGATATATTTGTAGAACCAGTAGATTTTAAAACTTTTTAGAAATCTTATTTGCAGCGGAAGCATATCTAAATCATCATGCCAATCTATACATGATATGGTATAAAGATAATAATAAACATAAATATAATGAAGAGTATTACCGACTTCTTTGCTACAGTTTTAATTCCTTATTGCGCTATCCTCTCCTTCTTTTTGTATCCAAAGCCTTTGCTTTTGAATCTTTTTCTTTATTAATCTATCTACTCCTTGTTGTTGTATCCTTAACCAATTTGATTTACCTCTTGTTCTCCTAGGACAACTTGGTTAACAAAATCCTTTAGTGGGAAAGGAGAACAATCACTTTGGAGGAGTATTGTTTTAGAGGAAAGAAGGAAACAATGAGACACTCTCATGCAATTTTTGATGTAAGATGTAAGAAGACCTTCTTACTCACTCCCACTTTCGGTTAACAACAAAGGAAAGAAGAGTCTTCCATCCAATGCATCATTTCTTCATT
>JAOSBK010000005.1:17431944-17442448 GCA_027568895.1 Erythroxylum shatona | reverse complement strand
ATAAAAAGAAAAAGAAGAAGAAGAAAAAAACTGACCACAGCTGGAGAAAGCAGAGAAAGGCAAGGGCGGAGAGGAAAAACAAATAAAAAGAAAGGACACAACATGAACAGATATAAGCAGTCACAAGGTCATGCATTGCGCGACGCGGCCGCCTGACAAAATATTGCATCAGAAGATTGGGTCAGAAGATTGCGTATATATTGCGCGAAGACACAACATTCAATAAACAGAAGAAGAAAAAAAGAATATAAGCCGCTAGATTAAATGGACGATAGGGATCGATTCCGTGGTCGTCCATCTCATTCGCTCTTAGTATATATACTTAATGATTGTGTTTTTACATAGGGAGCTTATTGAAATTTGCATTCTCCAATGATATTTATATCATCACCAACAATTTCAATTAGTTCAATTGATAATTATTCTTTTTTCCACAACGTTAAACTTGAGGATACCCTTTTTCTTTCTTTCTCTGAAAAAGATGGTTAATTTCTTAGTATATAACATAGGCATCCAAATTCCAAATTCCACATAAATTAATTTTTCATGACGTTGGGAGGTGGAGTCCACGTGTACTTATCGGAGGACGGGACGAGGAGTGGTGCTGGTGGTGGTAGGGTATGGAAATTGAGACGTTGACCAGAGCCTAAAATATATAAGTAAAATACAAAGTCTGTCACTTTCAGTAAGTTGCGTTCAGTTGAATTGAGGTCTCCGCTTTCACTACTCATAAGGCGTGCCACAACTCACGCTGACCAAATCTTCCTTTATCATCTAGTTTACCACTTTACCCTTACTCTTACCCATGCCCCAACTCACACTGACCAACTCTTCCTTTGTCTTCTAGTTTACCTCTTTACCCTTCTTACCCATCTACATTTTATTATTTGCTGTGAAGTTATTTTCCAATAGTTTTATTTCAAACTTTTCTATAAACAAATATGTGATAAGATTTCGATTAATTTCATACTGTATTTATTCTTAAGCTTTACCGTGAAATATGATATTAAACTTATAGTATTTTAAATAAATCACAAAATAAAAAGATAATTTTTTGCAAAAAAGTTATTTTGTTATGAGAATTTTTATGAGACTTACTTAGATGCTTTTTAGAGGGGTGATTGGATGGATTTGGGAAGAGATTAATAGGTAAGGAATAAAAAGTGAGTGATTAGTTATTGATTATCATTATAGGGACAATAGTTTGATATCTCACTTTTAGAAAATCCTCCGCACCTTCCATTTAGTAGAGAAATGAAACTCATTCCTTAGTAGTGGTTCTTTTAAAAATATTTTAAATACTAATTAATTAAATACAACTGATTAATTAAATTATTATTACTTAATTAATTAATTAATTATAACTAATTAAAATATAATTATTCATTAATTAAAATATAATAAACTACAATATAAATAATTAAAATATTATAATTAATCAATTAATTAAAATATAATAAATTACAATATTATTAATTAAAATATCATTATTAATTAATTACATTATAATTAATTAAAAATAATTAATTTAGTTACAATATAATTTATTTATTTATTAAAATATTATAATTAATCAATTACAATATTTTAATTAATTAATATGTTGTAATTAATAAAAATATAATAAATAAAAATATAATAAATTTTTATTTCTTAATATTTTTTACAAACCAACCGCTATCAATGATAATAGTAATTATCTTTTTCCTATTAACCAACCATCATAATTATAATGATATTATCCATTCACATTCTTCACTATATTCATTGCTATTCATATTCCTATTCCTGTTTTTATTATCATTCTTCCATGCGAACCAACCGCCTACTTAATAGTTTTTTTCAAATATTATAAGTATATATTGTTTCATTTACTTTTTAAATTATGATTTTTTAAGAAGTCATTCTACCTTCAGAATAAGAACCAATGTCATGAATATCACATCAAATTAGTAGAGGTGGGGAGATTACGGTACTAATATCAATTAATACTTGATATTATATAAGATATTTTTTAAAATTATAAAATAGTTTTACAATTTATGTAATTATAATTTAGTGTTTATTATAAAATTTGTTAAATTAATTTCTAATAAAAGAAAATTTTATTATACTAGTTCTAATTTTTATTGACAGTTAACATTAAATAGTTAAATAATTTTATTTATTTAATAATAAAATAATGCTTGGAACTACCAACATAAGAGAATGTCTCTTATTGTAAATAACCTACCAAGTTACTCCCCCAATATGAAACTTCTTGATCACCCTCTTCGACAATTTCATCATTTTGGTACAAAATCAGGGTTTGCTTCCCCAAAATAAACTGGACAAAACTTGTATGGCGCAATCATGTGGTTCCTAAAAGCATCACCTACTGTTGGTTAGCTATTTTACGAAGACTTTGTAACAAAACCATTTTCAAGGCTACAGATCTTGCTTGTAACTAACTGGTTTGCCTACCTTAAAAGTCTTTTATTTTTTGTAATATAATTTTTTATTTACATTCCAAAAAATAAAATTATATTATAAAAATAAAATAGAAAGTTAAAATTATTTCATATGTAATAAAAAATAAAACTACACGCTTATATTAGAAAATAATTATTAAAAAATAATGTTGAAAAATGAAATTAAAAAATAAAAATAATGTTTAAAGGATGAAAGTAGCCAATAATTATAAAAAACATTTTATAATAATTTTTAAATTTTAGACATAAAAATATATTTTTAAATATATTTCTTAATTTATAAATATCCTATATTTTTTATATTTTGGTGTACTGACCAATACAGTTAGTATAATCTTTTTTTGGTACAATTTGATAAATTAAAATATAAAAAATTAATTAAACAAATTTTAGTTAAATTTTAAACAAAAAACTAAAAACTAAAAATAAGGGTAAGTCTCAATAATTACACTTCAATTTTTATTTTGTTTGCTTATTATACCTAAATTAAGTCTATATGTTTGTATTATATCCTTAAGGCATATAGATGATGACAAGTAAATAGAGAAAAATAAAAAATAAATTATGCATAAAATATTAAAAACATGGTTTAAAGGATGTAAGTAGCTAAAAAGTATTTAGTATAAAGAATGAGTTTTTTTTTTTGAAGTTATGTATGCAAATTGGTACTAATATAATACAATGTACGGTTTTATCTCTATTTTCTTATTTTAGTTTTTAATTTTCATTTGAAAATTCTATTCTTTTCAAATAAAAATAAAAACTTGTTTGATTGTCAATATCAATATTCTTATATTTTTGTTACTAAAAATAATTATATATTAAATAAAATTTAAAGTTAGAATTTATAAATAAATAAATAAATAAAATTTTATTTTAATATCTTATATAATATTTATTAGTAAATTATCAGTAAAATCATTATTAATTAAATAATTTTATTTATAATATTATTTGTAGTTATTAAATAAAAATTTATGTTTTGAAATATTTTAAATTTAAATTGTATTTATTAATAAATTTTAAATTACAATTATTTTATTTTTAAAATTAATATTTAAAATAATTATAAAATTAAAATATACTATTCATAATTCTTATTAATAATTAGTATTAAATAATATATATTTAATTGATACTAAATCATATTATACTATTAGCTAGGGGTAAAGCTGTCTACTACTATTAGACTTTTTCGGATTCCGCGTTTCGGCGAGATTTATAATAGATGGTATTGCTGTTGTGTAAATCATATTATAGAAGATAGAAATAGTAAAAATGGTTTTTTTAATGATTTTCATTAAATTGTGAAAATAAAAAATTAAAGAAGTAGATTTTTTATTGAATTTGAAAATAAAAATAAAATAAAATAAAAACAAAAACGTGTATATAATTAAAATAAATACCGGAGGAAATATAATGATGAGAGAGGATGAGCATGCGAAGATGCCCATACCCTTTAGTTCATGTAAAATGTGAGAAGGGGTGCAATTATACATATTATATAGAATTATATACAATTTCAGCATTAGATATAAGAAAGATAGCTTGCAATTATTTTCTAAGCTTGAGTTTGTCCTTCAACTTCGTCGGTCAAAATCCCGTAATAATGACACCACCACAACACTGCAAACACGTTGAACTGCCTGGATGGTTTTACAGGATTTTAATATTTACTCTGATTTCTTTAAAGGTTAGATCAGTAGGTAAATAAAGCTTTCAATCTGTAATTTTAACAAGAGACTTGCAGACAAGTAGGAGTAGTTTGAGTGGTCAAAACTTTTCACTTATGGCTCTCTCTTTTAGAAGGTTTTGAGTTCGAGTCACGCTAAAAGAGGAGAAATAGGAAATATTCCTATTGATGATCTTCTAGCCCCTTAGGTACAGCTCCTTGATCGGATCAATTACGGATTTCTCGCTTCTAGCGGCAGTGTGGGAGTTGGAGCTACTAAGAAACTTGGGGGCTGATGGGAACCTGATGCTGAGCAGGGGGAGGCCAGTGATCAATCATCAGTTTAACAATCAAGTATGTGAAGACTTCTTGTGAGCAGACGTGTACAGGCTACGTAGGAACATGAGGGATCTTGGAATTTCAGGTTTACCCCCTCTAGGGCTCTTAGGGTGGGGTCTTAGGAGATTAGGATTAATCCAGCTAAACTGGGATACCTAATGTAATAAAAAAAAAAAAAAACCAAGAGACTTGCATTATAATAGTTCTGACTGATTCTTCGGTAAGAATAGCATGGCATTGGCACTCCCCTCCCCTCCCTTCCTCTTGGACCGGATATTTCGTTCATTTCAAGGCACATACTTTTTGTCCACTTATCTTTCTGTTCAGAAAATGAAGGGATTTTGGATCTTCTTTCTCTTGAGTTCACTCAACTTCAGGGCCATCCACAGACAAAGTCTTCCCAACCCATCAATACTAATATAGACACCATAGGCCACAGAGGCTGTTTTGGTACTTTCAGGGTTGCACTTTACAGACACTGACTCGAGCTTCAAATCATTGATTTTATACTTGAAAGCTAAAACTACAAACAAAACAAGAGAACAAAGAGAGAGAGAGAGAGAGAGAGAGGGAGAGAGAGAGTCTACCCCATTCCCCAACTAGACATAGTAATACGAGGACTAATTAGTACTACCCCATTCCCCAACTAGACATAGTAATACGAGGACTAATTAGTACTATTACGATTGGAAACTTAATTAGCTAAGGTAAGGCACTTTCTAAGAACAGCTGGAAAATGGGAAGAGGGCATGCTAACAGAATTGCAAGCTTTTGGAACTTTGCAGGGGACCTAGTTCCACTTCCAGGTCCACAAGCAAAGTCTCAATTATGCTTCAAAATTCTGTACCTGTTGTATACAAAACAATGAAATGAAACAGCAACAAAATTACATTCCCTGGCATAATTGCTTAAACAGATTACCCAAACACTTTCGTTTTACTTTTTGGTGCTGCGAAAAAACACGTGAACTGGTGATAAGATCGCTCTACCAACACAAGCATAGGGAAGTTCAAGCAAATCCACATTTGGCATTAAATGACTTCACAGGTAATAAAATTCAACACAAAATAATATGTTTCTACTTCAACTATCATCAGCGACAAAAATGTAGCGGAGAGAATTCAAAGAAATGAATTTTAGTTAGCCCCTGAATCAGAATTCTGTACTCTAAACAACCAGTAATCTATGAAAATCTGACAAACAAAGTATAATCTCAAACTAAAACAAAAATCTTGATCAAAATGCAGCACCAGACAACATTTTTATAAGCTCAGATCTCACAATCAACATTGATTTATGATTCTTCAGTCTTCACCGAGTCAACTGACTCACGCATCAGAAACCATACTTAGCTCAGTTAGCTCGTCATCTTCCATCGGAGCAGGCAAGTTAAGATCTATCAAACCGTCCTCGAGATTAGCGACATTTTCAGCAACATCAGAAATAGATACAGAAACAGAAGCAACTCTCGAAGAACTCATGAGATGTGATCTCTTGTGTCCACCAAGAGCTTGTCCGGACCCAAAGACCAAACTACAATATGGACACTTGAAAATCCTTGAACTTGGATCAACTTTACCACCATTTCTCATTTCTTTTCCATTCAAGGCACAAATCCTCCTGTGCCCACCCAATGCCTGTGAAGATCGAAACTGTTTCATACACTTTTCACAGATGAACTTCCCACGAACCCTTTTGACTTTGATAATTTCCTTCGATTGTTCCACCATCTCCACTGATCTTTGATCCTGTTCTTCACTGTTTCGGTTCCAAGCATCTCTCGACAGCATCATCAAACACACGGCAATGTCCTCTTCAAGAGAAATATCAGAAACCGAACTCAGACGCTCCGTCTCGACCACGCAACTGCGTTCTTTCAACTTGAGCTTGTTGTCACCTGAATTCTGATTATGAATCTCTCCAAAATCCGACTTTCGTGTCCTCTTAGATCGCCTCCCTGTTGGTTTTTTCGGTGACTCCGTCTCGCTTTCCCTATCTTGCACAACGGACCCGACGTCGAGAATGAAAGAGAAGTCAGGATCTGCAAGCTTGAAACTCTTCCTTGGATTTTCTCTCAGCCCGTAAACCAAAGACTTGTCTTCGTCTTCCTTATTCTTGATGATCTCAAGCTCTTTCTCCTCGGTCGCGGAAGAAAATGAGGACGAAAATGACTGGGTCCGATCACCGAGCTGCTGCTGCTCTGTTAATGGGTTGGGAGGAAGAGGGCGGGTAGCTAAGTGGGCTCTGACGTGACCACCTAAAGCTCTGCCATTGCGAAAGGTTCTAGTGCAGAACTTGCACTTGAGCCTCTCCATGGGAGCAGAGCAGACAAAGATGGAAGCTTTTTGATCTTCAACACACAGGGTTCTCATTATTTAATGAAAAGCTTGTTGAGAAGAAAGAAGCATAGAGAGATTGGGAACTTAAAAGGAGTAGGTGACAAGTATTCCTCCACCAAAAGACACACACAACCCGAAAATTATGAGTATGCAGAAACCAAAAATAAAAATATGTAAAACAGTGGTAAATTAAATGGATGAGGTGAATGGGACAACTAACAAGCAAAGCTTGGGCATTTGAAGTATAAGCGTTAGTTAATTTTCAATTCTTAAAGATAAAATGAAGAGTTAAAATGGTAGGATAGGACTGGAGGCAAGGATGTTTAAAAGGTTGAATTGAACATGGATAAAAATAGGATAGTGATTAGTGGGGATACGTGTAGATGATGAGCAATGCCAATGGGGCAAATAGTAGTTTCAATTTTGAAAGCATGAAGCGGATTCTGTATGGGCCCATGACTCGCTCATGCCCATTTCCGTGACTCGTTTTATGAAGTATCCATTTTCCCTTCTGCTAACATGGACCAATCAAAATCATAAATGATGTTTTTAGTTAACTATTTCAATTTTCAAATATAACTCCTTAGTTAGTTACTGTAACATTAATGTTTTCAAGTAATCAAATTACACAAGTGATTAAATATATAATTTTAAAATTTTAATTAATTAATTAATTATTCATGGTGAATTTATTCTTTCTCTTTAACCCAGTATAAACAAATTGAATCACAGAAATATGGGTGTTTAAGTCTCATTTTCAATTAGAATATAAAAGTTACGCTTTTGAAATTTAAAAGAGAAAATTTACATTTGAACTTTGTTTTTATTCTAATATTTCAAGTAAAAAATGATTATTTGAGACTTCGATTAAAATAAAAAGACATTTGTATTCGTTCGTAATAAAAGAGGAATGAATTTGAGTCCTAACCTCAAGTCTTTGACGGCTACTCCCCAATCTCCAATACTACAAGAAAGGTGTTTAACTACAGTATTCAAGTATGACGTATTTATTTTCTCCAGTTTGCTAAATTTATGAATGTTTCTTTCTCACTCGCTTAATACTTATACGTGGCTGTCAGCAATTAATGATAACCTGAGAAAAAAACATCATCAAAATTTCCTCGCAGACCAAAGCTTTTCGCGTATAATTTGCTGTTCTAAATCTTAAAGCCGATTGGTTCCATATTTCATTGTTAAGTAACTTTTGATTTTGCTTTTAAGATTAAAAAAAAAAATATCAAAACGCTGTGGATTACATGAGTGGCATGAATTAATAAAATAATTTGATTTTGTAGTAATTAAGTTTAAGACAAGGCTGAATTTGATTTAATTGTTTAGATTAGAGCTTTGGATGAGATTGCAATTGCTTATTATAATAAGTGAGATTCTCATAATCGGTGCTCTTATCGAGCTTTACTTAAGCGCCAACTGTAAAAATAACAGTAACAGTAACAATAAGGGGGGGTGGTCTATGGGAAATCTTGTTAACATACCCTTCGCCTCGCTCTCCACTCTTCGGCCTTTCAATCGAATTACTAACCATCTCTTCGTGCCCTATAAAACGGTAGCTCATAATGTGGTTGTGAAAATAGCTAGATGGTGGTATAAATTAGATACATCATTTAATGCTACCTAATATTGTGAAAATAGCTAGATGGTGGTATAAATTAGATACATCATTTAATGCTACCCAATGTTATTATTACTAGCTTATGATTGATGCTATTGCTTTTTATATGATATAAAGCTCCTTCAATTGATGATTACAATAGTAAACTTCTAAGCAACTCTGTTTATGAAATAGATAGTTATTTAGATGAAAGAAGAATGACTTAGGCAACGTATGATAATTTAATCATGTATGATGGTTGAACAAATAAAAGACATGAGTCTGTTATCAATTTTTGATTTATTTTGTTAAGAAGACAATGTTTTTGAAATCTATTAATACATCTGACTTTGTTAGAAATATTGATACTCGATTTTAGATATTTGATGAAGTTATGCTATAAAATATTGTTCAATTTATTACTGACAATGATTTTACTTACAAACTAGCTGGAAAAAGATTGCAAATCATGTATAATTCTTTTTATTGGACCCCTTACATTGACCTGATGTTGAAAGATACATGGGATGTTACATACTTTCCTATCATTGATGAAACTTTGCAGAAAGAAAAAAAATTACCAAATTAATCTACAATCATGCATGGTTACCGAATTTGATGAGAAATAAATTATCCAATTGTAAGAGCTAGTGTTGTTATACTTTTACAAGAATTGTGACTAATTTCTTATCACTTTAGTGTTTTGTTATAATGAAAAAGGAGCTAAGGTAAATGTTTATAAATGATAATTGGTTCGTATCTCAATATGCCAAATGCTAGATTGGAGGTTTCTAGAATGATACGTGAAGATTATGAATTTTATTTCCAATGTCAATTTATCATCCAAGTTTGTGAAGCTTAAGTGAGAGTATTTTGTCTAGATGATAGTGATGAAAAAGAAATAATGGGTTATTTTTATAATGCCATGGGGGAGAAGGAAGCAATCAAGGCCAATAAAAAATGCTTTCTTTGTATACACCTTATATAGCAATCATCAATGAAACATGATAAAGCAAACTTTACTCTTCGTTATTTGCCAGAGTTTTGCATATCATTTCGTAACGGTCGATACGGTACAAGGTAGGGGTAATGTGTACTGGGTGTAAATACCAGTTTCACCGGCCTATTTTGTATGGTACCGATCGGTACTTACGGTATTCGTAATAGTGACCATGTACTGGTCGGTATCTAAAATTTTTAAAAATGTAGGGGTACATCTGCAAAAAATTTAAAATTTCAACCCTAAATGCATACATGCATACATTCTCCATTTCTTCTTCTTTTCTCTAAGTAACCCATCTCTTATCTCATCTCCTCACACTCTCACTCATGCAGCTCTCTTCTTTTGTTCTTCACCATTGTTGTTGAAAAAAACTGCTAAATTTTTACTAAAAGTGTGTATTAGATTTTAGGCCAAAAATGTGCTTCGTGCATTTTTTCCTCCTAAGTTTTATTTGACTCCCAAACCTGACTTTTTTCTCTCACATCTCACTATCTCTCTCGAGTGTCTTGAGCCACCATCGATCCCCACCAGCACCACTGACACACACCCACCACCTGCCACCACCACCACCGATGCCCCATTTCTCTAGCTTCTCCTAATATTTTATTTCTCTCTCACATGTCTCATTATCTCTCTCCAGTCTCAATGCCCACTACCACTGACCCCACCACCTGCCATGACCACCAACGCCTAAGCCACTCTTGGGTCTCCTCTCCTCTTCTATGTCAGATCTACCCGACCTCGAGTCCCCGACTTTAAAATTGTTGTTGAATTTTTGAAATAATTGGGTGTGTGTTATGAATTAATGTTTTTTTTGGTGAATTGTTGTAAATGAAATTGTTGATGTATTTGTGAATTGTGAATGAAATTGTTGGTGTTTTTCTAAATTGGGAATGGAACGTGTTAATTTGTTGTTGTATTGTTGTGGACTGTGGTGGAGTGGAATGTAATTGTGGAAGTGCGGAAGTGAAAAATGTAAATTGATTTATTAAAGTTGTTAATAGAGATATAGAGACAAAATGTAGATGTGGAATGAAACTATGAAAGTGTGGAAGGATCTGGTTTGGAGTG
>JAOSBK010000005.1:17403565-17418220 GCA_027568895.1 Erythroxylum shatona | reverse complement strand
TAATTAATAGTATTTTAATTAATTAATCAATATATATATATATATATATATATATATATATATATAGGAACACACACACAACATTGTCACAGTCACAGCCGTGACTTTCACTATATATATATATCATTATGTATTTCAAAATTTTACAATCTAATTTTAGTTATTTATTTTTAATATTCTAACTTATATTATTTATTTATTTATAAACTAATTGTTAATTTTAGTTTATTCAGTTATAAATCATTAATTTATACATAAAGATTACTTAATTAGTGAATTAATTAATTATATTATAAATAATTAACAATAATTTTTATATGTGTTAAATATTTAATAATTAATTGATCAATAAAATTTTTATAATTAATTAATAAAATATTAAATAAAAATGTTATTTATATGTAACTTGTAAATATAAATATTAATACGTACTGATAAATCAATTAATTATATTTTAATACATCAATTCATTAATTATATATTAATTATTATTAATTATAACTGAAAAAAGTAAACAGTCAATGATTAATAATCAACTTATAAATAAATTTATGCATCAATAAATTAATTATATATTAATTATAATTGAATAAACTAAATTGTTAATGATTAATAATTAATTTATAAATAAATTATATTTTCAAAAATCAATTGCTTTTTATATGTGTTGAATTAAATAAGTAATAATACTTTAATTAATTGATTAATAATTTAATAAGAATGTTATAACATTATATAAATACTAAAAATTCGCACGATCGAGACATTTTAGGAAGAAATAGGCAGTGACTAATGGTATAATGTCACGATCGTGACTTTGCTGAGAATGTGAGATTACACGATGTACAACTTTCATTAGGGCCTCAAGGTATACAACTTTCATAAGGGCCTCAAGGACAGATTCTATCTTTTGAAGGGTTAAAAATGGAACAGAAGATAGGTACAAATGAAGTTAAATGAAAAAGTAGACGAATGGAAAAAGATAGAAGGAGTGGAAAAATTGCTATAACTTTTCCTAAAGATATTAGATTAAGATTTTCTTTATATTATTAGAAATAGGACTTGAAGATCTACAACTTTCATGAAGACCTTAAAAATAGATTTTATCTTCTAAAGGGTCAAAAATGAAACAGAAGATAGGTACAGATTAAAAGCAGACTAATGGAAAAAGATAGAAGAAGTGGAAAAATTGCTATAACTTTCCCTATAGATATCAGATTAAGGTTTTATTTATATGGTTCAAAAGAGGACTTCAAGATATGAAACTTTTATGAAGAACTCAAAGACAGATTCTATCTTTTGAAGGGTCAAAAATGGACCAGAAGATAGGTTAGATGAAAAAGTAGAAGAAGCAAAAAGCAGAAGACGCAAAACACAGAAGAAGCAAAAGGCAGAAGAAACAAAACACAAAAGAAGCAAAAGGTAGAAGAAGCAAAACACAGAAGAAGCAAAAGGCAGAAGAAGCAAAACACAAAGGAAGCAAAAGGCAGAAGAAGCAAAACACAGAGGAAGCAAAAAGCAGAAGATAGGTACAAACGAAACCAAATGAAAAAGCAGATGAATGGAAAAAGACAAAAGAAGTGGAAAAATTACTATAACTTTCCCTAAAGATATTAGATTAAGGTTTTCTTTATATGGTTCGAAAGAACACTTCAAGATCTACAATTTTTATAAAGACTTCAAATATAGATTCTATCTTTTGAAGGGTAAAAAATGAAACAGAAGATAAGTATAGACGAAAAGCAAACTAATGGAAAAAGACAGAAGAAGTGAGAAAATTGCTATAATTTTTCCTATATGTATCAAATTAAGGTGTTCTTTATATGGTTAGAAATAGAACATGAAAACCTACAACTTTCATGAAGACCTCAAATACAGATTATATCATTTGAAGGGTAAAAAATGGAATAGAAAATAGGACAGGAGAAAAAACAAAAGAAGCAAAACACAGAAAAAGATGACATCATCACAGAAGAAACAAAAAGACAGAAGAAACAAAATACAGAAGAAGATGACATCATCACAGAAGAAACACAGAAGAAGATGACGTCATCATAGAAGAAGCAAAAGGCAGAAGAAGCAAAACATAGAAGAAGATAATGTCATCACAGAAGAAACACATAAGAAGATGACATCATCACAGAAGAAGCAAAAGGAAGAAGAAGCAAAACACAGAAGAAGCAAAACACAGAGGAAGCAAAACATAGAAGATACAAAACATAAAAGAAGCGGAAAGGCAGAAGATACATCTTCCTTTACAAGAACCATAACTTTCCGCCTAGAAGTCCAAAAATTCCATACTATATATCATTGGAAAGCTAAAAGAAACTTCCTAGAAGACAACTTTCTCTAATCTATCCTAGATCAATCCAGAATTGCCCTCGAATTCAGAACACGAATTTTTGGTTCACCCACCAATGTACTGCACATAGTTCTCAACTTCATGATAAATTTTGAGATTCTTAAAGTCATAATTTAAATTCGATGTCTTCATAAGAAATGTAGCAATATGTTTCTAGTTTAATCCAAATTAAGAATTATCTCATTTGGATAACTAGAGAAAAGGTTGTGGCTAAAAGACTGAAGCATAATTCGTGAACATTTTCCAGATCAACCACCCATTTTGTTTCACAATCTTTCCTTAAAACAACTCATACCAAGATCACTTTTTCTACTTCATTTACTCCTCAGTCTCAACTCCATTTCAAATCAATATCATCCATAAAGAAATTATAATCCATGATTAATCATGAACACCAATGACAGAACATATACCTATATACATATCCTTCAACAACTTCACAAATTCAAATTCATTTTTGCTTTCATTCTACTTCTAACTGTTACCTTAATTCTTCCCATTTCGAAATCTCTTATCCACTAAAAGCACCCAAGCAAAATATGAACCTATCCACTCTTCTCATTTATTAGTTCTAGTCTTTTAAAAAAAGTTCGGGGTCCAACAAGCTTGAACCAAAAAAAGACATATCATTTAGCTCAGAGGTGAGTACTGAGTTCATGCTTATTTTTGAGACTAAATCTTCACCTTTATATAGCAGATTGGAGGAATTAAATGAGAAAGAAAAAAATGAAGAGACATTTGAGATCTTTCCAGAGTGCATAAACTCAGTGAAGATTGAAAGTCAGAGGATAAGGAAGATGCTAAATATGACGAATCGTCAACTGGGACCCTATCTTGAAGAACCTTACATGGAGGAGTCACATATGATACCAGAAGATCATAATTTTGTCACATGAGGAGAAAACATGGAGTTAAGCTAGCAACCCTAAACAAAGGCTCTTCTTGGGATTACATTTCTGCATTATTTTTTTATGCATATGTAGTTTTGATATTATTTGTTTTATGTTTTCAATCAAAATGAGAGAAAGAATAAAACAACAAAACAAACATTTTCTCATTTTCTATTGCTTCTAGGACTATATAGTCATGATTAGAGAGTCAGTTAACTAGAGAATTTAATAGCAACTTTAATAAGTATTTTTGCTCTTGTGATTGGTCAATGTACATTATCTTTAGAAGAGTAGTGATTAGTGGTAGAAAAAGTTAGTGAGATTTTGAGCCTTATTAGACTGACACATTCACATCAGTCTCATTGCCTTTTAATAACGTGTGACCTTCATGATATGTACATTCTGATTTTGCTTTGAATTTCTATTCAAGACCACTTTTTTTATCACATGCATTAACATGGATATGATTAGGTATTCTTTGCTTTTCCAAACTACATTAGCCAAATAATCTACCCATTATATCATTTTCCTTTTTGATAAGCCCCTTTCAGCTTTATTTTCCTTTTCTTTGTGTATTAATCATATTACATGCTTTAACCTAACCAAATGTCCTACCCAAGCTTTAAAGCTAGTGGAACATTTGTTGATTGATGAGTTTGTGGATGTACAAAAGTATAAGTGTGGGGGTATACATATGTATGGGTTGGTTATAATGTTGACATGTTATTTTATTCTTTGTCATTGAAATTCCCATGTTGATGTAGTTTACTTTAATTTTTATAAGGAAAAGAAAGAAAGTAAAGAGAAAAGCAAAAGAAAAATAGAAAAATAAAAAAGAAAAAAAGAAAAAAAGAAATGTATCAACGAGGAATTACATATGTGTTGAAAAGTTGTTTATGATTAATGCTTCCTCCTAAAGTTGTAATGAATGTGTTATTGGACGTGTTAAATATAAGGTAGATGTTGGCTTGGAAGGTTAACTATTTTATGGTTTAAATGTATTGTCATCAATTGTATGAATGATTCCTTTGGATTGGTATATGCTTTATGTGGTTTATGTGTGAGAGTTGAATTGGGTTGTAAAACATAAATGTTCCATTTGTCATAGCTAACGGTACCTAGTTTTTGATGAGTGTTAACTTGTGCATTTGATGTCACATTGAGCGTTGCTTTGTTTCATTATCTTTAATGGCTTTCATGCTACTTGATGCAAATATATCTCACCTTACCTTTGCCCACATTACAACTTTTAAAAGTCTTTTGATCCATGATTTTGCATGTGAACATTATTGGTGGAGAAATGAAATAATATGCAGAGTTGTGAAATGACGTAATCATGAATGGTGTTCAGTGTACTTATCGTTATATCTGGTTAAACAAAATTTTTGAGTCTACCATTAGATTGCTCAGTTTTTGAAGATGATGAATGTTGATTGATCATGAGCAAAAGCTTGGAATGTTGACTTCTTGCTATGATTTTTGAAAGTCATTCATTTTTGTTTATGATTATGTATTCTTGGAATATATGGGAAATGAGTCAATGTTTTTAGGTCTTTAAGCTTAATTTTAATGTTTTGCTTAAGGACAGCCAAAAACTACGTGTGGGGGAAATTGATAGGTGTTTAATTGATTATTTAATTATTTCATAACACTTAGCAATTAAGGACATGAAATTGCTTAAGGTACTCACTTTGACTCATATATGATTTTAGGCACAATTCAGAAGCAAAGAAGATAAAGTGAGTCGAAAGTATGATACTTGATCCATTTTTCAAAGATTACTATTCATTTGTCCTCAAGAAGTAAAAAGAAGAATATTAGAAGACAAGAGGAAGCTAAGAAAAATGGAACAAAAAGAAGAAGAATCATAGAAAGCATATACCATGTGCATGTTTTTGCCATACAAAAACATCAAGATAATGGAGTAGTAAAACAGTAGTAGTCCATGAAGAAAATGCCAACATTTGGACAAGCAAGGAAAATGTTGAAACAACAATGCAGCAGGAGGACAATCAGGCAAGTAAAATGGCAGCGCAAATGGGAAGCTGAGATGAACCAAAACGATGTAGCAAAGAAGAGCAAAATGCAGATCAGACGTCTGTGTTTAACATAGACGCCTGCATATCTGCATTTAACACAAACACCTATGTAAATCACAGATAAAGTCTGCATTCAACGTAAGCAATGTCTTCGTTCAATAGAAGAACTTCGTGTATTTTAAACATAAAAAAGACTATAGATGGGCCAACAAATAATTCAAGAAATAGAATAGTAACAAAGAAGAGAGGGAGGCGTAGTGGAGAGTCGTGGGTGGTTCTTTGGTGGGACATTTTCAAGGGGCAAATCTATGATCATTTGGAGACCCATGAAGGGCAAGACATCCCGACATTAGTTCAGAGGTGACATCGACATTGACGACCTGAGTTAAGTGTATTTCACTATTTTTGTTGTTTCTTTCTCTCATTAGAAATTGATTGTGTTATCCTATGCTAATTGTTTTGGTATTTTGTATGGATGATCATATTCTCATTATTGTTCTGTTAATTATGTATGAACCTATCATGTATTGTGAAAAGATGATTTTAATGCATATATTGAAACATTTATTTGCAAACCCATTGCTACAATTTCAATATAATTTGTAATTGTTATGTTGAAATTCATGTGTAGCGACTAATAATTCGTAATCACTAGGGATAACATGACCTAGGTTAAATGACGTATCGTATATGGTTGTTGCCTTGATTAACTGGTTTTCCTAATTCATAATGCTACTGCCTAATTGAATCTAAAGATCGTATCCTAGGTTATTCAATAGTTAGGTTTAATTGACGATCATATTTTGATTAAACACTACTTAAGGAAAACTCGGGTTAATTATTAACCCATGATTAATAGTTGTTACGAGAGGTTTGAGAACAACAAATCAATGAAATATGTTTAATTAGGGTGTAGGTCAAGATTAAACCAAAGAATCGGGTCCCTATCAAATTCTCCACTTTCATCATTTTTCGTATGTTTCCTTTAATTTGTTTTTATTATTCAATTTTCATTTTATTTTTTGTTTGAGAAATTCAAAACCCCCTAAACCTAAACACCGATTAATTGCATTTCAATAACTTTACTCACATTATCTATGGGATCGACCTAGACTCACCAGTACTATAGTAGTAGTTTAGTTTATTTTGACTAGTGTTACGATGCACTATTAGCATGACCTCTTATTGTAATGTTGGACCCCGAACCTTTCGTAAAAGATTAGAACTATTGAATGAAAAATTTTGGTGATTAGTCACAAGTAAAAAACAAATTAATGAAAGTTCTTGAACTAAGAATTTATGGACAAGAGTAAAGTAGGGAATGAGAGATGCGGATAGATTTATGATTTGCTAGGGTGTTTTGGTGGATAAGAGATTTTTGAAATAGAAGGAATTAAGGTGAAAGTTAGCAGAAAAATGAAAGCAAAATTTGTGTAGTAAATTGATGAAGAATAGGCATATATGTGTATGTTCTGTCATTGGTTTTTATGATTAGTCATTGATTATAAATTTTTCTTTATAGAGGACATTGATTTGAAATGAAGTTGAGAATGAAGAGAAAATACAGTAGAAAAAGGTGATCTTGGTGTGAGTTGTGTTAAGGAAAGATTTTGAAACAAATTGGTAGTTGATCTGAAAAATGTTCACTGAGTATACTTCAGTCTTTTAGCCACAACAGTTTCTCTAGTTGTCCAAACGAGATGATTCTTAATTTGGATTAAACTAGAGATATATGGCTACATTTATTATGAAGACATTGAATTTAAATTCTGTCTCTAAGAATCTTAAACTTTGTCATGAAGTTGAGAATTGGGTGCAGTACATTGAAAGATGAATGTAAAATTCGTGTTCTGAAGTCAGGGATATTTCTGGGCTGATGTGAGCTAATTTAGAAAAAAATATAGTTTTGTAAAACCCTTCGATTTGAGGGTATTGAAATGTGAAAGATAAAAATTAATTGTTGTAATGTATCAAAGAGTATGATGAAGTATTTTTCTGTAAGAGTTGGACTTCGCATTCAGAAATGGGATCCGACTTTGATGTAATACATTGTTTTGATGTTTGTTTATCTTGGGCACACCACTCTTGTGGGATAATGCCTAATAAGAGTTTTTGGAAATAACCCTACAGGATCATACGCTCAAGTATTATGATATTCGCAAGAGGTTGGGTTTCGGAATCGGTGCCCAATATTTGTGGTATCAGAGCAAGAGTTAGGTTTCGGAAGCGGGATCCAACAACACAACTTCCACGATCCATCACAACCTAGGAGAAGATTATGAGCTTTTAGATCTCTATGGAAGATTTTATAAAAAATAGTCATAAGAAGGATGTTAGACACAGAGGGAAGGAGAATCAGTGGCGAAGTTGTTAAGTCACGGGTGTGATTTATTTAAGTCACACGTGACTAATGATTTTATAGGCCAAGAGAAAAAATTTTAAATAAATTTTTTCTATTTTGATTTAAATTAACCATTTTTAATGCTGAAAATTTTCAAATAAAAATTAAATATTTTTTTCTTATTTTAACTTAAATTAAGAATTTTAATAAACCTTCAAATAAAATTAACGCAGTCTACATATATGCATACAAACTAATAACTATTAATTATATCAACATTAATTAATTTAAAATGATTAATTGATTAACAATTATTTAAGTATTTTGAAATAATAGGATGAAAAAATATTCAGTGATATAAACTATATAACAGTTAATAATAATTAATAAAAATTATACAGTAACATATATACCAAATATTAATAATGACTAATTAATAAAGTAACTATATTTTAATAAATGAAATAATTAATTATATACCAATAATTATTAATAATGATTAAATTAATTTATTATATTCTAATTACTATTAATTATATCAAATTTAATTATTTAACAATTATTTAAGTATATTTAAATAATACGAACTGTTTATTATTATTCATTATTTAATACTAAACATGTATAATAAAATTATTATTATATATAGTATATATAATTAATTGATTATATTATAATAACTATTAATTAGATCAAAATTAATTCATCAACTATTATTTAAGTATAAGCATATTTAAATTATAGGATAAAAAATATTTAGTAAAAAAAACATCCCACTGAATGAAGAACAAGAACATAAAATAAATCACACCTGTGAGTTAAGTCACAGGTGTGAGGAAGAATAAGAATATAAGAATAAAAAAAGAAAAAAATCATGCGTGCATGAGAGAAGAGGAATAAATATCGGGAAAAAGAAAAACAATAACCGTTCGATCATTTGGACGAATGGGATGGATTTCGTGGTCGTCCATTCCGTTCGTCCTTAGTATATATATACTTAATGAGCCGACTACACATCCCGTCAATACTCAATACTCACCACTATCCACTAATTGTATTCCTATGTTTTAATAACTGATAGCTTCAACTTTGCTTTCGTTTAGGCCAAGCTGACCGATGCTCTCTCTCTTTTGATTTTGCTTCTCGCCTTTATTTGTGAACATACGATTTGTTTTCACTTGAGTTTTCTTCTATTTCTGAGTCATATCTATTTTTGCTATACGAAAACTAGAGCTGATTCGCAAGTCCATGTATTTTTGTTTTAACTATTTATGAAAGAAGATTGATGAGTGTAAGTTGACATATAGAATGCTATGGTCATTCTTCTTACCCTAACCTCTTGCTCAGTCCATATCCTCATGGCGTCACCTCCTCTAGTCCGCTTCTCGGAGGCGTGACGCCATCTCCGACAAAAGCTTCCACACCCAAGATATTTTTTCTAAGGCCATTTCCTCCACAGGTGTGAGCTATCATTTTTATGTTGTTAAGATGGTATTATGTGTTGGATGTGGATCCCTCAAATGGAGGGACACAATTTTTAACAAATGTGACACCGACTTTGGTGCTGCATTTATTGAAAACAAAAAGAAGATAGCTGCATTTGTTAAATTTGCAGCTGTCTCATAAGGTGGAGTACTTATATAAGGCACTCCCTACTTCATACAAAATCACACAAAATACTTTCAAGAAAATCAGAGCAAAGCAATGCTCTAATGTTAGGAAATATTTTCTTAAAGGGTTGGTGAGTGACAAAAGAGTGAGGTTATTATTTTTAGGTCGGGAAACACCTTGTGAGCCACTATTTTGATTTTATCTTTGTATATCTACTATTTGTAACAGTGGAAGAATTATTCTGAGTTTTGTCCGTGGACGTAGCCTAAAGTTAAGTGTGAACCATGTTAAATACTTTTTATCCATTTTACTTATTTTATTTTTCTTTTTCAAAAAATATACTCGTTGTGCCCAACAAGTGGTATTAGAGTTGTTTTTTAATTGAAGGTATTTTTTAAAAAGAAGCACGTCATAAGGAAGACAAAATTACAAAGAATTTTTTGACGTGATCCATTCGAGAAGCTGACGTAAAACAACAAGTTGATGACTAGTAATCTCAAGTTTTTTTAATTTGAAAGTTGCAAGGTGATGACACTATAGATGTCCCTGTAATATTTACCGGGTCCCGTGGTACTATTCTAATGGAGTTCGGTGACACTATTCTGGTGAGTACTATTCATAAGTTACTATTTATCGGGCCCGTGGTGAAAATTTAGGAGATATCTTTTCTGCCAAATTTTGATGTCTTGATGCCATCTTTTCTCAAATTTGGTTTAATTTGACAAATGGAGATTAAGACGAGCAAAATGATCAATCTAAACGGTATTAACTACTGTATATGGCGAACCAAGATGAAGGATCCATTGATGATTACAAAGATGCATTTGCCGGTATTTTCGATAACTAAACCGGAGGAGATATCCAACGAAAATTGGGAGTTTGAGCATGAATGAGCGTGTGGTTATATTCGGCAGTTTGTCAATGATAATGTATATAATCACATTTGCAATGAGATTCATGTAAGAACGCTATGGAATAAGTTGGAGCAGTTATATGCTTCAAAGGCCGGTAACAACAAATTGATTTATCTAACAAAATTGATGTAGGTAAAATACCAGAAAAGTACTTCTGTAACTGATCATTTAAACAATATGAATATAGCATCCCACTATGATAAATTATATACCCGAACCTCCAAAGACATTCAACTACATATCCTATGATAATAGTATGTTAGAGAATAAACAAATCCAATTTACACATAGCATCAACTATAAAAGTCATTAAATTTTAAAAGCTTTCATTGCATTCATTTACGAAAGCTTACACTGTGTTTTACAAACTTTATACAAGTTCTAGACAAAAACTACAAAATACAAAATACAACTCTTCTGATGTCAGCTGATAGACTTCTGAGTCATAACTAGTCCAAAATATTCCTCTAATCTAGATTAAGAAACTAGGTCTCCTGTCTCGTACTTAAAAAGTCACGTTGTAATTTTTTATGAGTTTTGCAAACTCAATGAACGAACCATCATTGATGGTTTCACCCAGGTCATATACACAAATCACATATTTAACAATTATTCATTTAAAACATGTATATTCTAAAAACTCACATTAATATGTCATATCATGTAACCATTACGAATCAGAACAGATATTTATAAATACAAATGCACATGAGACTCCAGATTTGTTATTAATGTTGTGACCGAGTGCCTATCACATACTTATATAGATACTGGCCCATTGGGCTCAGTCAGAACAGAATCACGGAGCATAGCTCGTGCAGAATCAGAAATCACAGAGCAAAGCTCTACATGCAAGCACTTTCATACTGGCCACTACAGTCACAATGCCTTTATCTAAGCATGCATTTTATGAAATACATCAAATACAACATATGCCATGTACAACAGTCACATATGATCCACAGTCAAAATCTTATAGTCATCGAACCTAAGTCCAGCATTCAACTTTCATTGAGAATACAAATATCATTCAAAATTTTGTAGAAATTAGAACACTTCCAATACATTCCCAAATATTTACTCCTCGGACTTTAAGTCTAGAATTCATAAACAAATCACAAACAATTAATAATTGGAAGTCAAACAAATTCAATCAATCTTAGGAAAAATCATCTAGGTTGACTCACAGTACGTTTCGATATGCTATTGCTTAGATGGTCCGGCAATATTTGACTGACATCCAATGTGCTCCTCTATATCATACAAAACACATTTACAAATATCACACTTTTGCACAAATATATAAGCATGCCTTTATGCACATCTATGTATATCAAAAATGCACAATGCATTTTCAATGAAAATCCCGGGTATCTTATCAAATTCTTATCACCATATCATTCATATATCAAAACCCTCATTAATAATTTGTGCTTAGGGTTTGGACAATAATAAAACAATGTGAAACTAATTTCATAACCTAATTGATCAATTCAGATTTTTCTAACAAAATACTTTCTGGTCAAATTTGTATGATCATTATCATCAGGAAAATAAAATAATTTGACAACACTTGCTTCTAGAAAATTGTTCCCCCATGTCTTAACTTTCTAATGAGTCTAAGATCATCTAATTTGATTAAGTATTCTATGGGTTATGCTCACGATACCATAGACTATGTATATTTGAACTTTTGGCTAGTATATGATCATACTCGCAAATTGTACAACTCATATCTTTCAGCTTCGATATCTAAAAATTACAAACTTAATACCAATTGAAAGTTAAGAGAATGAACTACAAATTTTGTGAAGACACCATTATCAGATTTAGCCTATATCAATTCAGTTTCTTTGATAACCTTAGAATATAATTTCTATCTTGGTTAGTATTATAGCCTCAATCAAGACTCAATTTCAAACCAGATTTTGAAAGTCTTAGAGACAGAATTAAAATTCGACTTCTTTAAGAAAGTTATAGCTCTACTTTAATTTGAACCATGAATCACCTTTTTTGGACATCTATAGATCAAGATATCATCAAAATGCCAAAGCATATTCAATAATCACCTTTTAATAGCCTCTCGGGTCACGATCGTGCTTTGTCATGATCGCGACTTTCTTCTTTCATCTGAAACTCACTTCCATTTTTACACCAAATTCATTTCAATTTTTCTAGACCACTTTAGCATAAACACATCACCATTCTATACTCATTCACAAACTAATTTGTTTTTCATAAAATCATCAAACTCTAATTAGTTTTCTTAAATCTCTTTATCTTCATAAAATCAATCATAAACCTATCAATTTTCCAGATTTTTCTTAAGTAGATTTCGGGTCTAATTTGCATGACAATTTTGACCTCGACAATGGGGTATTTAGGCAACATATTCTACTAATCAAATGTTCCTCAATGTTTTGAAAGTCTAATGAAAATAATATCATACATTTTAGTTTAGTATCCAGTAAGTTAAAATAAAAAATTCACAGACTGTTTTCATACCTTAACAGAACACTAATTTCAACTTCAAGCCAAATTTCCAAACTCTTAAGGACATATATTTCAATTCGATTCTTTCATGACAAATGTAGTTATATGTCTTTAGTTTTCTCTAAATTAAACTCCATCCAATTTGGATATTCACAGATCAAGTTATGCTCCAAATACAAATGTATGTTTAGTAAAATGCTGCATACATCATATTCCAATGACTATAATCCTTCATCTTGTTAATCATATCACTGAATTTGCTTCTTCTTTCACCACCCACATATGCATCAACACCATTTATGCATGTAGCAATCCACAAGCATGAAAATATACACCATTCATGCATGCATCCATTTAAAACACTAAAACATGCATAAAACTTACTTGTCTTAAGTGTCTCTCACTTTAGCAAAAATTTCTAGAAATGGGGAAGGAAACCAATAGATTTTGATGTTGGATTACAAAAAGATTTTGTAACAATCAAGACCCTTAAATGGCAGAAGACTCGCAATGTGTAACGTGGGTAAGACAATAACACCAAAATTAGAAATTAGTCAATAACACCATGTTGGACCCTTAACGTTTCTTAGAAGTTAGAGCTATTAATGAGAAATTTTGGTGATTAGTTTTGAGTAAAGAACAATTGATGAAAATTCTTGAACCAAGAAATGATAGGCAAGGGTAAAGTAGTGAATGAGAAATGTGGATATGTCCAAATTTTGCTTTGGTGTTTCTGGTGGATAAAAGATTTTGAAGTGAGAAGAATTAAGGTGAAAGCTAGAAGTATAATGAAAGCCAAAAATGAAGTTGCATTTGTATAGGAAGATGATGAAGAATATGTATATATGTGTATATTCTGTTATTGATGTTTATGATTAATCATGGATTATAATTTCCTTATGGATGATATTGATTTGAAATGGAGTTGGGAATGAGGAGTAAATGGAGTAGAACAGGTGACCTTAGTATGATTCGTGTTAAGGAAAGATTGTGAAACAAAATGGGTGGTTGATCTGGAAAATTATTCACGGAGTATGTTTCAGTCCTTTAGCCACAACTTTTTCTCTCGTTATCTAAACGAGTTGATTCTTAATATGGATTAAACTACAAACATATGACTACATTTCTTATGATGACATAGAATTTAAGTTTTGTCTTTAAGAATCTCAAAATTGTCATAAAGTTAAGAACTGGGTGCAGTACATAGATGGATGAATGAAAAATTCATGTTCTGAATTCGAGGGCAATTTTGGATCGATCTAGGCTGTATTAGAGAAATTTGTCTTCTCAGAAGTTGTAGGTATTTCTTTTATCTTTCTAACAGTATATAATGGAATTTTTGGATTTCTAGGCTGAAAGTTATGGTCTTTATAATGGAAGATATATCTTCTGTCTTTTCGCTTCTTCTAAGTTTTGCTTCTTCTGTGTTTTGCTTCTTCTGTGATGATGTCATCTTTTTCTGTGTTTCATCTGTGATGACGTCATCTTCTTCTGTGTTTTGCTTCTTCTGTGTTTTATTTCTTCTATGATGATGTCATCTTCTTCTGTGTTTCTTTTGTGATGACGTCATCTTTTTTATGTGTTTTGCTTCTTCTGTGTTTTACTTCTTCTGCCTTTTTATTTCTTCTGTAATGACGTCATCTCCTTCTATGTTTTGCTTCTTCTATTTTTTCGCCTAGCTCATCTTCTATTCCATTTTCAACCCTTCTAACAATAGAATCTGTCTGTAAGGTCTTCATGAAAGTTGTAGATTTTGAAGCTCTCTTTCGAACCATATAAAGAACACCTAATTCGATATCTGTAGGGAAAGTTATAGCAATTTTCCCACTTTTTCTGTCTTTTTCCATTAGTCTGCTTTTTGTCTATACCTATCTTTTGTTCCATTTTTGACCCTACAAAAGATAGAATCTGTTGGGACCTGTTGCTGGAACCCAACCTCTTGCGAATATCATAAGACTTGAGCGTATCTTTACTACATCATTCTCTTTAATACATTACGTACAAA
>JAOSBK010000005.1:17370753-17383639 GCA_027568895.1 Erythroxylum shatona | reverse complement strand
GCATCTTGGATAGGCCTAAATAAATTAAGAGCCTCTTCTTGATATATCTTCTTTGAAATGAAAGAGTTTAACAAGTGTGAGGTAACTGAAATCCTAGTAGATTGGCCACAAAATCTACTAAATTATTTCCTTGCCTCTTCGAAGATTTGAAATTGATGGTTGAGTAACCTGCCATCTTCTGTTTGGATGATAGAAATTCTATTGTTGTTCCTTCTCCCCACTAATTAGTTGAAGAACTCGGAGCATTTATCAACTTCTTGCATCCATTTAACCCTTGCTCTTTACTTTATCAGAATTTTACGATTTTGAATAATAGAGAGATAGTTGTTCAGTTTCACCTTCTCTAGTGTAGTGACAAAAGTTGATGGTCCCTAGGGTTATTAAAAAGTTGCCCTTGAATTACAGAAAGATGATCTCTTATATCTTTCAATAGCTTTAGTAGTGGAGCTTCGCCTTATAGCATTTTGTTTTTTCAATTCATCCTTGATTGCTTTGAGCCTCTGAACACATATAAATTGTTTAGTACCATACACGGCCTACAACATTCCTTTCTGAACAGCCTCTTGAAAACCTTCCATATTTGCCTAAAAATTGTTAAATATGAAAGGAAATTTAGCATTCTGTTTGAGGAACATACCCTCTACCCTATCAGGGAAGTGGTCAGAGAAGAGAGGATCTAGAAAGGAGGCAGAACTCATAAGAAACTGAAGTAGCCAACTCTAATTAACTAACACCTGATCCAACTTTTCCTTATAAACCATTCTTTAGCTTGCTTATTGCTCCAAGTAAATGTGTGACCCTGATATTTAAGATCAATGAGGCCTATTGTGTCTAACAATTCTTGAAATCTGATGTAAATTTTCTCAGGGGAGCATTTCCTTCATCTTTATTTTTAAACAAAGTAGAATTAAAATCGTCACTGATAACCTAGGAGCCAACTACTCTATTCTAGAAATCTACCAAACTCTTCCATAGCTCCTTCCTTTGGAACGCATAATTAGAGCCATATGGGCCAACTACTCTATTATATAAATCCATCAAACTCTTCCATGTCTCCTTCCTTTGGAACGTATAATTAGAGCCATATATGACAGCGCGAAAATATACACGTCTTATACTTTGAAATGCCATTTCATGTGCTTCACTTGCATTTCCACTTCTAAGACCTCTACCTCCATAATTTCTAGATTAAAACCAATAATTATTCTTCCCAAAGTATGCTTCTGGTGATTAGTAATGAATTTCCAGCTACTGCCCAATTTATTCAGCTTCATAATATTATCTACTCTAATATTGGTTTCTAAAAGAGCAATTAAGCATAACTTTTCTTGATGGAAAAAATATTTCAAAGTTAAAAGCTTCTTTGGGAAGTTAATACCTCTAACATTCCATATAACCAAGTCATTAAGATGTAGTCCGTTTGGAGCCTTTCTTTCTATTCCTACTTACTCTCCTCGTAACCACATCCTCAAAAGAAGTTCTCAGATCATCTCCCATTATAGAAGAGGAGGAGGTGTCAAGTGATCCACTTCGGTTTAGTCTAGCAGGGGAGTTTATTTGTTCTAATGCCTCTTTCTTTTCCCCATTCTTAGTTGGAGTATCCAACTGAAACTTGGGATCTGCAGAGAGAGAAGCTACCACCTTTGCATTACTCACTTATTCAATGTTGGCCTTTTGCACAATCTCTTGCCTAGATTCCTTTTGAGTGCTTTTACGACTTGCATGTTCATCTAATCCCATATGCTCCTTATAGTCTCCTATTAAGAACTTCTTAATCCAAGGTATTCAATTTTTCCCTTGAGATTTCAATGATGACTTCCATTGGTAGTTAACATAGATATTATCTTCAAATAAAGAGCCATTCACTCCCAATCTCATAACCGGTATACTTTCTGGCATATTTTGCATTGACTCTATGTTTGTACCCAACCTTGTATATCCAACTCTTTTCATTTGTGCCACATTTTCTTCCATACAAAGAGGAATTCCAATATAGTTCGTTATTATGCTAAGGCCTTTGGTAGTCCAATATTCAAGTGGAACATTGTGCAAATGTACCCTTAAAGGAACAAATTGGTGTTTAATGAAATCAACTTGGATCCTTGGTCTCTATGGCTGTAAAAACAAAGGCTAGTTTTGGATATGCTAGGGATCCTCCTCCACTACTTTCATAACTGCATCTTTAGATGAGAAGGTAAATAGCAATATGTTTTCTTCCGCTATAGCACTTCAAGTAAACCTTTGTTTTTTAACATATTTTGTGCCCATTTTTTAATGATTGGAAATGCAGGTCTCCTATCCCAAAAGAAGCCAATCAAAGAAGTTCCTAATTTTCAACCTGAAGAAAATCCAACTCAGAGAAAACCAACAATCTGCCATCTTCTTCTTTCGGAGGGCAATAATGCAAGGTACAATCCTGCCCCTCGCCTATTACTTGTTTCTAGCTTTTCTTAACTTGTTGAAGAACTGCAGGGGCAACATGAGAAGGAAGAGAGGAGCCTTCTGCATCCTTTGAGGGCAAAGGAGGAAAGTCAGTGGAGGACAAAGGAGCTACTGACGTGCCTGAAAAGTAGAAGACTCAATTTGGCAAAAAGCGCTTGTTCAAAAACAGTTGCCAGAATTGTGAAAGTGGATAAGGTAGGAAGGAAAAGAAGTGGATGAAGATCGAATGGCCCTTAGCAGAGAGAGGAAAAAGAAGTGAGAAGCTAACCCAAATTTGAGTAGATATGAGGTTGAAGATTGAGGAAAGAAAGATGAGTGGGGGTAGCTTAGTGAAAGTGAAAAGATGAGTGGATGTAGCTTAGGGAAGTGGAAGCTACTCGGCTATAAAGTGATGCATTGCACCTGAGTTCTTCTTCCAAGTATGATATAAGTTAGCGAGAGTAGAGAGGAGGAACCAAGAATAATTTCTTCTTCCAAATTGATGCTCCCTATGGAATTTTTGGATCATCTCTTGTTTAAGTGGTCCTTCTCTGACTTGGCCTGGAGCAAAATTTTACAATAATGCAGCCCAGATAGCCTGCCTACTAAATCGAAGGGAATTATTGATTGGAGTTGTAAAATGAATGGTGACAAATGGATTTACAACATTGCCGTCTCTTATCTAGTGATGAGCTGCTAGGAGAAGAGAAATAAAAGAATTTTCAGAAACTAATATTTGAATGGAGAGTAGTTTATTAAGGACCTATTGATAAAGATAAGACTCTACTCATGCATCTAGAAGGATAAATGGCACTTCAACATGTAGAGCACTAAAGGACGAGGATTTAACTAGCTTAATCTCTTATACTACTTTGGTTTTAGTTGTGCTTAGTTAACACTTGTATAATGTTAACTTGTATATGTTTTGGACGATTTTGTAAATCTCTGATGCCCTTTGAGGTTTAATGCAATTATTTCCATTCTTCGAAAACAACTCTCTCCTAATGCCGATCATTAATATTTATCAAAATTAAAATTCAATATAGTATTAAAAAGTGTGCTCCAGAAATTAATAAATTGAAAGAGCCTTATGAAAGTAAGTTTGAATTACATGTTATCTTTCTGAGCCAATTTTATTGTTTACTTTCTTAGATCTACCGACTCGGTGTTGAATGCTGAATGGAACCTGGTTTTTTTGTTTTTCCTTAACACGGCACTAATTGAGTATCGGAAACATGATTTCAACGTCCCACATGATAAACTAGTACTTTTCCTTTCTATTGGAGTGTCTAGATAGGCGAATATGCATAGTTTGGGCATTGCAAAAAGTAAGGTGATTGGCGAACGAGAGAACTAGACTTCCATTTCGTAGTCATAGTTTAGTGTGTCTCTTCCTCTCACACACGGATGATGATGATGTTTACAAGTAATTGACTTTCAATTACACCTCATACTCTGTTTAAGAACAAAAGAAAACAATATACAGTATGCTTAAATTGTCGGTCACATTAACATTCCCTATCGCTTACCTAACAACAACATTTGTTATTCAAACCATTTGTCATTTCATTAACAAAAATAAAATACCCAAAAAGACCTGCCCATTTAACCTTCTACCGATATACTTCCACCTTCTAGATAACATTCATAAGTCAAGCACAGCATTGTTGGTCTTGGTTTATTCACAGAAAACGGCAATTTACATTCTAGATTACACCTCAACACTTTTGACTTCTTACTCCATTACATACATCTAACTGAGGCTTGCTTGCTTGCCTACAATATGAACACAGAACCACTTAATTCATCTACCACTTCTTACCTTCTAGTCGCCTATTATAGAGCCAACTACGATTAATAATCTAAAAAATTATCAACCCAATAGAGGCTTCCCTGAATCGAAGTCACTTTCCATGGCATCTTCATACAGATAACCTTCTTTCCCTTTAGCCCATAGCACAAAGTACAGACCGGCAAACATGATGAACATGCCAGCTAGGCTGAAAACGCAATTCAACAACTAAGATCCAGGTTACCTAAACCCAATTCAGCAACAGTAAGTAACTTCATACCTTCCAATTTTAACGGTATCACCTAAGGATACAACGGAGAGGATAACTGTGATCACTGTTCCAATGGGGCTAAACATGGATACAAGAACTGGACCCCTCTTCTTCATTGCCCACCCGTTAAAGCTCACACATGCTCCACCTACTGTACCACCCTGTCCATCTAAAAGTATTATGAATCTTGAAAAGGAATCCTACATACCTATAAACACCACCTCACAAAAAGACTTGTCTGCAACAACGGAATGAGTCCTGCACCTTTTACCAACTACACAATTCAGTTGGAGAAGTAACTTTACCAGGATTGAATAGCCAATGAAGTCTCCTAGACGAACTACAGACCAACCAAAATCCAAAGTGCGATCTTGAATCAACTGTATAATTGCAGTCATAATGACACCGATGAAGGATGTTATGGCACACAAAGACATTGGCGCAGGAAAATCTCTAAGCGTGGTTGCCTGTGATAATGATATAGACGGGGTTAAGTGATGGATTGAACGAGCAAACATAACGTATTCCAAATTCTACCTGCAAGACAACATTGCTCGATAGAACAATAACAGCTGCCATGAGATATAAACAACCAATGATCTTATCTTTATCAAACATCATTTCTGATATTGGAGAGGTCAAGCGTCCTGATGTGGTGCTGTGCATTAGACTCATTGTCAGGGCACCCACAACGCACAACAATGTGCCTACAAGTTTGACTTTGCTGTATATGCAACTCAGCTCGACTTTCTCCAACCTACAGTAGCACGATAGCAAGTAATTCTGGGAAATAACAATCCTAATAAATTGAGGTGGACCAATTGTTCTCTCTTTTTTAAGAGGTCAAATTAAATTATATAGAGAAAAAAACAAATTCACAAGTATGATGAGTTACCTCAATGCCCAAGCAATAACAAAGATTAGCCCAGGAGCAAGGTTAGGCATTGCTGTTGCCAATGCAGGAGAAGTTAGATTAATACCCTTCAGGAACAACGATTGAAATAAAGTAACCCTGAAAACAAAACAAAAATATAACATTACAATTTCATCAGCCAGGAACAGAACTATTTTCTTTCTATACAATTTGTGCCTAAACACGATACAAGTTATTCCTAGATCTTTAAAAATTGTATATTCCGTTTCCATCCATGGAATACAACTATGCCTGCGACTTCGACTACCCTCTTACTCATACATTATGTTTTATTATCACCGGCTACCACTTGTGACGATAAAGTGCATAATCCCGAGAAGAGCGAAAAGGGCACATAAGTGGGAGACAAGAACTGACAACTTACTATCAAGAATTAAGGATAGCCACCTTGTATTTAACGAGTAAGTGGCTTGTAGCGTCTAACAGTAGCTACACTCTTCCTTCTCTTTTATATGTTGCAGACTTACAGTAGATTTTGGAATAACCCCTGAGTTGTCTTCTATTGAAATATCGATAATGAGGGAAGGAACTACTATTACAGGATAACGAAGAGCATTTGTTTCATATGCTTATAAAGATTTATCCTCCTCTCCTTCTCAATATAGGAATTAAACGCCCACTTTTCATGTGTTAGCAATCCTTAATTTCCACATTATATTTTGTTCAAAAATTGAACAATTCGTCATGTAAAATCTTCAAGTAACTTGTCGGGGTAATACATCTAATATCTTCTGCTTACCCTCCAAAAGAGATCAAAGCAAGCTGAATCATCAACTTCAAACCGAGTTTCTTGGGCCATTTGCTCCTGAAAGTAAAATCAACATAAACCATCGAGACCATAATAATTAATTAGCCTCATGAGACGGGCAGAGACAGATACCTCTCAAAATAAACAGCAAGAGGAGAGATCACCAGGAAGGTTGCAAAAGTAGAGAAGATCACAATGGTTAGTGGAGCAAGACCAAGAGACATCAGATAACTCAACAGCACAGAGTTGCCGGCATACACGAATTGCACCGCTATCAAACCTCCAATTATTGAACAATCTTCAAGCATCTCCTTCTGCATGCACCAAACCATTCTGTATATCCGTCTCCTCCAAGTAAATAGACCCAAGAGTGAGACACCAATGATCAGATACCTTTCCTCTCTCTCCAATCTCCAGCTACCAAAACAAATTTATAAATCCTAGCTGGTATTGAGGACTTCCCTTTTATGGTTGCATGCAATTCTTTGTGCAACTTTTCCCCTGCTAGGCCTTTCTGTATAATCCGTTTTCTCTTGGTTACATAATAAACGAACAAAAAAGATCAACAGAAGAGGGAGCAATGAAAAGATGCAGAAATTAACAAAATGGGTTTTTGAGTTTTGGGGATTTCTAGTTTTCAGAATGTAGTTGTTGGTTCTGTCTAACCATTTACTTGTTTTTTCTCCAATGTACCTGTTTTAGCACTCAGCTACCCTTCCAGCTTTCTCTACCAGTCCTCTCCTCCGGTCTTGTGGGGAATTATATATATATATATATATATATATACACACATATATATTGTCCTTTATTTAGCTTTATTTAATTAGTTTTCGGCGGGTGTAAAGATATTTAGAAAATATACCAGCGGCAAGTAAGAGACCCTCGTCCTCAGATGGGTTTTTATTTTTACTACATTTTGTAAATTCTCACGCCCATTGGACTTCTTTTTACAGGATTGGTGTTTTTCTGTTCTCTCTAGGAGATTTACTCTTTTGCGCTTAACTTCATTCTGCCTTTGGTAAGTTACTGGCAAGCCACTAACAAATAATTATGGGTTAGAGAGAGATGCTCTGCCTTCTCTCTAGATTCAGCTCCGATTCTCACCACTCGCCTGCTCTTGCTTCCGAATCATTCTCTCCACATTGTTTCCTCTACTCTTTAGCTATTCTCCCATACTTTATCATCTCCACCCATCATTCACGCTGACACCACCCTTGGAACCACCACTGTGGACTCCCCCATCTTTTCCTCTCTTCTTTTCCCGCCTTCGTATGGAAGGATAATCGTATGTTACAACTCAGAGGAAGTTAAAGTGGAACTCCTCGAAGCAACTCAGCAGCTTATGCACTTTCATGTACTAATACTGCAGGGCAATGTTGATCTGAATGTCTCATTTATTTATGCAAGCAATTTTGAATTTCAACGTCGTGATCTTTGGAATACCATCCGACAGATTAGTGCTACCATCAATAAACCATAGCTTGTTTGTGTGGATTTCAACTCCACTCTTTGTGCAGCTAAAGCTCAAGGTAATATCAATCTCAGGACTTTCTCGACAGACTTGTGGGACTGTGTTGAACATGTAAGGTTAACTGACCTCAAATTCATCGGCCACTCTTTCACATGGTCAAACAAACAAAAGGCTAGATGGTTCATCAGGAAAAACTAGACAGGGCTCTTGTCAATGATCTTTGGCTTCAACACTTACCCAACAACCTAGCAAATTTTATGAATCCTTTATTTTCGGATCATATGCCCATCTTTGTGTCGAATTTGTCTACTCCTACGGCTAAACATCACCCCTTCCAATTCAACAACTATTTGGTTAAGGATTCGGGTTTTGCTATTGCTTGCAGGGAAGGAGTTATGTACAATATTAGAGGGACAAAACAATTCTGCTCTACACAGAAGTTAGAAGTTATTAAGCAACAGCTGAAAATTCTGAACTCTTCCAAAGGGCCTACTACTACTAAAGCTATCAACAAAACCAGATTCGAATTGACAAGAGTACAGACCTTATTATCTTCCAATCTAGACATTCAACCTTTAATTGATCAGGAGAAGCATACTCTCTCAAATTACCTTCAAGCACTAAATAATCGCTCCTCACTATTGCAACAGAGAGCTAGGGTGAATTGGTTACAGGATGGGGATAGTTGCACTCAATTCTTCTTACACTCGATACTTGCCCTAAAGAATAACAACAAAATCTTTTCCATCAATTCCCATAATGGCACTGTCATCACGGATCCAAAAGAAATACATGAAGAAGCATTTAGATTCTTTAGCTCTTCCTTTGGTACTAATGTACCAACAGATATTTCAAGTGGAGACCTCCATCATCTTAATTTGCACCAAATCTCTCCTACAGATTTTACTTTGTTAACCAGGCCAGTGGAGGACAGTGAGATTGAGAAGTGTGTCTTTGAAATGAATAGAAAGAAAGCCCTGGGCCTCGATGGACTTAATGGTTACTTTTACCAACATTCTTGGAATATAATTGGTAGCTTTGTTAAGGAAGCAATTCACGAATTCTTCAGAAACGGAGTTTTTCTCAAGGAGATCAACAAAACCTTCTTGTGTTTGATTCCTAAAGGATGAAATCCACAAAAATTTGCTGATTACTGTCCCATTTCTTGTACAAACTTCCTTTATAAAGTGATATTAAAAATTCTGGCTGATAGATTGAAGAGAGTTCTTGCTCCTTTGATTAATGACAACCAAAATGCTTTCTTGTCGTATAGGCATATTAGAGACAACATACTTATTGTTCAAGAACTATTGAAGCGTTACCGAATTGCACCATGAAGATTGACTTCTATAAAGCTTTTGATAGTATCAGTTGGAAATTCATACAGTATATGCTGGATGCCTTTGGGTTTCCGAATCTCCCCAATACTAGAAGCAAGTGAAAATATGTAAATTGCTCTATCCCCTTTAGGGTCAGTCTTCAGTCCTATTAATTATTCCAATATGACAGTAAGCAAAATCCTATCCCATCTCTAATGACACTTCTTCTAAATTGTTCTCTATATGCTCTCAGTAAAAAGGCTTTGAAAAAAAAAAGTGATCTTTAGTTTCACTATCATTCCTGCATTGGACATATGTGTTGTCCAAGTTTAGAAAATGACATTTTGTTCAATGTTGCCAAGCATAATAAGCAAGAGGAGTTGGATCTCAAGCACTTATACCAGACTACAGGGTACCAATCAATAGAAGATTGTCCTGTGATAGCCACTCCGTATATAGCTTGTTAGAAAAGAAATTAGGGGTTGGTTTAACTAAGAGTATTTGTCCTGAGTCTTGTAATTAGGGGTATAACTAGGGATGAGGTAAATCACCTAGTCTAGATGATCAGTCCACTTGTTGTCAGTAATAACTACACAAACTTAAGCATTAAGTGGAAGACGACTCCAACATTGGACTGCATTAGGAATTCAAATTAATAGACTATGACTTGTCTAGTTATCAAACTAAAAGTGTGCCTTTTTTTCCATTACTCGCTCTTTAAAGGAATCAGGTTATTTGTCTTAGGAATTAAGCAAAGGAAGGTTTTATTAATCTCTTTTACCAATACCTTAGTAGAGAACAATTCACTCACAACTTATTTAACCATCCTTCCAATCTCGCCCTGGGCTTTGCAAAAGAAAACCCCATTTAGGCCATCAGGACCTAGAGCTTTATTAGGATTCATTTGGGAGATAACTTCCGCATCTTGGATAGGCTTGATTAAATTAAGAACCTTTTCTTGAGATAGCTTCTTCGAAATGAAAGAATTTAACAAGTGTAAGGTAATTGAAATCCTAGTAAATTGACCATAAAATCTACTGAAATATTTCCCTATCTCTTTAAAGATTTGATGCTGATGGTTGAGTAACCTGCTATCTTCAACTTGGATGACGGAAATTCTATTATTGTTCCTTCTTCCCACCAATCAATTGAAGAACTTAGAGCATTTATGAACTTCCTGTAGCCATTTAACCATTTCTCTTTGCTTTATCAAATTTTTATGATTTTGAATAGTGGAGAGATAATGGTTCAGTTTGATTTTCTCTAATGAAAAAAGTTGATGGTCCCTAGGTTATTAAAAAGTTGCCCTTGAATTATAGAAAGATCACTCTTAGACCTTTCAATAGATTTAGCAATGGAGCTTCCTCTTGTAGCATTTGGTTTTTTCAATTCATCCTGTAAACACATGTAAGTTGTTTAATACCATACATGACCTATACATTCCTTTATAAACAACCTCTTGAAAACCTTCCATATCCGCCCAAAAATTGTTAAATTTGAAAAGAAATTTACTATTCTGTTTGAGGAACATACCTTCTATCCTGGTAGGAAAGTGGTTAGAGAAGAGAGTATTTAGAAAAAAGGCAAAACTCATAAGAAATTGAAGTAACCAACTCTGATTAACTGGCACCTGATCCAGTTTTTCTTTATAGACCAGTCTTTAGCTTGGTTATTGCTCCAAGTAAATGTGTGACCCTAATATTTGAGATCAATGAGGCCTATTGTCTCTGCACAATCCTTGAAATCTGATGTGAATTTCCTTAAGAAAGCATTTCCTTCACCTTCAGTTCTAAACAAAGGAGAATTAAAATCACCACTGATAACTTGGTGGCCAACCACTCTATTATGGAAATCTACTAAACTTTTACATAACTCCTTCTTTTGGAAGGCAAAATTAAAGACATGTACGACAGAGGAGAAAATATACACCATATGATTTGTCCTACCAGCAGAAGAATAAATTTTTCTCATATTTGAAGTACTACATGTGGGAGGAATCATATTTATTCCAAAGAAGCAACGATGGAATTATTAGGCGATGTTTGCCAAGCGAAGAAGCTGAAGAAGTGTTGATGCAGTGCCATTCCTCACCTTATGGAGGACATTTTAGTTTAGAAAATATAGCAATCAAGGTGCTATAAGCATGATTTTATTGGCCAACACTTTTTTAGGATGCAAGGAATTTTTCTCAAGCTTGTGACCGATGTCAAAGAACTGAAACCATTTCAAGGAAGCATGAGATGCCAATGCAAGGAATTTTGGAAGTGGAGCTCTTTGACTTGTGTGGATTGGACTTCATGGGGCCTTTCCACCTTCTTTTGGTAACAAGTTTATTTTGGTGGGAGTAGATTATGTCTCGAAATGGGTAGAAGTTGTTGCTTGTCCAACTTGTGACATGAAAGTGGTGCTAAAATTCCTTAAGAAGAATATTTTGATAAGGTTTGGGACCCCAAGGGCCATATTAAGTGATTGAAGGACTCACTTTGTCAACCGTTATTTCGAGAATTTGTTGAAGAAATATGGGGTCTACCATAAGCAAGTGTTAGCTTACCATCCTTAAACTAACGGTCAAGTTGAAATTTCTAACCGGGAAATCAAATCTATATTAGAAAAGATAGTTAATTCATCAAGGAAGGACTGGTCTTTGAGGATTGATGATTCTCTATGGGCATACAGGACAATGTACATGAACCCTATATGGACAACTCCAATATAGACTGGTTTTTGTTAAGTCTTGCCACCTTCCGGTGGAGCTTGAACACAAAGCTTACTAGGCAATAAGGAAGCTGAATATGGATTTTAAAGAAGTAGGAGCTAAAAGACTATTGCAATTGAATGAGTTGGAAGAGTTAAGACATGACGCTTATGAAAGTGCCAGAATCTACAAGGAACAAATTAAAAGATGGCATGATAAGAACCTTGTAAGGAGGGAATTCAAAGAAGGAGATTTGGTGCTACTCTTCAATTCTAGACTGAAAATATTTCCTAGAAAGTTAAAATCTAGATGGTCGGGGCCTTTCAAAGTGCTGAAGGTTTTTCCTTACAGAGCAATAGAGATAGAGGACCCAAAAACTGGAGTTTTCAAGGTCAATGGACAACGTCTAAAGTCATATATTGCTGGAGCTCAAATCGAGAAAGGGACAGTTTACTCCCTTTTTAATCCAAAGCCTTAAGAGAAGAATTCAAAGTCTAACTATAGACTTTAAACAAGCGCTTATTGGGAGGCAAACCAATTTTCTTTCCTTTTCTGTTTGGTTCATTTATTTATTTTTGGTACAACGATTCCATTTTTCCAAACTCAAGTTAATAATTCTCAATGATTTTTTCTTGAAGGAACAGCAACTCGGGATTGTGGATGAATAAAGGATTTGGTTGGAAATGCACTCACCATCACGGTCCAGGGAAGTTTCATTAAACTTCCTTTTATTATTCCACAGTAATGTTTAATTGATAGATGAATATGGATTGGTTGAATTTGGTGATTGATTTATAGTGTGCATTGTGTGACATTTTATGGATGAGAAGTTTTTTTTGGCTTATTTGACATTGAGGACACTGTCAACTTTGACTTTAGGGGGTGACTGGAATTTTTGTTTTCTTCTTCTTTTGCAAATCTTTTACATACATCGGTATTTAATCATTCATTCATGGCATTCATGGCATATATTTAAAAAAATCAAAAATAATTTTTTTTCTGCCTTATCCATGGATGAATAGGAATTGTTTTGAAGAGCAATTGAATCTGCTTTTCGACTGGGTTGTGTATTGGAAAGTTCCTGATTGGTTCAAGAATCTTAGGAATTTGCTTTTGTTTATGTTCATTTAATTGGAGATCTTCCTAATTCTTGTTAGTCGTTTAGAGAACTTAAAAGAAAATTCCTTGGCAATTTATAACTTGTTGACATCTCACCAATCCTAGAACAAGCTTTC
>JAOSBK010000005.1:17352745-17370653 GCA_027568895.1 Erythroxylum shatona | reverse complement strand
CTTAGGAATTAAGCAAAGGAAGGTTTTATTAATCTCTTTTACCAATACCTTAGTAGAGAACAATTCACTCACAACTTGTTTAACCATCCTTCCAATCTCACCCTAGGCTTTGCAAAAGAAAACCCCATTTAGGCCATCAGGACCTAGAGCTTTATTAGGATTCATTTGGGAGATAACTTCTGCATCTTGGATAGGCCTGATTAAATTAAGAGCCTTTTCTTGAGATAGCTTCTTCGAAATGAAAGAATTTAAAAAGTGTAAGGTAATTGAAATCCTAGTAAATTGACCATAAAATCTATTGAAACATTTCCCTACCTCTTTAAAGATTTGATGCTGATGGTTGAGTAACCTGCTATCTTCAACTTGGATGACGGAAATTTTATTATTGTTCCTTCTCCCCACCAATTAGTTGAAGAACTTAGAGCATTTATGAACTTCATGTAGCCATTTAACCTTTGCTCTTTGCTTTATCAAACTTTTATCATTTTGAATAGTGGAGAGATAATGGTTCAGTTTCACTTTCTCTAGTGACAAAAGTTGACGGTCCCTAGGTTATTAAAAAGTTGCCCTTGAATTATAGAAAGATCACTCTTAGATCTTTCAATAGATTTAGCAGTGGAGCTTCCTCTTGTAGCATTTGGTTTTTTCAATTAATCCTTGATTACTTTGACCCTCTAAACACATATAAGTTGTTTAATACCATACATGGCCTAAAACATTCCTTTATAAACAGCCTCTTGAAAACCTTCCATATCTGCCCAAAAATTGTTACATCTGAAAAGAAATTTATCATTCTATTTGAGGAACATACCTTCTATCCTAGTAGGGAAGTGGTCAGAGAAGAGAGTATTTAGAAAAAAGGCAGAACTCATAAAAAATTGAAGTAACCAACTCTAATTAACTGGCACCTGATCCAACTTTTCTTTATAGACCAGTCTTTAGCTTGGCTATTGCTCCAAGTAAATGTGTGACCCTAATATTTGAGATCAATGAGGCCTATTGTCTCTACACAATCCTTGAAATCTGATGTGAATTTCCTTAAAAAAGCATTTCCTTCACCTTCAGTTCTAAACAAAGGAGAATTAAAATCACCACTGATTACTTGGGGGCCAACCACTCTATTATGGAAATCTACTAAACTCTTACATAGCTCCTTCTTTTGGAAGGCAAGATTAAAGACATGTACGACAGAGGAGAAAATATACACCATATGATTTGTCCTACCAGCAAAGGAAGAAATTTTTCTCAGATTTGAAGTATTACATGTGGGAGGAACCGTATTTATTCCGGAGATGCAGCGATGGAATTATTAGGCGATGTTTGCCAAGCGAAGAAGCTGAAGAAGTGTTGATGCATTGCCATTCCTCGCCTTATGGAGGACATTTTAGTTTAGAAAAGATAGCAACCAAGGTGCTATAAGCAGGATTTTATTGGCCATCACTTTTTTAGGATGCAAGGAATTTTTCTCAAGCCTGTGACCGATGTCAAAGAATTAAAACCATTTCAAGGAAGCATGAGATGCCAATGCAAGGAATTTTGGAAGTGGAACTCTTTGACTTGTGTGGATTGGACTTCATGGGGCCTTTTTCACCTTCTTTTGGTAACAAGTTTATTTTGGTGGGAGTAGATTATGTCTCGAAATGGGTAGAAGCTGTTGCTTGTCCAACTTGTGACATGAAAGTGGTGCTAAAATTCCTTAAGAAGAATATTTTCATAAGGTTTGGGACCCCGAGGGCCATATTAAGTGATCGAGGGACTCACTTTGTCAACCGTTCCTTCGAGAATTTGCTAAAGAAATATGGGGTCTATCATAAGCAAGCGTTAGCTTACCATCCTTAAACTAACGGTCAAGATGAAATTTCTAACCGGGAGATCAAATCTATATTAGAAAAGATAGTTAATTCATCAAGGAAGGACTGGTCTTTGAGGCTTGATGATTCTCTATGGGCATACAAGACGGTGTACAAGACCCCTATATGGACAACTCTGTATAGACTGGTTTTTGGTAAGTCTTGCCACCTTCCGGTGGAGCTTACTGGGCAATAAGGAAGCTGAATAAAGATTTTAAAGAAGTAGGTGCTAAAAGACTGTTGCAATTGAATGAGTTGGAAGAGTTAAGACATGATGCTTATGAAAGTGCTAGAATCTACAAGGAACGAATTAAAAGATGGCATGATAAGAACCTTGTAAGGAGGGAATTCAAAGAAGGAGATTTGCTGCTACTCTTCAATTCAAGACTAAAAATATTTCCTGGAAAGTTAAAGTCACTATGGTTGGGGCCTTTCAAAGTGGTGAATGTTTTTCCTTACGGAGTAATAGAGATAGAAGACCCAAAAATTGAAAATTTCAAGGTTAATGGACAACGTATAAAGTCATATATTGCTCGAGCTCAAATCAAAAAAGTGATAACTTACTCCCTTTGTAGTCCAAAGCCTTGAGCGTAGAATTCAAAGTCTAGCTATAGACTTTAAACAAGCTTTTATTGGGAGGCAACCCAATTTTCTTTCCTTTTTTTGGTTTATTTATTTATTTATAGTATAACGCTTCCATTTTTCCACACTCAAGGTAATAATTCTCAATTACTTTTTTTCTTGAAGGAACAACAACTTAGGATTGAGGATGAATAGATGATTTGGTTAGAAACGCACTCACCGTCACAGTCTAGGAAAGTTCTCATTAAACTTCCTTTTATTATTCGACAATAATGTTTAATTGATGAATGAGTGTGGGTTGGTTGAATTTGGTGTGTGATTTATATTGTGCATTGTGTGAAATCTTATGGATGAGAATTATTTGGCCTATTTGACATTAAGGACACTGTCAACTTTGAGTTTGGGGGGGTGATTGAAATTTTTGTTTTGTTTTTCTTTCTCTTCTTTTGCAATTCTTTTACATGCATTGGTATTTATTTATTCATTCATGGTATATATTCAAAAAAAATTCTTGCCTTATCCATGGATGAATAGGAATTGTTTAGAAAAGCAGTTGAATCCATTTTTAGATTGGGTTGTAGATTGGAAAGTTCCTGATTGGAGCAAGAATCTTAGTAATTTGCTTTTGTTTAAGTTCATTTAATCGGAGATCTTCCTAATTCTTGTTAGATGTTTAGAGAACTTAAAAGAAAAATCCCTTGAAATTTGTAACTTGTTGACATGTAGCCAATCCTAGAACATGCTTTCTAATCTTGTCGAGGAGAAATCTTAGGATTTATTAAAAAAGGAAATGATTTAGGCACCGTTCTTTGTTATCTAGCCTAAATGACTTTTAGCTTACTCACCTTTATTTCCTTTGGAACCCCTTTTGATCCTTATACATTATCCTAATTTTTCTTGCTACCTTTAATTAAACCGAGCCTAGGACCTAAATTCCCTACCCTTTTATGTGGTTTGATTGTTTAAGATTTGTGATGTTTTAGAATGTGTATAATTTTGATGTAAAAAAGAAAAAAGATTTACATCCAAGAGTTGTTTGTTTGTTCCCAACTATGAAAAGGAGAAATTTGAAGCCCCAAAATATGCAATGAAAAGAGTTTGGGGGAAGTTGTCCTAATTTGTGAAGGCTTGATGTTGTTTATATGTGAACCAAGCCTATTTAAATGCATTTGGAGATGGGAGCTTGTAATCGTTTGACATATTTGGATGTAAATTTTATATTTCCTTGTTTATTCAAAAAAGAAAGATAAAAAAGAAAAAAGAGAAAAAAGCATACATTGAATTTATGCATGTTTTCTATATTTGCATGTTTTAAACAATCATTTCTCAATTTTTTTGAGCCTTTATTTCCCCTTTCTTTGTTTCAAACCCACATTACACACCCAATAGCTTCATTACAACCTAGTAAGACCTATTGATCCTTCAATAATAAATGCTACATTAGTGGAGATAGGTTAGGATGTTTGGCCTATGAGATTGGTTAATTAATTATATCATCGTTATGTATGAGATACATGGGTTATAAGTTGTTGCAGAACCTATTTTAGTTTTCTTTGCTTCTTGCAAGTAAAGGGTTTTCCATAATTGATCAAAGATTAAAGGAATATTAGCTTGAGTAATTTCTTAGTTTCTTGTACCATGAAGGTGGGAACAGCTTGAATGGAAAGGCTAAAAGTGAATTTGAGAGCTTGGATTTACAGTTTTTACATTCAAGCAGCTTTGAAAATGTTTTCTCAATCTTTATTTTGCTTGGGGACAAGCAAAAGTTCGAGTCTGGGGGCATTTGTTTAGTCCAATTCATATAGATATTTAGGTCATATTTACATTCATTTTGCATATCCATTCATTCATTTTAGTAACATTTTTAGGTTAATTTATTTATTTTTATTGAGTTTGTTATTTATTTTATTTTTCTTGTTTCTTCGTAGAGGGCATGAGTTTGGCTTCAAATTAGATCCAAGAATTTGCTCACGGCGCGTTTATGATTTTGCTTGGCCCAAGTGAAATTAAAAATGGAAGCAAGCTAAAAAAGAACAAAAACGCAGGAGATTGAATTAAAAACGACACAGCTGAAAAGAGTCCAAAACTCAGTGGATTTGATTGAAGTTTTGGAAGACAAAAAAAAGTTTCAACGTTTAGGTTTTTAATTGGTAGCTTCTATCTCACGCATGAAGACTAGCGACAACTGAGGGGGGCGCATGCAGACAAGACTTTGATGCAGCTACAGGTGGCAGCTCCAATCCAATGCACGAAGAGAGTAGCGGCAAGGAGGACTGTACGCACAAGGTGACTACCTCAGGCACAGAGACGAGGCTTGACGCATGGTGGGAGACCTGACGCAAACGCACGACGCACGAAGAGAAAAACACGCAGCTGTGAGACCTAGACAACGTTGCACCTGAGTTCGTTCCTTACTCCTCTAATATCTATTTTCCTTGTTTTGATATTTATTTTGTTAAAGATGAACATGAGTGAGTAGATTTCTTGTTAGGTTTCAAAGATGGGATGTAATTTTTAAATTTCTATATTATTTAATTCTGAATTTTATTCAATAAAATTAATTAGTGGCTGTTAATTCTTGTTTTGAGTATTATTGTGCTTGTTATGTGCTAGGCCTCACATGATTTGTGTTGAAATTATTAGTTGAAGAACTGAAAGGTGAAAATCGGTAGTGGAAAACCAAAATTAAGAACTTGTAGGTTTAAACCTAGACATAGGCAAAAATTTGTGAGAGGAATTACTAACTAGATAAAAATCTTAATGGGTTTTAGTTAATTTCATGAGCCACGATATTCGGGATTGATTTTAACTACGATACTTCTCTGACATCTCGATAGAGAATCATAGATAATTTAGATCTAGTTTCCTTCAAAGTCTAAGGATCAAGATTATTGAATAAACCAGAAAAAAATAATTAGAAGTCGATCACGAAACCAGATTTGAAACCTGCCTTTTACATATCTGATTTATTCCTTACAGACTTATACTGCATAAGTTGCGCAGTTATTCTGTTTGCTTTAGGATTAGTTTTAGCATCTCGTTAATTAATTAATTTCTCAATAATCAACATTTGAGTGATCAACCAAAATAATTGAATGATTTTAGCCTAGTAATTGTTCAGTAACTTCTTGTGGATCGATACTCATATTTCCCAATTTACCTACGTGACCCGTACTTGCAGGGCCTCGGACAAACAGTATATGGGCTATCAAACCAAACAGTACCCACTCTTTTTTTCTCATTCAACTATTAAAATTGAGAGATGCTTTTCATCATGAGAGCTCATGTGAGATTAAGGATGGTCACCTCGCGTCCTTATGGTTCGATAATTGGTCCAACAGGGGACCTCTAATACGATTGATGCATTTTCCAAGAGCTTCTTCTTCTTTTCCTTCAAGAACTTGGATGAATTCATTCATAGAAGGAAATAGCTAGAATTTTCCTCAAAGTCTAACGCAATTTTACCCTAACTATCCTCCCACTCCACAAAAACCTGACATCTTTTTCTAGAAAGGTATTCCAATTAAGAAGGTCACTAACAGAGTTATTTGTGATAACTTACGCAGCCATCGACCCGCAGTTCCTTAGACCACTAAGGTATGGAATAAGTATTTAACGCCAAGAATATATTTCATCTACTGGTTAGCTATCCAGTATAAACTTTCTACAGTGGACTGAATTCCATATATCCAAATTGATATCAACTGTCCAATGTGCTCCATGCAGAGTGAATCTTGTATCCACTTTTTTTTAATGTCCTTTTAACAAGGCAATATGAAATTATGTCACTGCTTCTTGTTATTGGATGAATCCAGGAACAACTATCTTGGAGATTAAAAATGGACTCTTTGCACAATCACCAATCCACATCATTGTCCTGGGCGTTTGTATTTCCAGTTTATGGAGGGAGTGGAATCTCTGACGGTTCAAGCATCAATCATCCACTAAAGAGTGTCTGATATCCTCAATTTTAGCAGAGATTTGGGAGATCATTATGACTAAGAAGCTACAACAAAGATGCAAACCAATTGTTCACTCCTCTTTATATATTTAAGGATCTACTTGGAAAGCAGCTCATCTTAACACATCTTCGAGTGGGGTTGCCAAGGCGCCAATGAACTGATCAAATCGTAGCATATATTTTACCGAAGTTCCAATGCTGTCGCATTCTATTTTCTTATGTTGTTTATACTAATATGACTGGATAGGCTTCCATGTTTTTGTAGTTTCGGACTATACCTAGAACTCTCTTGCATTTGTAACTTACCCTGTTTCATTTAATCAATTTTTTTTTAAAAAAAAAAGTCACTGGCAAGCCAAGGCCAAAAATGGTGGACTCTGGCCCCTCGCTTGATGTTCTTGGGGACGAAGTCGAGTGAGCTATTGAGAGTGAAGCTTTAAATCTCTAACAATTCGTGGAAGAGCAAGTTGGATGCTGGTTTTGTCAAAACCAAGCCCACCCACTATTAGAAGGTGCTTATGGATAGAATAATCACCCCTCCTCTAGAGTTGCATCAAGTAGGCGCAAAGATTTAGTCTGCAGCACTTGTGGGCTATTTCTAGAACAAAAGGCCATCTTTACAACAAGTGCAAGCTTGGCTACGAAAAAAAGCTTGGAGAAACAATGCTAACCGAAGAGGACACCTTTATCTTAGATTGCAGTCTCACTGAAATCTTATAGTTACCTTCTTGGCACATTGCCGGACAACCCATGTTCTTGCAAAAATAGAGACTAGATATGAAGCTAGACAGAAGCAATATTGACACAATTCCAATTTGGATTAATTTTCATAACACACCATTAGAATTGGAAAATTGAGGGATTGAGTTATCTGGCAAGTTCAATATGAAAGCCACTAACTATGGACTCTCAAAAAGCTAGTATGAAAAGGATTTGCTATGCAAAGATTTGTCTAGAAATCTAGAGGGATAAGGAATTACTTGAAGCCATTCCAGTGATGAAACTAAATGAGGCTGGTGAGCTGACTAGAGTGGAAGTCCAATTAACCTACCTTTGGAAACCAAAAACACCACCAGGAAGTGGAGAACTACTAACAAAATGCTTACAATTGGCACTTGTCAGGCTTATGGGACAAATGGAGGCTCCAACAAATACTGGAGATGTAGAGGGAGAACGCACATTTAGGGGGACTGAGCAAGAAGTTATTGGGACCAAGGAGCTTGAAACCATAAAACCATAAAAGATTGATCCCAGTATAAGTGGGGGAGAAATCTGTGAGATAATTACAAGTAATGTTGATAATGGATTCAATAATGCTGAAGGGGAAGAACACAGAACCCAGGGGAAAATCATTGAGGAGTTTGAACTTGTCACAAGCTTAAGGTGAAAATCTAATATGTGTAAGGGTAAGGGTAGGTTAAGAGCTAATGCTCTAACCTGAACATCAAGGGTAATGTTTTTGTTATGTATTGATTAAGAGACGATGCAGTGCTTTATATATAGTCTTGATGATTACTGGATAAGTAAAAATAAAATCTAAAGATGTTAACATATGAAAATAATGATAATGTATAGATAAGATACGAACATCTTATTTAGCAATACAACACATATGTATCTAGTAGTTTGATATTATTTGGCTAAAAATTTTTATTCTTCTTTTAAATTGAATTTGAAAAAATAGATCTTAGAATTTCAGATTTACTTACTTTAGACTTTTAGGATGAGATCTTAGAGGTTTAGGATTAGTTTGGCTAAATTGGGATACTTAATATAATTAAAAAAAAGTATTGATGCGAATTAAATAATGCATGTGAAGTTGGAAAAGAAAAGATTTACTTTTGGTGCGATGAAAATAAGTTGTGGTAATTGATTGACACGGTAACACTAGCTTTATCTCGGCTATAGTAATAATGCGGCCTCAGTAGTCAGTACCCACTTTGCTTTACTTCCTCAAAGCATTCATAAAATCGATAGGCAAAACGTGTCTCGCAGCGGATTTGCATGTGCCAATGAGCTGGAAAGCTTGGAGAAGTCCATACTACGGAATGTGTTGAATTGATAATTCACAAGAAAGTGGTACCTTTACACGTTAGTCCTGTACAATCTTCGCGTGTTTTCAAATGCAATCCATAAGAATAATAGCAGCCCGTTTTTTACTCCACGCACGGGTAAATTAGTAAGAGATTTTCCTAATTTAAGTGAAGTCACAGACTTGAACCGTCCTCATGTATATAGTCATTTAAAATTTGAAGTTAGAGTTTTACCTTTCGCAAAGAACCTACCCGGCTCGAATGAAAATTAGTCTGATTGTGGGTGGCTTAAAGATATTTTTCTGCAGTTGAAACTCTCCTAGAACATTTCGTAGGTAACAAAAAAAAAAATAGCAGCCTTTTTTTAAATTAATCTCACCATATTCTCAAATTGAATACTCCTCGTATAAACAAAACTAAAATACAAAATAAAATCACAAGAGAGTTATCGGGTATAATATGATACATTTGATATATTGATGTGATGCCTTTAAACCATATATTTCATTAAAAAAATTTGGAGGAGTTTTAAATTATCATAAATTAGTGATTCTAATGGGATTGAAACAAAATAATTGTATTAATAACTTTTTTTATTAGTTCACAAATCTTTCTATTAATTATATGTGTCTCGCTGTTAATTTAATTGAATTTTTTAAAAATGTTTAAAAATTAAATTACTGGAAATGTCCCGTCTTTAAAAAAAAAAATCGTCATATGCTGACAATGTCAATTAAACTAAAGAAGCCGTTCCTCAACTGTTACTTGCGAACATCATCAATAAAGAAGCCATGGTTCCTTTACACAAAATAACATTATTATGTTATATCATCAGATGGATGTGCTTGTAATTCGTTGGAGACATAAAGACATAATTTCCCTATTTCTCTTATGATATTAACCACTTCTCTGGAGTAGTAACTTGAACTACAATATCAGTAACGTATAAAAATAAAATTTGGAACCAAGGGGAAATTCAGATTTCAAAGATCCATTACGGGCACTTCTTAGAGACTCTCACATTAGTTTTCAATTTTTTTTCTCATGAAATATGTGTGTTATGTATTCATTATTCGGATAAGTTATATGTAACTATACATTTATCATGTAACCTACATGTACACGTTGACTATTCTGATCTTTAAAGATAATTTCTTGAACTTTAAATATAATCTTCTTTTTTTTGAAGTAGTCTTGAATCAAAAATTTTGATTCTAAAAAAGTTTGAAAAACTTGTTTCTAAGTGGATTGGTAGACTAATTTAGGTTAGTAGTTAACCAATTTCTGATTTTTGAATATATTAATTGACTAATATCTTTTAAAAGAAAGTAAAAATGTGCATCATGAATCTGTTATTGCATTAATTGACCAATACAACATATTGGTTCACCATTCACTATAAGAAAAATGAAGTTTAGCAATGAAAGTTCTTTATGAAAAAATTATACATTCTGTTGGTAAGCTAAGTTAGCAACAGAATTTACTGACAGACAAAGATATCGGAGAAATAGCCGTAAGTAATAATTTGAGTGGAACCACAGATTTTTCGTCATAAATTTATCAATAGACAATTTGTGTTACCGTCGGTGAATATACCAACGGTTATTTTGTATTGTCGATAAGTTTAGCGACAGAAAGATTGTTTTGGTCTCTGTCATTAAACTTAGTGACAACATTATCGACGGTTCTTTGTTATCCATCGACAAATCAAATAAATTTTGCTGATGAACTTTGTTTTTCCGTCGATAAATTTACTAAAACTATTTTTAATTTTCTTTGCATTTAATTTTATTTGATAATATTATGGTTTATGCATAATTTATACAGTTATCAATTATCTGTTGATAATATTTTGATTTATTTCTACATTTAATTTGTTAAAATAGAAAGTTGATTGATGATATAAAGTAAAACTATCTTAATTGATAAAAAATTTATTTTGTACATAATAAGTATTTAATTCATACGAAATGACTACAAGTACATTATTCATTTGGTTATCACGGATGCTCTGACTACTTCGATAAGGTGTCGCGCCTCCCCTTCAACTCATCTACCTCACTATACAGCTAAGCTATATACTCCATCGACTGTTGCAACTAAGTTGTCAATATATGTACTGTGTTCCAAAGCTCGTGGACTTTATTGGGTGTGGATCACCTACTAGAAGTTGTTGTACTGGATGTGGAGGATTGTGAATAACTTGTGTTCACAAATGAACCTAAGCTAAATACCCTTCCACGACAATCCCTACCACCCACTGCATGAAAATAGTTTTGACTCTCATCAACATCTTCAGATTTCTGAGACTATCATTGAATACTTTCTTGTATTTGGTCATATCAGAAGGCAATGTTTATGTTAGTAAGTGATAATTATTAAACATCAATATTAAAGTATAAATTTTACATAAATTTAGTTCTCTACATTGGGTGTTGACGAAGGTTACACCGTCATGCTTCCTAGTGTGAGTGTGCAAAAAGAGCTGACAGGGTGTAGGCTTGGTGCTCATAGAGTACTTTTATGATATTTACCCCTTGAAACTCAACAACACGGTCATATATGGCACTAGATATTTATAACATTATCATTCTCCATAATACATATATTTTTGTTTCAAAATTCACACATACAATTAAATTGAAATACACCAAAGTAAAAAAATCAGAATATATATGTAAAGTGTAGATATTTAAAAGTCTCTTTGTATGCTCGTGATGATTATAGATCCTCCAGTATGTACAGAAAGACTCTCTCCCCCCCGTCCCTCCATGTCTGTTGGTAAAACTATGCTCTGAAATGGACATTGTCGGTGATGTCCAATACTGCTGCCAACGGCTCCATATTTGTTCAGAAATATAAGGTAGTCGTACACCAAGCTTGTGTATCGTACCAACAAAGTCTCGATAACATTTACATGCTTGTCTCTCCCATACTTTATAAATGATCGCGTCAAATTCAAAATCTCAACAAAATTCTTTATGAAACAAGAGGAAAAACATATGATAAGTACTTATAATGTAATATTTATCTAACTAATGTATAAAAATCATTTCAAAAATACAAAAAAAATATTTTTGTATCTCAACTCCTTATAGTATGTTTTTATATATTTTCACTTACAGATTGTTGATAATTGTTTTTGTAATTATTGGAAGTCAAAATTGTTGGAAATAGAAATTGTTTATGTATGTTTTGTGATTATTGGAAATGGAAATTATTTTATAAATGTTTTGTGATTATTGAAAATGGAAATTGTTGAAAATTGTTGCAAATAGAAATTATTTTATAAATGTTTTGTGGTTGATGAAAATTGAAATTATTTTATGAAGGTATTGTAATTATTGGAAATGGAAATTATTTTATGAATGTTTTGTGATTATTGGAAATAGAAATTGTTTATGTATATTTTGTGATTATTGGATATGGAAATTATTTTATGAATGTTTTCTTATTATTAGAAATAGAAATTGTTTTATAAATGTTTTGTTATTATTGAAAATAGAAATTATTAAAAATTGCTAGAAATGAAAATTTTTATGAATGTTTTGTGATTGTTGGAAATGAAAATTATTTTATGAATGTTTTGTAATTGTTGGAAATGGAAATTGTTGAACATTGTTTGAAATTGAAATTGTTTTATGAATGTTTTGTGATTATTAGAAATGGAAATTATTTACGTACATTTTATGATTGGTTGAAATAAAAAGTGGTTATGTATGTTTTGTGTAATTATATATGTTGAATAATTGAATTGTTAGTTTCTGACTTATAGTAAATTGTGTTCCATGAAATTATATTGTATGTAATGTAATTATACAAAAGGAGTTATATTATATAATATGGATATGTATATTGTGTAATGAAATTATATGTTATTTATTTTGATATATGCATTCATTTATTTTTATAGATAAATGGAACAAAGTTCAAGTACTCCTGATCAACTCACTTCAGGAAGATACAATGATCTAGCTTGGGCTCATACTGCATTGGTTCCTGGATGAGGAACTATACTATTTGTTTATTTTGTAACAAGCATTTGAAAGGTGGAGGAATCACCTGATTAAAAAACCATTTAGCTAATGCTAAAGGAGATGTAGAACCCTGTAAAAAAAGTAAGTCATGATGTGATGTGGTAGTGGAGGGAAACATTGAATTTTGAAATTGGTAGTGGAGGTTTGTTTTCTAGTTTCCGTGGTGATTATGGAAATGTTGAAGGTGATAGTGGTAGTGGTGGTAGTGATACTGGTAGTGTTTTATCTCAGACTCAAGAAGAAGTACCTGAGCCTTATGTGAAGAAGAGAAGAAGGCAGATGACTAGTTTCTTTGCACCACGAACAACTCCTGGGGCCCAAGCTTCAGTTCGTAGTGCAATGCAATTAAGAGATGCGGCTTACAATATCAATATGGCAGTAGTTAAATGGTGGTATGATACAGGTTTATCATTCAATGCTTCTCAGTCTTATTATTATCAATCTTTGATGGATGCAATAACTTTTTATGGTTCAGGATACAAAGGTCCTTTGATTAATGACTTAAGAGGTAGACTTTTGAGTTGTTCTGTTTCTAAAATTATAAGTTATTTAGCTAAAAGAAGAGTGAATGGGGGTACTTATGGATGTTTAATCATGTGTGATGGTTGGATAAATAGGAGACAAGAGCCTTTTATAAATTTTTGGTTTATTTTACTAATGACTACATGTTTTTGAAATCTATTGATGCATTTGGCCTTATTAAAAATATTGAGACTTTGTTTGTGATATTTGATGAAGTTGTAAAAGAAATAGGGCTAGAAAATATTGTTCAGATATGTATAATTCTTTTTTTTGGACTCCTTCTGTTGCACATTGCATTGACCTAATGCTAGAGAATATAGAAGATCTTAGGTATTTTTATGTTATTAATAAGACTATGCAAAAAGCTAAAAAGGTGACAAAGTTTATTTATAATCATGCATGAGTATTGAATTTGATGAGAAAGAAATTTACCAATGGTAAAAACTTATGTCGTCTTGCTGTGATAAGATTTGCAACAAATTTTTTATCACTTCAGTCTTTTGTTTCGATGAAGAAAGAGCTAAGACAAATATTTACAAGTGATAAGTGGATTGCATCTCATCATACTAGGTCTAATGCTGGAGTGGATGTTTGTAATATTATACTGGAAGATAGAGAATTTTGGTCTCAATGCCAATTTGTTATCTGAGTTTGTGAGCCTTTGGTAAGGGTGCTTCGCTTGGCTAATAGTGAAGAAAAGCCAACAATGGGTTATATTTTTGTTGCCATAGATAAAGCGACGAAAGCAATCGAGACCAATATGAAACATAGGCCTTTTTTATACAGACCATATCATTCAATCATTAATGAGAAAAGAGAAAGATAAATTTCTTCTCCATTGTTTATAGTTGGGAAATTTTTGAATCCTAGTATCTATTTTAGATTGGATCTTACTAAGCAAGCTGAAGTTAATAGAGGAATGCTTTTAACTATTGTTAGCATTGACGCGATGCAAGATCTCTGAAGCTCACAAATGGAGCTTTATGAATTGTCTTACGGGGATTTTGGAATGTTGATCACTATTCGACAAAGAGGAAAACTTTCTCTAGGTATTAGTTATTTCCTTTTTCTTATTTGTTGAAAATTAATTATCACTTTGTTTTGTTTATAACGCTACTTTTGTTATCTATGACTTACAGTTTCTTGGTAGGATCAATTCAGAAATGATGTTCCAGAATTGAAAAGGTTTGCAATTCAAATATTAAGTCAACATGTGAGTGCAACAGGCTATGAATGAAACTGGAGTACATTTGAATTTATCCACTCTAAAAAAAGGAATAAATTGGAGCATAAGAGGTTGAATGACTTAGTTTTTGTTCGTTACAATTTAAAGCTTTGAGAAAGGTATGCTATTATTATTATTAACTTCGATATAATTTCTTATAATTTTTTAATAATTAAAATTTATAATTTACTAGGAGTCTTATTAGCATAAGTAGTTTAGCTGATCCAATTTCCATTGTTAATATTGATCTTTTGGCAGATTCAGTTTCTGAAGAACTGAATTTGGTAGATGTCAATCACTTGGAAGATAATCTTGGATGAGAAAGCATTGACTTGTCATTTGGTGCGTTAAATTTGAAAGATAATGATAATAAAGCTCCTTTCGATTGATACGGAAATCCCAAGAAAACAAGGTTCTTGAAACCTCCTAATCCTATTGAATCAAAACCCTAATTCTTTCTATTCTAAGAATATGCTAGATCAAACCCCAAATCATCCCAAAGAAATCAGAAATCAATTTACGTTGCAAGTACTTACTTACTGATGCAAATCAATTTCTTGAAGTAACCATGAAAACATTCACGCCTCACTTGAAAAACTCAATTTTGAAATTTTATGAATCATCCAATCTAGGGTTACAAGGATAAAATAAGGTATAAATACCCTTGACTAAGTCCTAACCCTAATAGAAATGGGTTTGCGAGCCTATTTAATAAAAACTAGGCTAATCCTAATAAATCTAGGAGTATATAGCCCATTGAACATAATCTGATCCAAGTCCCTTTAGGAATGGGATAAACACATTAAAACAAATAAGTCTCAAAATAACCCAAACAAGCAAAACACATGCTACTAACTAAAAAAACAATCCATAAACAAGTCCTTGAGCCTAAAATAAGAGATAATAAATAATAAGCCCAAATTATCAAAAATAGGCATAAATGGCTAAGTGCTAGCCTCTTCCAACGCCTCCTTTAATAAAGTCACAAGCTTAGGTGTGCCTTGGTGTTCCTCTATAGATGTTTTGGCCTCCTCATTTACTTGACCTGTGATTTGGGCTTGAACAAAAGCTTGCATTGCTTATTTAAGCCTTGAAGCTTGTTGAGTTGTAATTGGGCCACTTGGCATGTGTAGTTTGTTAGGTTGACATGTAAGGCCTGGAACTCGACTGTGAAGGCTCGTTGTATCATCCCCTCCCTCCTCAAATGGATTCAACCTCAAATCAGACCCTATATTAGTAAAGGGAGAGAGATCAACAACATTTAAAGTAGCGGACACTTGATATTTACCTGGCAAATCAATCTTGTAGGTATTATTGTTAATTCTCTCAAGCACTTGGAATGGCCCATTGCCTCTAGGATCCAACTTGGATTTCCTTTGCTTAAGAAACCTCTCCTTCCTAAAATGCACCCAAACTTAATCTCCAGGCTCAAACCTTAACAACTTGCGCCCTTGATTAGCTCTGTGTGCATTTGCTTCATTCCGCTTCTCTATTTGATGCCTTGCTTTCTCATGAATACTTTTCATTAATTCAGCCTTGTGTTGTCCATCCTTGCTAGATAACTCATATAATGGTAAAGGACACAAATCCAATGACGTCAAAAGGTTAAATCTATAAACTATCTCAAATGGTGAATAACTAGTAGTAGAATAAATGCTCCTATTATATGTAAATTCAACTAATGGCAAACATTGTTCTTAAGTTTTAAAATTTTTCCCTATAACAGCACACAAAAGAGATCCTAAAGTTCTATTGACCACTTCAGTTTGGCCATCTGTTTGAGGATGACCAGTAGTAGAAAACAAAAACTTAGTTCCTAACTTTCCCCAAAAAACACGCCAAAAGTGACTCAACAACTTTACATCATAGTCTGAAATAATGGTTTTTGGAACACTATGTAAGCACATAACATCTCTAAAGAACAAATCAACAATATAAGTGGCATCATTAGTTTTATGACATGCAATAAAGTGTGTCATCTTACTAACCCTATTAACAACCACAAATATGCTATCCCTATCTTTTTTGTCCTAGGTAGCCCTAATACAAAGTCCATAGATATGTTAGTCCAAGGATCTTTAGGCATAGGCAATGGAGTATATAAACCATGTGGATGGGTCTTTGATTTCACTTGTCTATATGCAACCCAACTAGAACAGATTTTTTCAACATCTTTTCTCATGTTAGGCCAGTAAAAATATTCACAAAGTATGTCATATGTCTTTTACACACCAAAGTGACCTATCAATCCTCCATAATGTGATTCACGCATAGAGCAAATAACCACACAAAGCTTGTTCTTCCTAAACAAGTACCTATGTTGGACCCCGCTTTTGGGACCCAACATCAAAGTTGTGAGAACGTGAGCCTAATACCTTGTACTTTCCAGAGCCCAACAACCTAGAGTCATGAAGTATGAGTAGGTTTCCTTATAGGGTTATTTCAATGAACCATCATTAGCCATCATCCCATAAGGGTAATGTTCCCACACCAGTTAACCACCAAATCACAATTTGACTTCTTTAAAATAATTGTAGCTCTATGCCTCTAGTTTATTTTGAAATAAGAACCACCTCATTCGGAGCTCTATAGCTCAAGATATGCCTAAAAATCCAAGTACGTTCATAACTCGGTTATGCTCTTCCAATCAATCCCTCATTTTCTTTCCATCAATATTTTTCAAATCTACATCAAAAGTTACCAATTTTTAAGAAGAGGTATCAAAATGTCTTAGGAATCTATTCCTTCAAGAATCACTTAATTTGGAGGTCAAGTGACAAAGTTATGGCCAAAAGAATCAAGTATGTTGATGTCCTCAATCATATTGTACCTCTCTTGGGAGAATTGGCATAACTTTTTTTGCAAACCTCGGATTGGGGTCATTATTAGACATTTGAAAGAAAACTTCTAGATCTACAATTGCTATGAAGACTCCAAAGTGAAATTCGATCGTCTATAGGGTCAAAAATGTGACCAGACGATAGGATCAGATGAAAAGTGCACCAGACTATATGACGTCACCAGACTACATGTCCTCACCAGACGAAGCATCCTCACTAGACGAAGCATCCTCACTAGACGATATGTCCTCACCAAACAAAGCATGTTCACTAGATGAAGCTTCCTTATTAGATGATATGTTCTCACCAGACGATATGTCATCACCAGATGAAGCGTCCTTACCAGATGATACATCCTCACTAGACGAAACGTCCTTACCAGACGATACATCCTCACCAGACGATACGTCATCACCAAACTACATGTCATCACTAGATGATACATCATCACCAGACGATACGTCCTCACCAGATGATGCCTCCTCACCAGATGACACGTCATCACCTGATGATGTATCATCACCAGACGATACGTCCTATACTCCTGAGCATCTTCACTTATTAGGACTATAACTTTTGACTCCGATATCCACAAATTTCATACTTTATAGCCTTGGAAAGCTAGAAAGACAAGCTACAACTTTCATGAAGACAACTTGTCAAATTCATCCTAGATCAATCCATATTTTTTCCTAAAGTCAGAACACGAATTTTTCCCTTATGGAAGACTTGAAATTTTGCACTATGCATACTTGGAATGTTCTTAGCATAACCATTCAGCTACTAAAATGATTTCATTAAACTCTCAAATCTCAACTCATTTGTCTCATCACCTTCAACTACATCTGATCAGTTATA
>JAOSBK010000005.1:17314310-17325588 GCA_027568895.1 Erythroxylum shatona | reverse complement strand
TGCACTTAAGTGCAACAAAACCTTGAGGTCTTGAGTTCGAGTGGTGACTCATTCAAGAACCAAAGAGGACAATACCGCGTAGTGGTCGCGTGATCACTTGAGGTACGCGGGGCCCGCTCGCCCCGGTACGCAAAACACGGACCCTACAGAGGATCCTCATTCTTATCTTCATCCATTTTCTTCTTCTCTTGGTCTTATACAAGGTGGGATTTAGCTTTTTTTCCTCTAGTTCTTCTAGCTTTTTCTCATTCCTAAGTGTGATAGCCTTCAATTTCTCCCTTTGAATTGAATTAGTATTACTTGGGAGGCTCCCCATACTTTTCGTAGATATCACATTGGCAAGCTGGTTCACTTAAACCTCCAAATTCTGAATAGAAGAGGTTTGCTACTTGTTCAAATTGCACTTTTAGCGTCTTCAAGGCTCTTCCATACTCGTTAGCTTGTCCATGTCCTTATCCCATTTCAAATTAATTGAATTGGAATCTTCTTATTGAAATCCCAATGGACCTTGATTTCTTAACTAAGTCCCTATATTGTTAAACCAAAAGAAATTAAGGTGGTTCCACTACCTAGGATTTTATGTGTTCAAGTAATGATTATTACCTCCTCATCCATATTGTGCTCTATTAAAGTGCAATTGCTGTCAATTTTTATTTTCCACTAAAAAGCAATCAGCTGTGATCTGGCTCTCTTATCTACATAGCTCGTATCTGTATTGAATTACTTTGAATGGAGATAAAGAGGTGGTTGCCATATTGTTTAATTGCTTGGTAAGATTATCGATTTCATCCTGCAATGTTGTCACTAAATCAGCAGCAATAATTCCTTTTGGATCTTGGAAGGTTGACTGCTGTTTACTTTTTTAAGTCTAAAGACAACTATTGTTTACCACCTCTTCTAACATATCGTATGCCACTTGCACTAGTGGTCATGCAATTCCTTAATGATAGGCATTGAACCCTAACCTTATGAAGTCCATAAGGGTCCTTTGCTCTCTGTAATGTATTTCCTCCACCATCATTGTTCTATCTCTTCTTGTCATTTAACTCTTCGAATTCCCCATTCTTGCCTTGTGATGTCTAGTTTGGTATCTCTTCTATTTTTTATCCAAACTTTCCTCTCTTTTTTTAATTGCTTGGGATTGGGTACCTCATTCAGACAAGAAAGGGTAACGATTCCTTAAATCAAAGGAATTCAAATCGTTCTAATGCTAAATGCCTGGCAACTACACCAAAAACTTGTTGAGCAAGTTTTATATATGATGATAATACTCTTAACACCTGCAAGTATATGAATCTTATCTTATAGTATAAGATGTTATTATTCCCACGAGGATTATGAAATAGCGAACAATTTGAACCTAACTTTCTCGAAAACAACAAGAAATAGATTTGAATTAAATTTAAATAACATAAATTGAAACAAATAAATAAACAAAGCAAATAATCAAATAATACGTGAGCTAGCAATAAAAATTGGATTAATCAATATTGAATATTTAGGAACTATTATTTCTCTATTTTGTTCCCTTATTCTTGTTGAATCGATTTATATTTTTGATCTTAGATTTCCTAAGGTGTTGACTCTCTCAAGATCTAATTAATTAACCCTAATTGAATTTAAAATTTACATATTTTCAATCTCTCGATTTACAAAACTCTCTCTAATGTCTTCAGTTCGATCTGAAGTAATCTATTAGATAATCAATTTCATAACTAAAATCTCTCCTCTATTAATTGTTAATTTAATAATTATGAGTCTATTAAATTGCCAAATCTCGTTTTATAATCTAGCACTAATTGTTTTGACTCACTCTATCAATTTGTTGTTAAGTTTATACATGAACAATTATCATAAATATACAGAAATTTATTAAATTCAACAATGAATAAAGTCACAAAATAAATCCAGAATAATTACTAATATGAGTTTAGAACTCCATGGACATGTTTTACATCTTAGGTTTCCAATTAAATATCAATAACAATGAAAGAAATAGGAGAAAAGAATAAAAACTCCATTTGCTCCTTGATATAGAAAGATAGAGTTTTTAGATGTTCTTTTTCATCTCTCCACCTTGATCCACTTTGATTCAATGGCTATTGCACTTTTTTTTCTGTTTTTTCTTGTTCTTAAATAGTGTATTAAGGTTCTAGGGTTGTGTCTAGGGTATTGCCACTTTATTGGGTTCCAAAAATATCCCCAAACCTAAAAGATATGAAAAAGTCGCGTATGGAAATCTCTGTCAAAATCGTGCTCTTTGAGTTACGATCGTGCTTCTACTATTCAACCTCTGTCATGATCTTACTCCTATTGCTCAGCCTTTTTCATGATCATGCTTAATTGTTCACAATTGTGAAACCTTTAAACTTCCTCCATCTTCTTCATTCTTCAATTTTCTGATTTCCAACAGTTACAAACACATTAAACACCTCATGAAGCATAAAATGCAATTCTTGTTGTAAACCAAACAAACACTTATAATATATACAAATAATAACCATAACATAATTCTAAGCCTATACACATGATAGCCATCTAAAAAATAATTAAAAACACACTTCAACATATAGAAAAACATAGTTCAATATGCACCTATCATAAATTTAATGAAATGTTTCTCCTTTTATGAATTGTGAATTATTATTAAATTATATGCATTATACGTATAAATTTAACAATTCATTACCGTAGTTATCCTTTCACTAGATGTTGATTTAGTCATCCTTCAACCTAACAAATCTCATATAATTTATGATAGAAGGATATATAGATATCCATGAAGTCCCATGATTGTGTGTGTGTGTGTGTGTGTGTGTGTGTGTGTGTGTGTGTGTGTGTGTGTGTGTGCGTGTGCGTGTGCGTGTATAACTAACATGTCATAAAAGGATATTCTTAGTTATCAAACTCTATTCTCTTTCTATATATGGTAAATATATATTTCTTGATCTAACATATACCAACCATTAGTATAAGCTTTGATTAATTACTTGTACTCAACAATATATTTCTTAATATATCATAAAGATTATGATAGTGCTAAATCCAAATTTAATATCATATATGAATTAGAAATATATATAATCTTTATCGTATATAGAATTGATTAGAAAAGTCAAAAGTTTCTTCTTTTAATGAAAAATACTATCATGTCAAAATAAATGCCTCAAATTGTATCCTTATTTATGCTTTCGGTAGGTTAAATTGAGGGAAACAATTCCTTTAATGTACTATACCGTTTAGCTTTACTCTATGAAACTAGGGCATTATGTCATTATGATGTTAGCGTTCATCTTCTATCTTGCCTTTAAAATTTAAGAGATATTAATCAATTTTATAATGTCACTACAATTTATCATCTATATGACATTAACATATCTCTTAAGCTTTATCATTAAAATCTTCAATATGGATTGATAGTACTATTACATAATGAAGATACCACTTTTCTTTATAATTTTTAGAACTCTTCTCAAACCTATGTATAAGAAATTTGTTTTATTAAAACTTAGTATCAACTATAATGAATAAGCTAATTTCTGCATATAATGAAATAAATGTAGAAAAAGAAAGTAATATGTTATATGTAATAAAAACTAAATAAAGATTATGACTTTAATCATGTATATAGTTACTCGTACTATTTTATGTGAAATAATAACCCTCACAACTTTTATGAAAAAAATTACTTTAATCATTTCATTAGCTAAGATCTCATTTAAATTTAGTTGATATTGAGTTTGTTTAACAAATCAACTAAGATTTGTTAGGTGATATCTCTTTGTCAAAATGTATCTTATATGTTATTCCTAACTCAATCTCTAAATTCACATGATTATGAATCTAGTCATCTAAATGACATAAATTTAGTTAAGACTAATTGTTATAAGACTAAGTGCCTATTTAGATGAGCTTATATCAGTAAAGTTTTTGTCAGTAGAGTTTTTTTAAGAAGCCAGTTGACTGTTTAGCTGTCAATAAAAAAATAACTTTTTTGAAAGAGCTTCATACAGTAGACTATTTGGCAACATAAGAGTATAAAGCATTTTTATTAATTTTAATCATATTTTATTTTGTAATAAAAATTATTTATGTATATAAATAATATTTAACATCATATCAGCACAAACTAAAAATAAGACACCAATGGATTTTATTTTAACAAGTTCTACAATGTATGTGTCCAAACGGTAAACAATATCTTCCTCAAGTATCTGTCTCTTCAACTCAAAGGAGCTTTGGATTATTTCCTTCAGTCTCCTGCCGATCATGTTCATCAAACATGTGCCTTCAGATCCCCATCAGATCTTACAAACACCAACACATCAAGAGCTTCAGGTATAACCTGGTACTTTAGAATCGTGTCCTAGTCAAGTTCCAAACAAAGCTTCTTTATTAGCTCTGCGCCATAAGAAGAGAAGTAAGAAAAGGAAAAACACATCTTTAGTCCACCGAAAAGGAAAAACACATCTTTAGTCCACCTTTCCAAATGAAATGGCAGCCGTACCTAGCAAATGATATGTAAATGACACATTCAAGTAAAATTTTGCAGCATAATAATTGCAAATGGTCTAGAGCTTAGACAGAATATTGAAACATGTCTGCCTTTACATAGCAAAATCCCAGCTTAAGATAACAAACAAGCAACTTGGCTTCATTATGCCAAGGTTCAGCTTTGGGTAGACGATTAAGTCAAAGCATAAATGATCAATAAACCACCAGGAACACCACTACTACGAAATAATCGATCAGGCATTTTGCCTCTTTCATATGCTCTAATTACTAGCTAAAGAACAAAACTTGAGTGCTATAATATATAAATATATATATACACAAACATATAAATGCATTAATACATATATATATATATATATATATATATATATATATATAGCCTCTTCTCTCCTATGCCTGCTTGTGCAAAAATAAGGAGAAACTTGGTTTGTTCATTTATATTGGCTTATCTCATAATTTAGATAGTATGAGTTATACATCAAAATAATTTAGACCATTTATCCTAAATAAATAACTAGATGTGAAAGAATTACAATTATGTTTTTTAATTGAAGGTTTTAAAGTTCACTTTTATTATTATGTTTTTATCTAGATAATATGTAAAAACCTCAAAATAAAAAATAAATTTAAATCTCATCACTTTAATTTGATAGTTTATGCACATTATCTTACGTTGAAACGAAGGTCAGGGACTCAATTTAACATTTATAATGTTTAACATTATCATATTATTTATATTAGTTAAAAGATTAAAACTCAATGCTGCTATCAATTTGCTGGAACTATTCGGATGGATTGATTTTGAGAAGATAGAAACAGAATAGAAAGAAGGCATCTTAATACTTCTGCAAAACCAGAAGTAAGCCAGAAAATCTTTGGATGCAGGTCTAGGAACTCAACAGTGATTAGTTATTTCTTAGATGTATGGTTCTTATTTATTAAGTACAACCCATATGTTGGACTGTTTTTAGTGATGTAGAGGTGAAGTTCTTATATGGGAAGATAAGGCTTCGGGCTTTATGTGGTATTTTGTCAAACACTTTACGTGCATTAGCTACATCAATAAACCTTTCATACATATTTGTCAAAACAATCCCTATTTACCAGTCAACCACAACTCCTCAGTCTTTTCTAAAAAATCAAACAAGCCCATGAATATGGATAATAAGACATAAGAAAATTTGAGTAGACAGAGAGTACCTTAAGGCTTTGATGAAATATAACGTTGGCTGGTGTGCGATGAAGAGGGTAGGGGCGGCTACTGGTGGTGCAGCTAAAAATCAAACATGCCCATAAATATGAATAATAAATCAAATGTGCCCATGAATATGAATAATAAGACATAAGGAAATTTGAGTAGACATACCTTAAGGCTTTGATGAAATAATACGTCGGATGGTGCGCGATGAAGTGGGTAACTTAATAGTTAATACAGATGGGTTTGCCAAAATTAATCCGATGGGTTTACAAAACAACCTGAAGAATCAAATATACGGATATAACTCGGAAACGCAAAAGACAAAGTTGAAGAAGGCAGAAATACTGACAAAAAGTTTCAAATTTGAGTTTCTTATATTTTAGTTTTTAAAAAAGTTATTTTTATTAAAAAAATATTTTTAAAATTTAAAACCAAATAATTAATTTTTTAAAAATAACTTTTGCAGTAAAAAAATACTTTTCTACTCTTCAAAAGTTCAACCAAACAAGTGCTAAATGTATTAGAGTTTAAGCTATTTTGAATTTGTTCAACACATTTAATGATAAACAGTAACTTTAGTTTATTCATATAATAATGAAAGGAAACATTTATATTCTAAATATGTATATTAATTTAATGAAGGATTTAATTTTAAATGATCTCATCAAACAACAATTATATGTAAAATATTGTATGTATAAACATTTAATTCAATATGCATACAAAATGTCAAACATATATAAAATATGCAATTTAACATACAAAAGTTATCAAATTATATACATATAATGTCAAGTCTTATTTGATTCTAGTTATTAATATAATTATAATATTCTCAACTCTTTTGATTATAAATTAGATTAAATTATTGATTCTTACGTAAGTCAAATTCTTATTCTAAAATAATTTTGATTTTATTTAAAAATAATAAAAATCTTAATTATTTTAATAATATATTTAAAAATTATTTTTAATATAAAATTTTACTTTTAAAATTAAATAAAATATTTTAAACTCCACGGCAGCCACAACCGACAACAAATTACGCGTCTGCTAAACTCCATTCGCCACCAATACCATCGTGTGAGACGTTCCCTCACGTTTTGACCAAACGTCATGAATGTGACGCCAGTGTCGTACCAGTTTTGAAGCCAACTTCAACCGAGAACCGATGATTATGACCAAAGACGGCGACTACACAACAGTGACATCCTATCTCTTTTAGCAATCTCCATTGTTTTGATATCACATCTGTCAAATAATTAACATCAGTCACACAACATCACGTCGCCGAAGAAAGTACAACCGGTGGTGTGGGCTTGTTCTTGTTCTAAAACTTAGACTCATCCACACAAGTACTTCATAGCCCTACTAACAACCTCATTCCAGTCACCTATGACGTCGTCTTCGAACGCAACAAGATGATTCCAAAATGACTTACCCTCTGATTATAATAGTAGGAGACAATAACAGGAGAGGTTCGCTGGAGCTTATTTATTTCTAGGAAAAATGGACTCTTTTGATTTCTCTAGAAATATATCCAACATCATGGTGGTCTAATTCGATTAAATAGTTTGGGGTTTATGTCTTTCATCTTAAGTTTTTTTGACTTAAAAATATTTAACTAGATACAATACTGATTTTAAGATTACGGTTTAAAAAATTTACATAATCAATTATATAATTATTATTAATAACAATCAAATAATAATCAAGTTGCAGAACCAAAGATGATTTTGATACCATTAATAGAAAATTACGCATAATCTTACCTCTTACCTCACATGCTAGAAATAAAAATAAAATGTTTATAATTTTAAAATGTTAAAGTCACTTAAATTCATAACTTAATTAATGTATAAACACAATAAAGTATAAATCATAAATTATATTTCATTATAAAGCTTGATTTTTTTTTCTTTTCATCTCTCTCGAATCACACAAGTATTTAACTTTTAACTATAGTAACACGAACATGTTAAGGAAATTTTGTAAGTAGTATAGGGAAGGGTAAGAAAGAAATACTAGACTTTTAAAGTTTACACCTATTTATAATAGATTTTAATTATTTTAGTAATTTAATTAAACTACATTTATATCTAATTAAACTTTAGATATAAAAATTGGTCCTTATTTATGAAAAAATCTTATTTTTTAAAAGTCTATCAAACTTTATAATCGAGCTCGTCTTGATTAAGTTACCCTTTCTTTCTTTAACTATTCTTCGTGTGTTACCTCTTAAATTTCTAAATATATTGACAATAAATATAAATTAGATTCAATTACGTTTTAAATCATGAACTTTGCTTGATTTTATAATACTAGTTAGAATTATCAAAATTAGTAATGAAAAATATTTAAAATTTAATTTGTTGTAAAGTAGCTTGTCGTTAACCCTCTACTTAACAATGTTAACATGGTGTATCATATCAATAAGAGCCATTGAATAATAAGCTGCAGGAAATGATATTTGATCCAATGATATGAAAAAAAAAAGAGAAGCCTTGGATGCTTTAAACAAATGCGAGGACAAATCAACAGTGAACCTTTAGGATAATTTCCACAGAGAACAAGAATATCAAGAGCTTAAGAGAAATACAAGCATACTAGAAACTTATAACTCTTAACTCCTATAGAAATCCAGAATAAGCTGGTTAAAAGGAGGTAGAAACTTCAAATTCTTATTTAGATCATTTCAAACTAGGAGGAATCACAGGAATATCTTTCACTCTTTGACCATGATGGAAATATCATATCTGGACAATCCAATATGAAGGAGTTCACAATCAATTATTTCAAAAGCTACTAGGTAACAATATGAAACAACTCCATTATTCGACGAGTCGAGAAAAATTATTAAGTTCCTTATCTCTCAAGGCATATCTAATGATCTTACTAAAGAAATCATAGTTGAGGATATAGAGACAACAACATTCTCCTTCCCTCTAGATAAAGTAGTAGGTTTAGATGGTTATAATGCTAAATTTCTCCAAAACTCTTGGAACTAAACTAGTGAACTAGTAACATATGTTGTCATCGAATTCTTTAAATATGGCAGAATTCTTACTAAGTTAAACAAGACTCATCTATGCCTAGTTCCAAAGGTACCAAATCCTTCATCTTTCAATGATTATAGACCCAAAACATACTACAACATGATCTACAAAATCACTGCAAAGATAATTACCAAGACATTAAGGAGAACATTACCTGAATACATCAATCAATGCTAATGTACCTATACAAAAGGTAGAAATATTGGTGACAATATTATGTTGGCATAAGAATTATTTAGAGGTTATAGCTCTAAATCAACCATTAAAGTTGTGCCTTAAAAATTAATTTTACTAAGGCTTTTGATTCCCTTAGTTTAGACTTTGTAATATCCTCACTACATACCATGAGATTGCCTAACACATTCATAACATGGATCAAGGGCTATATTACTTATGTAACCTACTTAATTCTCATAAATGGGGAACAGGTATAAGGCAGGGTGATCCATTATCACCCTACATTTTTGTCTTATGTATGGAGGTTTTTTATAAACTCACCAAGTTCAAAATTACAAGAGGTCCAACATTTAATTGACTTATCAAGTTTCTCTTTCAATCTTAACAAAATCTCTTTCATCCTCTCTACTGATTCTAATGTAAATGTAAGAACAACACTCACCTTTAAAGGCCTGAACCAATAACATCCCCCATTTAAATACATAAGGATCCCCATCTTAGTGAAGAAACCCACCAAGAGAGACTACTCCCTCTCTTAAACTCCATTAAAAGGCAATTTAATAAGTAGTGCAAAATGTGTTTTATCTTATGGTCTAAGGCTTCGGCTTATGCTGGCCATACTATCCAATCTCTATACATACTAGATCTTACATATTGCTTTACTTAAATGAGTAATAAAGGATATTTGATATGTGTTGATTATATTATGTTTTTATAAGTGTTTAAGTGTTTTTTCAAGTATCTCTTAGATGATTATCTTGTGTATAGGCTTAGAATTATGTTATTGATAATGTTTATATGCGTTATAAGTGTTTGATTAGTTTAGAGCAAGAATTTGATCTTAATTTTGTGCTTCAAGAGGTGTTTGATGTGTTTTTGGGTGTATGGAAAAAGGAATGTGAAGAAAAGAGAAGATCTTGGTGTATGGAGGCTAGTCACGATTGTGACATTATCTTGACAAAAAATAATTTCAATAAGTTTTACCTTTTCCAGCTCACAATTTTTTAGTCTTTTGAGGATTCAAGGATATTTTTGGAATTGAACAAAGTGGGAAAACCTTAATGCACTATTTAAGAACATGAAAAACATAAGAAAAAGATTGCAGCCTATTATGTGCTTAAATGTTAGCTCATTTGTGAGAAGACTCCCATTGAAGCCAGGATCCTACTTGACCAGATGGCCATTAATACTCAACAATTCAGCACTCACAATGACGTTCGACAAGTAAACGAGGTAAGTACTTCATCTATTGAACATCTTTTAAATGAGCTAACATCTTTTGTTAGATAGATTGCAGTTGGATAAGCCTAAGTAAAAACAAGTGGAGTATGTGAATGTTGCAGGAGGGAACTTTCCAAATCAATACACCTTGTACTCACAAACTTATAACCCAAGCTGGAAGGATCATCCCAACTTGAGTTATGGAGGGAATAGGCAGCAGAATAACTTCCAAAATCAATCGCAAAGAGAACAACAATTTCAGCCAAAACTGTAAAGAGCATAAAGGACCTCCTTTTCTAGTTCAGGTACATCTCTTGATAAATTTATCAAGACCTCTACTGTTAACAGTATTCAGCTTCGTCAGACTATGCAGCAGATTAGTCAGGGTATGCAGCAGCTTCAACAAAGTATACTGCAACTTAGACAGAATATGGAACAACTCGAGCATACATAACGTTAAAAACCAAATAGGTCAGATGGCAGTGAGGCTCAATTGTCTCAAATCACAAAATAAAGAAAAACTATCAACCAAACCTAAAGTGAACCCAAAAAATGTCAGCATTATAACCTTGAGGAGCAAAAAGGAGATTGAGGGTCCTAAGAGAACTCCACCAAGGATTGCTACCGAGGAAGAGATCGAGAAGAAATTAGGAAAGGAAGAAAATCCATCATTGAGTACATAGGTAAATTTTGAAAGCCTTAATATCATTAAGACTAATCCTCTACCTTTTCTTAGCAGATTAACAAGACCGAACAAGGAGGAGAAGGACAAAGAGATATTTAAGACTTTCCAAAAAGTGGAATTCAATATACCTTTGCTCGAGGCAATTAAGCAAGTACCGAGTTATGCCAAATTCCACAAGGAATTGTGTACACATAAGAGGAAATTGAGGGGTGATGAACAAGTGGTGATGGGTAGAATGTGTCTGCGATTTTTGGAAAGAAGATGCCTCCAAAATGTCAGGATCTAGGTATGTTTACCTGTTGGGCCTCGAAAATTTTATTTATTTATTTATTTATTTAATTATTTATTTATTTATTTACTTATTCATTCGTCTACGTTAATTACTTTTCATTTTGCTTTAATTGTTTAATTATAAATATATGTATT
>JAOSBK010000005.1:17293686-17314210 GCA_027568895.1 Erythroxylum shatona | reverse complement strand
AAAAGTAGACGAAGTTGAAAAACAGCCTGGACTCTTTTGACCATAACTTCTCTTATACACCTCCAAACGACCTGATTTTTGAAGCATTGGATTCCTAACACATTTCTTTATCTCCCCACAAGATTTTATAGTTTTTGGTATTAAATTGGAGATGATTGATTGAATCAAAGTAAGAGTATCGATGGAGGGAACATGAACTGGATATTTTGCTGAACGTATTTCAGTATTTTGACGATATCTTGGTCTGTAGGACTCCAATTGAGGTGATTCTTGATTTGTAGCAAACTAGAGACGTAAATATACAAGTTTTATGAAGGAGTCGATCAGAAATTTAGCCTCCTAGACTTTTAAATTTTGACATGAAGTCGGTAGAGTGTTCAGTTTTGACTGTTTTCTTTAAGATAGTAGTTTGGTCATAACTTCTTCATTTCTAATCCAAATTGAGCGTTTTCAGTGGCGTTGGTATCGTTAGAACGGAGGGAACTATTTTCTTAAAAAGCCAATCCCAATTTTCTATTGAAAGTTTCTCAAATTATGGTCGGTCTATGGTTGGTTAGGGGTCTTCCATGCTTATATGGGTCGTAATGTTGGGCCTCGGAGACGGGGTCCAACATTACCATTCTTTGCAAAATTGGTAATATTGTGATCAATATAGCTATATTGGATTTGGAAGCTTCAACTAATATGATGCCTCATTCAATTTATGATTCGTTGAATTTGGGTCCTTTGAAAGAAACGAGTGTTATCATACAACTGTCTAACTGCTCTAATACTTACCCTGATGGTGTGGTTGAGGATATTTTAATGCATCTAAATACATTATTATTTCCTATAGATTTTTATGTTATTGATATGAATGATGGTACTTGGTACAATCCAATACCTATCTTATTGGGAATACCGTTTCTATATACAACTCAATATAAGATTGATGTTCGTGAGTGCACCCTCCCAATGGAATTTGATGGGGAAGTGATGCATTTCAATATATTTGATGCCATGAAACATCCACACGATGATCACTGTGTTTTCTCTGTTGATGCGATTGATTCTTTGGTACAGGAAATGTTTAAATTAAATTGCAAGGATCATTTAGAAATAGTCTTGACTGAGGAATTAGAAGCAGAAGCCAAAATTGATGTTAAAATGGGAGAAGAGCTAATGGAAGTGGTGACCACTTTGGAATCATTAGAGAATTCTCTAAAAAAGTATGATTTGGCTTTTATGAAATTATCTTAATCTCACCAAAATTTGTTACCTTATGATGTATAGGTGTTGGAATTGGAACTGAAGTCAGTCCAAACCCACCTTAAGTATGCCTATTTAAGAGATAAGTGGACTCTTCCAGTCATCATTTCGACTGAGTTAACTTTGAATCAATAGGACAAACTTGTTCGAATGCTAGAGGATAAGAAGGCCATCGGGTGGACGATCGCAGATATCTAAGGAATAAGCCCATCCATATGCATGCATCGTATTTTGCTAGAAGAGGATGTAAAATCCACAAGGCAAGCTTAGCGTAGGCTAAATCGTCCGATGATGGAAGTCATGAAGAAGGAAATGCTGAAGCTTCTCAATGTTAGGGTTATTTACCCGATCTCTGATACTAAATGGGTAAGTCTATCCAGGTGGTTACAAAGAAGTCTAGAATCACCATTGTGACTAATCAAAAAGGAGAGTTGGTTCTCACTCGAGTGTAAACCAGGTGGCGAGTATGTATTGACTATAGGAAGTTGAATTGTGCAACTCATAAAGACCATTTTTCCCTTCTCTTTATTGATCAGATGCTTGAGAGATTGGTTGGTTGTGATTATTATTATTTTCTAGATGGATTTTCAGGTTATCTTCAGATCCTAACTGGAAGACCAGGATAAGACCACATTCATATGCCTATTCGGTATGTTGGCTTACCAAATTTGAATTATGTAACACACCCTCCACATTCCAAGATGTATGGTAAGCATTTTTCTGAGTATGTTGAGAAGATCATAGAGATTTATGGATGATTTTAGCATATATGGTTCTTCTTTTGATGAGTGCCTTGAGAATATTGCTATTATCTTGGAACAATGTATTGAAACTAACCTTGTGTTGGATTGGGAGAAATGTCATTTTATGGTGGATCAAGGTATAGTTTTAGGTCATGTTATATCTTTTAGGAATATTGAGGTAGACAAATCTAAGGTTGATCTTATTTCTTCTTTACCTTACCCCTCTACTATACTGGAAATGTGTTCTTTTCTCGGGCATATAGATTTTTATCAAAGATTCATTAAGGATTTTTTGAAGATAGTGGCACCATTATATAAGCTCCTCCAACAAGATGTCTCCTTTGAGTTCGATGAGAACTGTAAGCAATCATTTAACAAACTTAATGAGCTTCTGACATCCCACCAGTGATTCAACCGCCAGATTAGAGCCTCCCATTTGAGATCATGTGTGATGCAAACAATTATGCAATGAAGGCAGTTCTAGGAAAAAAGGTGGGAAAAGCTTTGCATGCCATCTACTATGTTTCTAAGACTCTAAACGAAGCTTAATTAAATTATTCAACTATTGAAAAAGAATTGTTATTTGTGGTTTTTACTTAAGAAAAATTTCAATTGTATTTGCTTGGTGCTAAAGTAATCGTTTATTCTAACCATATAGCTTTATAATACTTGATCACAAAGAAGAAAGCAAAATCGAGGTTGATCATATGGATTCTCCTCCTTCAAGAATTCAACTTGGAGATCAGAGATAAGAAAGGGGGTAGAAAACACAGTGGTTGACCACCTTAGTTGTTTGATAAAAGAGGAAGATGATATCCCTCTGTAAGAGACATTTTCGATGAGCAATTATTTTCTATCGATTTGACACCACTATGGTATGCAGGCATTATAAAATTTTTAGTTACTAATAAATTACCTATTGGTTTACCAACGGTTCAAAGGGATAAGCTATGAAATGAAATGAATTATTATGTTTGGGATGACCTATATCTAGAGGTACTGCACAAATAAAGTCATCAAAAGGTGTGCAACTAAAAGTGAAACACCCTTGATCTTAGCTTTCTGGCATTTGTATGTGTGTGGAGGACGTGGAAAGGATAACTAACAAAGTTCTAGAGAGTGGTTTCTACTACCATCATTGTTCAAAGATGCACATACCTTCTGCTACTCATATGATAGATGCCAATGATCAATTAACCTATCTTGTAAGGACCAATTATCACAAACCCTGATGCTTTTCTGTGAATTTTTAATGTTTAAGGTATTGACTTTATGAGTCCTTTCCCTTCGTCTTTTGTCTTTACTTATATATTACTTATAGTTGATTATTTTTCTAAATAAGTGGAAACCAAAGCCACCAGAACTAATAATGCAAAGGTTGTTGCAGATTTTGTTATGGCTAACATTCTTTCTAGGTTTAGGATATAAAAAGCAATCATTAGCAACAGAGAAACCCATTTCTACAGTAAGGTGATGGAAACAATGTTTAGAAAATATCACATCATGTGCAAGGTTTCTATTGTTTACCACCCCTAAACCAACGAACGGCCAAGCTGAAGTCCTAAATTGAGAAATCAAGCTGATCTTAGAGAAAATAGTGCAGCCGAATAGGAAGAATTGGAGTGTAAGATTAGAAGACACACTATAGGCCTCCAGGATGACTTATAAAACACCAATTAGGATGTCTTCGTATACACTGGTGTTTGGGAAGCCATGTCATATTCTGGTGTAATTACAATATAAGGCATATTGGGCTATTAAAAGAAGCAACATAAATTTGGATGGTGCGGGTATATATAGGAAGTTGCAGCTGCAAGAGTTGGAGGAGATGCGAAATGAAGCCTATCAGAATGCAATGATATATAAGGAGAGAATGAAGGCTTTTCATGATGATTTCAAGAAAAAGCTTCTTAATGGGCCAGAAAGTGCTACTATATCACTCCAAACTCAAACTATTTTTGGGTAAGTCGCATTCCTATTTGGTTGGCCCGTTTGTCGTTACTCATGTTTGTCCTTTTAGTACAGTAGAGATGTAGAGTCTGAAAACTAACAAAACATTTAGAGTGAATGATCATCACTTGAAAATGTATTATGAAGGCTTCCAAATGGAAGATTTGGAAATGTTGATGTTGGAAGAAGTGACGAGTGTCACTTGATGCATGCAACAGGGAATTGAGCCAACGACCATAAACAAAGGCACTACTTAGGAGGCAACCTAAAGGAAGTCAATTTTTGTTTGTTTACTTTTTTGCATTTTCTATTTTCGTTAAATGCTCCACTTCTTACGTTTGATGTTACATTAGGATAATGTAAGTTTTAAGTGTGGGAGTGGGGATCTTAGTTTTTATATATGTTTTTAGCTTAATTGTAGCTTGTGTGACTTCTTAGACGATTTTCAAAATCAAACAAACAAAAAAATTCCCTTGTTTTATATTTCTTTTAAGATTATTTATTCATAATTAAAGTGTGAATTGAATAGAAAAATCCATGGCAAACTTAGCATGTACTTTTGCTCTTGTGAATGTTTAATGTGCATTATTCTTAGTAGAGCGGTGACTAGTGGTAGAAAAAAATCAATGAGATTTTGAGCCTTATTAGACTGATACATCCATATCAACCTCATTGTCTTTTGTTACGTGTGACCTTCATGATATATACGTCCTGAATTTTCTTTGATTTTCTATTCAAGAACACATTTTTATGACATGCATTTACATGAAAATGCTTACGCATTCTTTGTTGTTTCCATGCTACATTAGCCAAATAGCCTGCCTATATATATGAATTTTCCTTTGTTAACCCCCTTTGAGCTTTGTTAGCCTTTCCTTGTGTATAAACCACATTACATGCTTTTAAGCCTAACTAAATGCCTACCCAAGCCTTAAAGCTAGTGGAGCATTTGTTAATTCTTGATGACTATGATTTTATAAAAGTCAAAGTGTTAGGGTATGCATACATATGGGTTGGTTATATTTTTTAAAATGTCATGTTATGAATTCTCATAATGATGTAGCTTCTATCACTATTATATTTGAAAAAAAGAAAGAAAAAATTTGTATGAGTTTGAATAAAAGCATCAAGGTGGAATACAATTATTAATTATTGGTTTATCCTCCTCAAGTTATATTGAATGGGTGGTTTAAATATATTGCATATAAGGCGGATGATGTTTTAGATGGAGCAATCTTTATGTTATGTTCACGTGGTTTATTGTGTGAGAGCTGAATTGAGTTGTGAAAAATAATTGTTGCATTCATCATAGCTGACAGTACCTAGTTTTGAATGAATGTTAATGTGTGCACTTGATATCTCATTAAGTGTTACTTTTGCTTTACTGGCTTGATGGATTTTATCCTACCTTACCCAAAATATGTCTCACCTTACCTTTGCCTACATTATAACCCTAGAAAAGTCCTTTGATTCATGATTATACATGTGATCTTTAGTGGTAGAGAAATGAAATGATATGCAAAGTTATGAATTGTTGTGGTCATGAATGGTGTTTGAGTGTAACCATGGAAACATCTTTTTTAAACATCTTTTATCTAAGTCTACCTTTTGATTACTTAGTTTCTTAGGGTGATGAAAGTTGATTGATCATGAGTAGAAGCTTTGAATGCTGATTTATTGCTATAGGTTTTGAAAGTCATTCATCTTTATTTATGATTATCTATTATTAGGAAATATGAAAAATGAGTAAGAATTTTAGTTTGTGATTTTGACTTTGACGATTTACCCGAGGGCGGTCAAAAGCTAAGTTCGAGGGAACTTGATATGTGTTTAAATGTTAGTTCATTTGATTTTCTACACTTAGTGATCAATGCTTTAGAAATGCTTAAGATACTCATTTTAGCTCATATTTGATTTTAGGTGAATTTCGAAAGTGAAGGAGCTAAAGTGACCTGAAAGCATATTCATTGAAGTGATCTTCTCAATGTCCATACTCTATTGATTCATAGAGTAAGAAAAAGAAGAGGAATGAAAGAAAAAGAGACAAGAAAGAATGTGAAGTGAAGAACAAAGGGAGTAGTGTCTCACGACCATATTATAGCATACATAGGCATAAGAATTCTTCTCACGCCCTGCAACACCTCTCACATTGTGAAAGGGTTGTCATATTTGAGACAATTGTGTCATAAATGTGACACACTAGTCACGGATGTGACACATACACTCACAATTGTGATAAAGCTAGTTATACCCTTGAGCCTATTCTCACACCATTGAGGAGGGACACCTATCCTATTTTAAACCTAGTTTTTTTTATAAACGGAAATATTTAGTGACGGCTAAAATAAGTCATTTAGGACATAAGCGATTAAAAGGATTTCTCTTTGTTTCTTTTCTTCATCTTTCAACACTGACAAAGGCAACGAAGATGATGTTCAATGCTTTGAGCTTGGAGGACAAGATGAAAAGCTAACTTCCCAATGCTGGTTCAATGGTGATATCAATGACAAATCATAATTAAGCTATCTTATCTTGTTAATGTTGATACTTTCTTTTCAGATTGTTATTGTTGTTTATGTTAACTGAATCAGCTTTTTGTATAGATAATCTTAATATGTTATCTGGATTGTTCTATTACAAACCCGTTGCTATAATGTTGAATGTAATCTGTAATGGTTACATTTGGTGTTTATTAGTAGCATCTAGTGATTTTGAATCGTCAAGAACAACATAACTTAGGTTAGATAACTTGAAAGTGTGAGGTTACTACCTATATTGATCATTTTTCACTTTGTAATGTGGCTACAAAATTGAATCTAAAGATCATATCTGAGGTTATTCGATGGCTAGGTTTAATTAACGATCGTATCTTAATTAAACATAACCTAAGGGAAAAATAGGATTAACAAAGCATATTGTTAGTCTCAGATCAATAGCCAAAAGAGAGCATATTGTATCAATTAATTTTGTTATGAAAATCAACCAAACATTTCCTGTAGATATGATCCCAACTCACCACAACTATAGATTTTAATGTGCAGAGTTAGGTAAATTTTGTAGTGCACTCGACACGCACTATCATAGCCACTGCATCAAAGTGGAACAAAGTGGGGAGTTCAAATAAGAACTATAGGAAAGTCCAACATTCCAGATCAATGAGTCAAACAATTTTTATTCTTTTCCTTTTAATTTATTCATTATCCTTGATGTGTAATTGGATTTCTATGATGTATAACATGTCTATGGACTTCTAAATTCACATTAGGAATTATTTTATGAACCATATTTATTGTTGATTTCTATATATCTTTTAATGTTTATGATAATCATCGTGCAAATTCTTCATAATAAATCAGGAGAGTAAGTCAAGTTATTTGTGTTAGGGTGTGCAATGAGAGTTGCTAGCTTAACAGACCTATAATTATCAAATTAATTAACAATTGAAGAGAGATCTTGATTGGGAAATTAATTATCTATAAGATTGCTTCAAATCTAATTGAATAAGCTAGGAGTAGTTTATGAATCTAGAGATTGCAAATATATAAATATATAATTCAATTAGGGTTACTTGATTAGATCTTGAGAGAGAGTAATCAAAACTTTAGGATATCTTTGATCAATCATAAATCGTATCAATAAAATTAAAGGAAACAAAATAAGGATATAATAGTTCCTAATTCTTCACCTTTTATCAATATCAATTTCACTGACAACTCATTTATGAATTCTTCTTCGTTTCATTTTATTATTTATTTTAATTTTATCTATTTAATTTAATTCAAATTGTTTAGGTGTCTATAGTCCTTTTGGGAATGATATCCTTGATACTACAAGTTAAGATTCGTATATTTGTGGTATTGAGAGTTTTATTATATATAAAACTTGTTCAATAAGTTTTTTACCCCGCTGTTGGGGACTTTTACTATTAGGACAATTTGAATTGCTTTGATTTAAAGATTTAACACTTTTCTTATGTAAATATAGGTGCTTAAATATAAATATAGATATAAACTTTGCAAAGGAAGTTCAATACATAACAACTTTAGACATCACAAAGAAAGAATGAGAAATCCGAAGAGCTAAACACCAAGAAGCAATAAAAAGAACGATGGAGGAGGAAAGAATCTAAGGAGAGCAACAAAGGACCCTTATGGACTTTATGAGGACAGGGTTCAATGCCAATTATTAAGGAATTATGTAACCACCAGTGCATGCAGTATACAATCTGTTAAAAAAGATCGTGAACACTAGTTGTCTTTAGATATAGGAACGAAGTAGACAACAGTCAAATTTTTGGGATCCAAAAGGAATGATTATTATGGATTTAGTGAAAACATTGAAGGCTGAGGTCGTCAATCTAACCAAGCAATTAAACAATCTAACAACCATCTCTTTCTCTCCATTTAAAGCAATTCAGAACCAATGCGAGCTATATAGATAAGAGAGCCATATCACAACTAATTGCTTCCTAGTAGAAAACAACAATGTGGAGCAATCCAACTTTATAGGAGAACAATATAGTCAAAAAGGTAACAATCCTTATTCAAACTCATACAATAATAAGTAGCAGAATCACCTAAACTTCTTTTGGTCTAATAGTGCAAGAACTTAATTGAGAAATCAAGGTCTATTAGATTTGAACAAGACAAGTCTAACGTAAATGATTCAAAATTGGGCAAGCTCACGAGTATAAAAGAGGCCCAGAAGAGGATTGAAGGGCAATTCAAGAAAGTAGCAAAGACTCATGCCTCTTCTATTCACAATCTAGAGGTTCAAGTAGGCCAGTTGGCTAATACATTATCAACGATAAATGTGGGAAGCCTTTTGAACAATATGGAAGTAAATCTAAGAGAGCAATTTAAGGTTATCACATGTATGAGTGGGAAAAAGCTAGCAGAACTAGTAGAAAAACAAGCTGATCCCTACCTAGTAGAAGATCAAGAGAAGAAGAAGAAAGATGAAGATAAGAATTAGGATCCTCCTTATGCTCCTCCTCCTCAACCTTACCCACCGAAAATACCATTCTCATAGAGACTTCAGAAGAACATATTGGACATACATTTTGCAAAGTTTATAGAAAAGCTGAGAAATTAAAAATTACCTTTCCCTTTATGGAAGCTTTGTAAAGCATAACCAATTACGTAAAATTTCTTAAAGACATATTATCAAATAAGAGACTTAGGATGATAATTAAGCGGTCTCTATGATAAAAAACTGCAACTTCAAAATTACTAACCACATACCCTCACAGTGAACAGATTGAGGGAGTTTTACTATTGATAGGTGCTTTATTGGTTATACATTTACACTATAACACTTAGTGATTGATGTTATGAGTTGTTTAAGAAACTCATTTTTAGTTCATATTTGAATTTAGGTATAATTCGGAAGTAAAAGAGCTAAAGTGAGTTAAAAGAACATTCCTTACGTTATCCTTTTGACGTTCAAACTCAATTTTCATTACAGGATAAGAAGGAGACATATTGGGGTGAATATGGAACAAGAAGTGGGCTTTGAAGATGATCTGGAAGATACACAGCCGTGTATCTACTTACACAATAGTGTAAGTCCACGAATTTGGCATTTTTATAACATACATTGTTGGATACATGATTGTGTATAACTACCCATAATCCTAATTTTTAATATAAAATGGACATTTGAGTGACTGACTAGTATGGATCAATTTTGGGAGAAAAGGAATGGTAGAGCATGCACTCTTTGGAGACCCACAGAGGGCCAAACTTCCTCATTCTGGTTCCAAGGTGACATCAAAGTTGAAGACAAATTTTGGGAGTCTCTCCATTATGTATTGTGTTCTTTCTCTCTTAGGGATTGTTTATGTTATCATATGTTTATTGAATTGGGTGTTGTGTAAGAATGATCTTAATGCTCTAATAGATTGTTTTTATGTGAACCCATTGCTAGAATCTTAAATACAATACTTAATACTTGTGTTTGGTTTTATTTATAGAAACTAATGGTTTTGAATTATTAGGTACAATGTAACCTTGGTTAAATGACTCCAGCTTATATTGTTGTTACATTGATTAATTTGTTCTCCTAACTTGTAATGTAGCTCTCCTATTAAATATAAAGAGCTTATTTTAGGTTATTCAATAACTAGGTTTAGTTAAAGAACTTGTTTTAATTGAACATGACCTAAGGGAATGGGGTTAATAGAGCTTGTTATTAACCTACGATTAGTAATTTCTAGGAGAGGTGTGAGAATAGCAAGACATTTAAGTATGCTTATTCATGTGTAGGCTGAGATTGAATTGAGGACCAAATCCCAAACCTATTCATCACATTTATCACTTTTTAATTGTTTTCTTTATTTTGGTTTCATTAGTTTAATTTCACTTTATATTCTTATTTGAAATCATACACACATTCTTTGTGGGATCGACCTTGAATTATCACTAGCTATAGTTTTAAGTTTAGTTATTTTGTGTAATGTTATGATGAGCTACCAATTTTGGATTCATTGATGGGGAGTGTGGTCCTTTATTTTTTGTTCTTTATTTTAATTGGTGTTTTGTATATATTTGTTCATAATTACACATTTATTTCTTTACCTTTTCACATTTGTTTGTGTTTGTGTGCAGAAAAGACACATGGAAGGGAGTATGCCACTATAAGATATTGTTAATGCTATTGATGGAAAATTTTCCCATAACTCATATTCTTAATCCTATATCCAAGTTTGGAGTGATCAAATGAAATTTAATTATGGAGGGGATAGCCAGCATGACTACTTCCTAGATAAGCTGTGGGATGTACAACAATTCCCTTATAGATTACAAGCCTTTTATTCCAACTCAGGTACATTTTTGGAAGACTTAGTTAATGTTGTTGCCACTAATACTCTACATTTCTAGTAAGATATAAGGCAATTTTCACAGGATACAAGGTATAGTATCCAAAATTTGGATGCTAAAATTGCTAATACTCAGCAATTTCAGCAGGATGTGAAACAATTCTAGCAAGATGCAATGCATAGATTCATGACTTTAGTAAGCTAGATGGATCAGATCGCGAGAACTATCAACTACCTGGAATCACAAAGTGAAGAGAAGCAGACATCTTAACCTGAGGTGTATCTAAGGAATGTTAGTGCAGAAACCTCACAGACTATAAAGGAGCTTAAGAATCCTGAGAAGACTACTTAAGGGATTGCTAGTGAAAAAGAATCAGAGAAGGAGCTTGAAGGAAATAGGGATATATCATTTAGCTCAAAGGCAAATATTGAGTTCCTAATTATTGTTGAGACTAATCCTTCACTTTTACCTAGTAGATTGGAGAAAGTAAATGAGGAGGAAAAGGGTGAAGAGACATTGGAGATATTCCAAGAGTGCAGGGACTCAGTAGAGATTAAAGGGTTGAGGATAGGGAAGATGTTGAGTATGAGTGGTTATTAACTTAAGCCCTATCCTGAAGAACCTTAAGTGGATAAAGCACAAATTGTGACACATGATGATTATAATTTTGTCACACGATGATGAAAATATGGAGTCGGGGTTAGTGACAATAAACAAAGGCACTTCTTGGGAGGCAACACAAGGGAAGTTTTTTCTTTTCCTTTACATTTTCACATTTTTTAGGATTATGATGCATGCTTTTAAGTTGTTTATTTCTTATGTGCATGTGTGTTTTTAATTTTATTTATTTATTATGTGTTTTTAAGTTTTCAAACAAAAGGAGAGAGAATCAATACAAACAAACAAACATTTTGTTTGGGGGAGTCACTGATGATTTAAAAGATCATATTCTTAACCTGCTTGGCTTTAAGGAGGGAAGACTTCCTGCCTAGTACTTAGGTATTCTTCTCAATTCCGACAGACTTAGAATTTCTGATTATGATGTACTGATTGATAAAATGATAGCTTGAGTTAAGGGTTGGGCTACTCATTCCTTATCTTATACTGGAATAATGGAATTGAGTAGATCTATTCTTTATGGTATTCAGAACTTTTAGTGGTTTTCCCATTCCTAAGATTGTGATTGCCAAGATTCAATCTATTTGTAGATCTTACTTGTGGAGTGGTGTTGATGCTAGTATTAAAAGTCTCTTAAGTTGGAAATTTGTTACTCTTCTTAGAGAGGAAGGTAGTCCTAGTTTTAAGGAATTGCTTGCTTAGAAAAAAGGTGCAATGAGTCAGCATTTAGCTGAGCTCTGTTCAGATTCTACTTCAATTTGGAATAAATGGGCTCATACAAACATTTTTAAATATCATTCCATTTGGTTTATTAATAGTAGAACTAGTGATATGTTGTACTAGAAAAGTTTGCTAAAAGTCATAGATGAAGTTTTACAGTTATATCCTCAAACTTATGTAAATTTGTTTGATAATATGAGAGGAAAAATGGTAGACTGAGTGTTGGTGCTACTTATGATAAGTTTCAAAAGAAAGGTCTAATTTCCTCAATCACCCAGAGTATGTGACATGGTTTTCACATCCCAATGAGCTCTTTTCTTTTGTAGCTTGCTGAAAAAAGACAGGTTGTATACATGTGGTAAAATGCAAAGATTAGGTATGGCTCAAGGTTTTCCTTTAGATTGTAGTGGGCAACACAGTGAAAATGTGGATCACTTGTTCTTCAAATGTATTTTTTCCCAGTTTGTTCTATAAAGAGTAATGAATTGGCTTAGAGTTTCTCGCATTGATGATAACCTAATGTCTTTGTTGAAATGACTTAACACAAAAAATAAAAAGAAGTCCTATATTTGTTTGATGAGAACAACTGGTTTTTTAGCTATTGTTTATTATATTTGGTGGTTTAGAAATCAAATTGTTTTTCACCAAAAATAGGAGGCTTCAGTTGATAGTTGTGTTGAGGTTAGTATTAACTAGCTAAAGCATAGATTTAGTGTGTTGATTTTTCCATACAATAGGAAAATTAGGAGTTCGTGTAAATACTTAAATATCTCTCTTAGAATGATTGCTAGTTGATTTCTCTAGGTATGCCTGAGTATAATTGTTCTACCACGGTTTTTGGTGCAATGGATTTTATTTCATTTTGTTCAAAACAATCATACATTTTCTCTTTTTCTATTGCATCTAAGATTATATAATCATAATTAGAGAGTGAATTGAATATAAAATTTCATTGAAAATGTACTTTTACTCTTGTGATTGGTTAGTATGCATTATCTTTGAAGAATAGTGACTAGTGGTATACATAAGTTAGTGAGACTTTTGAGCCTTTATAGACTGACACATTCATATTATTCTCATTGTCTTTTGTTTGTGAGTGACCTTCATGAAATGTAAATCCTAACTTTGCTTGAATTTTATATTCAAGACCACATTTTTATCACATGTGATAACATGGAAATAATATAGACATTCTTTGTTTCACAAGTTACATTAGCTAAATAGCCTACCTATTGATATGAAATTTTCCTTTGTCAAGCCCCTTTGAGCTTTATTAGCCTTTTCTTTTTGTGCTAGCCACATTACATGCCTTAAACCTAACTAAATATCCTACCTAAGCCTTAAAGCTAGTGGAACATTTTTTTATTGTTGATAATTGTGGATAAACAAAAGTGTAAATGTAGGGGTGTGCATACGTGTGAGTTGGTTATAATTGTTAAGATGTTAGTTTATATCTTTTCAATTATTTTCAATTTTGATGTAGCTTCTTTCAATTTTTATTAAAAAATAAAAGAAGAGAAAAAAGAAAGAAAAAGAAAAAAAGATGAACAGGAAGAAAATTTTTAAATAAAATTATCAAAGAGGAAATGCATTTGTTTTTCAAAGTTATTCATAAGTAGTTTTCCTCCTAAAGTTGTATGGAAAGGGTTATTTGATTACGACGTGGATGAGTGAGTTGTAGTTTTCAAGGGTCACTCTTTATAGTAACAAAGTATTGTTTAAGATAAACCTTTGTGAGTGATTTATACTTCATGGTAGTTTATGGTATAAGGGCTTAAATCTAAGGTGTGGAACATAGTTTTTGCATTCATCATAGCTGATGGTACCTAGTTTTGAGTGAATGTTAGTTTTTGTGCTTGATATTCTATTGAGTGTTTTCTTGTTTCATTAGATTTGATGGCTTTTGTAGTACACTATCCAAATACATCTCAGCTTAACCCTTGCCAATATTACAACCTTGAAATGTCCTTTGATTCATGATTATACATATGAATCTTAATGGTGGAGAAATGAAATGATATGCGAAGTTGTGGAATGTTATAATTATGAATGGTGTTTGACTATACCTGTTGACTAATGCTATAAACACACTATGTACAAGTTTACCACTAGATTACTCAGTTTCTAAAGGTGATGATTGTTGATTGATCATAGGTAGAGGCATTGAATGTTAAGTTTTTGCTATGATTTTAAAGTTATTTCTCTTTTCTTATAACTATCTATTCTTAGAAAATATTGAAAATGAGTAATTCTTTTGGTTTGTCACTTCTATTTTGATGTTTTGTCAAAGGAATGTCAAAGGCTAATTATGGGGGAATTTGATATGTGCTTAATTTATTATACATTTACACCACAACACTTAGTGATTAATGTTATCAATTGTTTAAGAAACTCATTTTAGCTCATATTTGATTTTAGGTACAATTTAGAAGCATAAGAGCTAAAGTGAGTTAAAAGCACATTCTTTGGGTCATTCTTTTGATGTTCAAACTCAATTGTCATTATGGAACAAAAAGGAGATGAAATAGGGTAAAGATGGGACAAGAAAATGTAAAAAAGAGAGATTTGAAGATGATCTGGAAGATACACGGTTATATATCTACTTACACGGTCATGTAAGTCCACAAATTGGGCATTTTTATGACATACACAATTGGATACACGGCTGTTTATCCAACTATGTGACTACCTAGAACCTTAATTTTAATATAATATGGACATTTGACCAGTTGAATAGATATGGATTAGTTTTGGGAGAAAATGAAGGGCAAAGCACGAACTCTATAGAGACGCACAAAGGACTAGGCTTCCCCATTCTAGTTCTGAGGTGAAATTAAAGACGAAGACACGTTTTGGGCATCTCTCCATTATGAATGTGTTCTTTCTCTCTTAGGGATTGTTTATATTATCCTATGTTTATTAAATTGGGTGTTGTGTAAGAATGATCTTAATGTTTTAGTCTATTGTTTTTGGATTTATTGTGGCAACTAATGGTTTTGAAGTAACCTTGTTTAAATGACTGAAGGTTATGTGGTTGTTACCTTGATTAATTTGTTTTCCTAACTTGTAATCCGACTATCCTATTAAATTTAAAGAGCTTATTCTAGGTTGTTCAATACCTAGGTTTAGTTAAAGAGCTTGTTTTAATTAAACACAACCTAAGGAAAAACTAGAGTTAACAAAGCTTATTGTTAACATATGATTAGCAGTTGCTAGGAGAGGTGTGAGAATAACAAGAAATTAAAGTATGTTTATTCGTATGTAGGCCGAGATTAAACTAAGGACCAAATTCCAAACTCATTCATCACATTTATCACATTTTGATTGTTTTTCTTTAATTTGGTTTCATTAGTTTAATTTCTCTTTACTTTCTTATTTGAAATCAAACCAACCCCCCACCCTCATAACTTAATCATCATTTCTTTTTATTTCAAAAGCTTCACACACACTCTTTGTAGGATCGACCTAGACTTATCATTAGCTATTGTTTTAAGTTTAGTTATTTTGTGTAGTGTTACGATACGCTACCAACTATTCCCTGTGTAATTGGTAACTAAAAATTTTTTAAATGTTTATCTGACTTAGAATGCAATTATTAATCTTATGCCTTTGTCTATTTTTAGTTCATTGAGGCTAAGCAATGTGAAGCCAACTTCTATGTTTATTCATTTGGTAAATCAATCGATAAAGAAAACATTTGGCATGGTGGAGGATGTGCCTGTACAAGAGGATAAGTTTATAATTCTTGTGAATTTCATGGTGTTAGACTTTGAAGAGGACCAAACTTATCTATTAATTCTTAGTAGACCAATTTTTTACCATTAGAAAAGCTTTGGTAGATGTCTATGAAGGGAACCTTATCCTTCATATTAGTGATGAACAAATAGAATTCAATATTAATAGGGTATTAAAGAATTTAAAGGAGGGCAACTTGTTCATAAGCATTGTTATGGTTTAATCTTCAAAGGATGAAGAAGAGGAAGAGGAATAAATGACAGAGGTAATAAAAGTTGAAGAATATAAGAAAGCCTCTATTTAAGAAGTGAAAGCAGAAGAGGGGACGAAGGACATTACAGAAGGAGAAGAGCAATTCACCTACTCACAAGGTAAACTGCTGGATTTGATTGACGATTTAGGGAGTTTTATCATTCCTTATTTTATTGATCGTTTATTACTAAAAAGGGCATTACTAAACTTACTTGGTTTTCTTAATTAGATTAATTATGTTCTAATTATTTTACAACATAAGGCTTATTTACAGGCTACTAAACGATCATATGGAGAAAAGGGTGGCAGCAAACCACTCATAATAGACCTAGGTTGAGGTTAGAAGGTAGAGTATGCCAAGCTAATGACATGAAACAAGTGCTACTTGGAAGGAAACCCTAGAATTAGAATTTTATTTTACTTTATTTTATTTTTTATTGATATTTTTATGTTTATTTTGTAGGGAGTAAATTTCTGGAATTTTATAGCATAGTGTGTCTCCAAGTTCCATCATCCAGACCATCACCACCTCAATCTTAATAAATATTCTTAATCTAACTTTTTCTTTGCTGGTATTTATCTTTATTTGTATTATTTTGTTTTTCATATTGAGGACAATGTCTTATTTAAGTGTGGGGATTTATATGCATCTGTATATTAATTGTGCATAAATTTTGCATTTGTATTATGTTATTTTTTATTAGGTTGGCATTGTGATGTTTGCATTATATGAATGTGTCAATGGAAAGAATTTAATGGAAATAGTTTAGCTTTGAAGATGATCATTTACATTGTAAAGGCATAGTAACTTATAAATTTTATATTTTAAGTGTCTTAGGAATGAATATGCATGTTAATTAAGATTATGTCACCTATTCTTTCACTTTAGGGAATTTGTTCGTATACATTTATAATTATAGTTAATTGAATTGTTTAGCATTATTATTACCTTTCGTAAGAGTAATTGACTAAGAATAAATCAAGTAGGGTAAAAAATCAAAAAAACAAAAGAAAAAACTACTCCACTGGCCCTTTTTAAGAAAATTGGGTTAAGAATAGAGCTGGTGGTCAGTTGAGAGTTATGACATAGTTGAGTAACTAGGGGTATTTAGGATAAAATGTTTGTCGTTGTGTCAAAAGTCTAAAATGACACTCCAACCAAGCTAAATAAAAAACATAATCTAATTGAGTAACCGAGGATATTCATAGCAAGGTATTTGCCTTTGCGTTAAAAGACTAGGTTATTGTTAAAAAAAAATAAGAAAATGGTGTTTTAATAAATAAACCTACTGATCTTTTAACGATAGAAAGAATTTTTATAAAGGGTTACTTAGTGATAGTTTGTCTTTTTGATTGAGTAATAATAATAACTGCATACTTACAAATACCATAAGTGTATGAATAGGGTGTTAATATTTTGATTGATATGAATATTTAAATCAAAGCACTTAAACATGAAAGGAATAAGTTAGTATGTTGGAACATTTTGAGTGATTGATGTTTGAGTTAAGTTAATTTCATAATATTTGATGTCATTGCATCATTATTATATTGTTGCATGATTGTGTGTTTATGTATATATTTGTTTTAAGTTTTGTTTGAGGGCAAGAAAAGATTTAAGTGTGGAGATTTTGATACGTGTAAATTATATTACATTTTTATAAGTTTTTAATTATGTTTTCAAATATTTCTTAGATGATTATCATATCTATAGGCTTAGAATTACGTCATTGTTGGTGTTAGTATGTGTTCCAAGTGTTTGATTAGTTTAAAGTAAGAATTTGATCTTAACTTTATGTTTTAAGAAGTGTTTGATGTGTTTATGACTGTATGGAAATAAGAATGTGAAGAAAAGAGAAGATCTTAGAGCATAGAGGCTAGTCATGATCGTGACAACAAATGTGGTGTGACAGAGAATAATTTCAGCAATTTTCGGCTTTTCTAGCTGGCGAGTTTTTTTGGGTTTTTTGAGAGTTTAGGGCTATTTTTAAAACTGAAAAAAGTGGGGAAATCCTAGATAACCCTAACACACTATTTAAGAACATAAAAAACATAAGAAAAAGGGAGCAGTCTTTGCATCAAAATGGAGAGATCAAAGAAGAGCTTCAGGATATGCTAACATTCTAGATCAAGAAGTCAAACAATTTTTATTCTTTTCCATTTATTTTCTTCATTATCCTCAATGTGTAATTGGATTTATATGATGTATAACACATCTATGGATTTCTAAATTAAAATTATTCTAGAATTACTTTGTGAACCTTATTTATTATTAATTTATATATATCTTTGAATGTTTATGATAATTGCCATGTATATACTTATAATAAATCAAGAGAGGAAGTCAAATATTTGTGTTAAGGTACGTAATGAGAGTTGGTAACTTAATAGACCTACGATTATCAGACTAATTAACAATTGAACAGAGATAGTGATTTTGAAATTAATTATCTGTAGGATACTTAAGGGTATCTTTGATCAAACATAAATTGAATCAATGAGATTAAGGAAAACAAAATAAGGATAGAATAGTTCCTAAGTCTTCAACTTTGATCAATGTCAAATTCATTAGCAGCTTACTTATCAATTCTTATTTCTTTTGTTTTATTATTTATTTTAATTTTAATTATTTAGTTTAATTTAAATTCTTAGACAAAGTTTGTGTTAGACCCCGATCTTTAAGTGGAAATTTAGAGCTATGACTTGAAATTAAATGAGTTTTTTTGTATGTGAATTGTGTATAAATGTTATTGTGCTATGAGAAAAGAATTGATTGATGTTGATGAATATGAGAAGTCAAATGAATTGGGGTTGAGATTTGGATGAATTCCAACTGGTAGTTAAATTGCTATGAATGATGTGCAATTAAGGGAGTGAAGTTGGGATAAATTTCAAGTCTTCATGATGGTAAATTGTGTATTATGAGTTTAGGAGAAATTATGTATTAATATATGATTATTTTGACTAAGATGTCTTAATAAAAGTTATAGATGACCCTCTTAGCTTCCCGACGCTATAAAGTTTGTAATTTTTGGATGTCGGAGTTAAGAGATATGATTGATACAAGTTATGATGTTGCATAGGATTTGTGTATGTGATAGCTATGGAAATTGATGAGAAATTGTGGTTTTGATGGACCAAATGGATCAAGAATTGAGAGTTTGATGAGATAAATATGGTGTTTGAGTTGTTATGAAGTGTATTAGCATGAGAATAAGTGATTTTGGGAGGATTATAAGTGTTTATGATGTTAGATTGGATGTAGGAAGCATTGGAGTGGGTTTGGAGGGGTTTTGGGGAACCCCACGTCCGTTTAACAGACTTAGAGTCCGTTTAACAGACCTTTACGGGTCAAAAGGACCCTTTGTATTGCCCATGTCCATTAAACGAACATAGATGTCCATTTAACGGACATTCACGGGTGAAATGGTGTACTTTGGCACGACAATTTCCGTTAAACAGACATGCATGTCCGTTAAACGAACATTCACGGGTCAACTTCTTGAAATCGCAATTTTTGACCCCTTTAGAACAGAATTGAGTTTTGAGTTCTTCATGGAAGTTGTAGAGATTCCTTTAAGCTTTCGATTGATGTGAAATTTGTCAAATTTGGATTTCGGAATCAAGAGTTATAAATTTTGGAAGTTTCGGTTTTATATTTGTGAAAACAAAAATCAAAAGTTCAGGGCGCTGCTCGCCCTTGCGAAGCGCATTTGCTAGCCCTCAGGTGAGGGCGAGCGTCTGGTGCGATGTCATTTGGCACAGGCGTTTCCTCCAAACGACGCCATTTCTTCTCTGTTGTTCCTCTCCCTTGCGCGCATACGACGTCTTTTCTGCCTCCTTCTGATTTTGATCTTTTTCTTATAATCCGACCTTTGTCTAATCTTTCGCTAATATCTTTTCTGTCCGACATCCAATTGACTTGGTTTTGAAGCGTTGGATTCCTAACACAATTATCTACATCCTATGGGAAATTTATGAATTTTTTAGAATAAATTGAGGTTGATGAATTTAATCAAAGTGAGTTGGGAAATTTTGTGAACATGGTTCAGTATTTTGAAAACTTCTTGATATGTGGAGATCCGATTGAATTGATTCTTAAAGAAAAATAAAATAGAGACATGAAGCTACAATTCATATGAAGGAATTGAATTCCAATTTATCCCCTAAGACTTTCAATTTCTGAATTGAAGTTCGGATTAGTGTTCAGTCTTGGATTAGAAAACAAATCTGAAAGTATTTTGGCCATAACGTTTTCTCTAGTCATCCAAATGAGGTGATTCTTGATTTGGATTAAACTAGAGAAATAGGGCTACAAATGTTCTGAAGGACTCGAGTTTCAATTTAGTCTTTAAGAATATCAATTTTTGGATGGAAGTAAATCGCTGGAAAATGTTTTAGCATAAGAATAATCCGAAATGTTTGGAGTATAACTTT
>JAOSBK010000005.1:17222714-17254240 GCA_027568895.1 Erythroxylum shatona | reverse complement strand
TTCTTAAAGCATTCATACATCTATTTCACAATACATATATAAAACACTTATTTTATATCATGTATTATTTCTAAATTTCACTTAAAAATCGGGGTCCAACAGTATATCTTCTCTTGAGTTTAACCCTATATTGAGGATGTCCCACTAATACTTGTGCCCACTACTAGTCGACATCTAACTCCTTTACCATCACCTCTACTACTAATTCCAGTCAAACCTCTACCTAAACTAAAGGCATCACTTTGAACCCTTACTCTCCTTTTCCCTCACTCCTGAAATCCTCCCTACTGTCAAACAACTCCTCTGGAAGTGCCCTCGCTCTCTACAAATATAACATTCCTAACTAATCCTAGTGGGTCCCTAACATGGTCTTTTATGAACTCTCTCACAAATAGCACAACTTTGTAACCCTACAACTCCTCTATTAAAAGATTCTTTAAACCTCTTATTAAGCCCTTGTCAGATCCAATGGATGAAGTACTAATAGGGCTATGCTATCTTAAATCCTTGCCAGCTCCTTGATCTCTACCAAATTGATAGAAACTACTACTCCTGTTAGATATAACATCAGCTTTCCTAGATTCCCCTAAACTAGTAGTCAATGTATGACTAGCTCCCATCTTAACAAACTGACTCCCCTCTCTATAATGACTCTCTAGTCTCCTATTTAGCTCTCCTATCCTTCTGCCTTATTCTATCACATCTTCTACTTTAAGTTTCATCTCTAGTAACTTTTTGAAATTAGAAGCAGTAGCTTCCAAACCTAAGTGAATATCTGTCCTTAGACCCTGCTAAGGTCTATAACATTTGTCCTTTGAATTGCCACAACCTCTAATGTATACTTAGACAATGTTGCAAAGCGAGCCGTATAATTTGTCACCGACATCTCCTTTGTCTGAACTAAACTCATAAACTCCATCTTCTTTCGATCTTGATATATTCGTGGAGTGTATTTATTCTTAAACTCTCTCTAGAACTCCTGCTAAGTCATCTCTCGTGCCTCATAAGATCTCTTCATAGACTTCCGCCAGGTTAGTATGTTGCCTTGAAATAATGAAACGATGTACTACAACCTTCTATCAAAGGTACACTCTAGACAGTATAAAAACTAACTTCATCTACTCCCACCATGCCTCAGCCTCCTCAGGATCAGTAGTATCTTAAAACTCTATTGCACCCATCTTACAAATCCTCTCATAGTGATCCACCCTAGAATCACCTCAGGCTAGAGCTGCAATAACAACCTACTGCATCAAACAAAAGAACTACATCAGTTGTAGTGGCACTAGCACCTCTCCTCCTACTCGATCCATTCTGGCATCCCCCTAATCAGGCATATCTGGAGCATGGATCAAATTACCTGATTCTCTAATCGACTCTAGGCCAGCAATATCATCTCCAGAAACCATCCTAGATAAGACAAGGACATATCATTAGTTTTTATTTTCCCTTAATTTATCCCGAGAAACGTAAGCCTGCTCTAATATCACCTAATGTGACGCTCCAGTAATTCTTAAACCACAATTATCGAAATTGTTCCCAATGCATAACATTAATTACTAAAATCCTCGTTAGTTCAAACAAAAATGATGTTCATTAATCACAAAATTTTATTTAAATAAGCACAACTATCTAAACTATCACATTCAAAGTATATACAATAAATAACTTTACTTACTTTAATCCGTTGGCCCTACTTAAACTACACTCTGTCAATCATGTGCATTAAGGTCATCGACAATCTCTCGATCTCTTAAAAATATAGTAATAAGAGTTGAGCTGCCTACTCAGTAAAGATAACTGACCATACCCTTAAAATCAGATGAGTCTATATATATATATATATATATAGTTAAGTGATTAAAATATACATATAATACTAAAATACACAACATTACTCAGCCTATCCAAATAATTAACAAAATATCCAAAATTTTATCAAAGCAATGATTTAGACTAATATTATTTTATTACTACTATTTATGTTTTATCTCATAATTAACTGAATTGTTCAAGCCCTGCTTAACCTAGTAGACTTACATTCAATGGTCTGTTATATCATCTTTACTCATCATAATCTCTTACTAAGTAAAAATGTAATTAGATATATAAATATCGGCACATGGTATCTCAATTTCTCAATCTAATTTGGTATCGTATTACCTAATCATCAACACAAGGTATCCTTAAGACTTAGTATATCCTGATACCACTATGGTATCTAGCCATTAGTACAGGACATCTTAGGGACTTAGGACGCCCCGATACCTACTCCACAGATAGATTCCTAGCCATCACTCCCTCATATTTAGCCAACTTGTCAATTTATGACCATCGAATGTTGCCTATCTTAGGCAAGTCACATATTCACGATTTACACTTTTATTTACAACCTATTATAAGCTAGTCTTTATTTAATTTTCTGAACATGATTTATTTACCTTAATATTGTTACTTATACTCATGCACAACTGAAAATTTAATTATTAATTATTTGTGAAATAAATAAACATATTTTATATATTTTATAAATCCATATGTGTAACTATTAATCATTAATTTAATTAATAACTAATTCAAAATATGATTCACCATAAAATAATTTATTAATAACAAAATTCAAAGTTTTAAAAACCGTACACTATTCAAAGAGTACAGTCTAAGGTTATCCTTACCTGAATTTTGGACTTAACAATTGATAAGCCCAACTTACTCTTTAATCTGACCTTCGGACCTAGACATTACAAAATTCTATCATACTTATTAAAGAAAAAATTTTCAACTCAATTAAACTTAATAATCCAAAATTATTCCCTTTTCCATCTTATTATTAATTATTAAAAATGTTCTAACTTAACCTAACCACCATAACTACTAAAATATCCTTAACTATTAAAAGTCATATTTTACCCCATTTATTTTATTAATACAAAAATACTCTTCTTGGAATTAACTTCCAATTTTACCTTTAAATTTTTACAATACTTATTTTTCCCCTTAATACAACTTAAATTTCCTAAATTGTTGTCTTTGTCACCCTCTCCTCTTCTCCTACCTCCTCTTTTTTTTTTCCTCATTTTTAGTCACTTTTTTCAATTTTTTTTCCTATGACTTCAATTTATTGTCCCAAACAATCATAATATATAATCCAACTATAAACTAGTGTAGGATAACTAAAACTCACAAAGAAGGCATATAATTGTTGCTGAAAAAATTACAACTATGTGAAGTCTATATGTTCTAAGGAATTATTGGGTTGTTAACCTCCACAATTTTCTAACAATTTGTTGCAAAATAAACAAAATGAGAAAATACATGAGAAAAGATTTACATGCAAGAGAAATATGGTATATTTAAATACTTACCAGTTGGATAAAAATGGAGGAAGAAGAAGAAATACTTATCTCTCTCTCTCTGCACAATTTATAGATATCTCTTAACTAATTCGTGTGAATATCTTGTACAATTATGATACTGGGGATAAACTTATTTAAAAAAATTGGCTTGTAGAAAAAGAATCAAATTTTGAGATAAGGTATATATTTATGAATGATAATTTATTATGTTTTTATGTGTTTTTTAAAAAATAAACTTCAATTTTTTTTATTACGTTCAAAATCAAATCACATCTCATTTTTTAAACTATTTATATAAGGATATTTTTTATTGATTTAAATTCAAAATTTTTGGACTTATTTCGTTAATTTCAATATAGGATTGAGGTATCTCTCATCTCTAACTTGAAAGACAAGAGGTTTGCTAATTTTTTTTAAAAAAAATTTGACCATTTAATATTGACATTATAATAAGAATTCACCTAACTTTTCTATTAGAATTCTTATAAGTATCTAAATATGTGGATATCTTTATTTTTTATATATTTATTTTTTGAATAATTATATTTTAAATTTATTTTACTATTTCACCAATTAAACAGGGCCTAATATTTTTCTTACTGAATTGAATGTATCCATTAGGCATTAAAATCATCATCTGGCAGTTAAAATGTATCATACAAATCGATGAAGCAAGTTAACGGGAGTTATTCTTTATTCCTGAAATGCTGGAGACAGAATTGCACTTTCCAAAAGAAATATAAAGCCGTAGTAATAATTAATCTTAAAATCTCTGAGTCTTCACTTTCACTTTTATCTTTTTCTTTCTTTTCATCTCTCTATGAAATTACCAGCCTCATTCTCTCTCTCTAGAAACAAATACTGTTCGCCGAAACCCCAATTTAGTCCTTCCACTTTCGACTTATTTACAAGAATACCATCACCGGACTCTCTTTCTCTGCACTCTTACACACGCATATATGTATATATATACACGCACAGACGTATACACACATTGTGGATTGGTGGTGGCATTTGGAGTAAATAGAGAATGAGAGTATGGATAGTACGCGTGGAATTACATGGGAGTAGCCAAAGCGTGGAGGTTTAGTGTCTCATCGGCGAACCTGGCGCTATTACAACAACAACAGAACGGCATTGCCATCATCACCACCACAAACAAGCACCACCACCACCACCATCACCATCACCATCACCACCACCATGAGTGGTGGCGGAGGTGGAGATCGTCGGCCACTCGGAAGATCCCCTGGTCGCTGGTTTGCGGTGTAATGCTCTTCACGGTGGGATTAATCTCGCTATTCACGGGCCACGTGGCGTCTGATCTTGACTGGTACTCGCAGCGATTTGGCCCCGGTAACCGCTTCCCTATTCTGGTAAACCATTCCGGATGCTTTTTTCTCTTGTTCTTGTTCATTTTTTTGAAATGTTATTTGTTCGTGTTTTATTTAACACGTTCAATTCTCTTTAAAAAGGTAAAATTTGTCTGTTTATTCAGAATGCAATGAGGAGAGAGCCAATTGATATTTGGAAATCCAAGTACTCCAACTTGCTTTATGGTTGCAGTGCGAGAGGCCGTGCTTTTGCTCGTATGTGCAGTTCCTTTCTATTTCTAGTCTCAGTTGATTTCAGCATTGTGTTCGATCAATTTAGTTCTATATCCTGCGTTGTTGTGTAGCCTGAGAGAAGATATTAATTAAAAATTATTCGCCAGAGATGAGCTTGTTTGTGTAGATATTATGGTGATATATGATTTTGCCACTTCTTTACTTTTATGTACTAGGAACATTTTACCAGTTTTTATTTGAACCGAGCTGAGGAAGAATGCATGCAAGTGTAGTTTTCAGGAAGTTTCCCATTTGTGTTGTGTACTTTCTTCAGTTATTTGTGATCATGGATTGAGCTTCTTGACCTTGCTTACCTTCATCTCCAGCTGCTGTACATGAGAACTCATCGAATGGATATTTGCTTATTGCAGCAAGTGGAGGGCTGAACCAAGAAAGAACAGGGGTGAGTGGAAGTTATGAACTTTTTGCTTGCAGATAGTGTATTCTATCAGTAGTTCTTTTGTTTGTTTTGGACCAATCAATATTCTTTTGATTGGATTACTGAAGGTTCAAAGAAACTCCTAGTTCTTGTCTTTGCTATAAATCCTTACCCTTTTTCACCTAGGGCTAGTTCCTTTTGTCTCTTACTGAATTGTTTGACGCGCTTTCAGATAACAGATGCTGTAGTTGTTGCGCGAATTCTTAATGCTACGCTGGTAATACCAGAGTTTGACCATCATTCATATTGGAAGGATGATAGGTGAGTTTGAATCATTCAAACAAGAAAGAAGGAAAAAGTTTTAGTCATTATCTTTACCTATAGGGGCATATGAATGTCTTTAGAAGTATTACCAACTTGGAAAGTTCTCTTCTTCCGGCTCCAAAACCTATTCACCATACCAACTTTATGATCATCTTGGTACTGAACATATGTTCCTTGGTATGCAGTGACTTCGTCAACATTTTTGATGTCGATTTCTTCATTTCTTACCTTGCTAAAGATGTGACAATTGTGAAAAGAGTTCCTGATAAATTCATGCGATCAATGGAAAAACCTCCATATACAATGCGTGTCCCTAGAAAGTCACCTCCTGAATACTATTTGGATCAAGTTCTACCAATACTGTTGAGGAGACAGGTAATGATGTCACTTAACTTATGCTATTTTTACCGTTTTTGGTTTATGTTTATTTAACGTTTTCACATGCTCTGTTGAGTTATATCCCCGAATTATAGAATGGTGTCCATTTTACTGTGTTAAAGTAGTTTTGACAAATATGTATCAAGAATGAGGATAGAATCTATTGCTCTTTCCCTTTTTTCCTATCTATACTCATGTAGAAGCAGGGATATTATAGCCCTTGTATCTTATTACAATCCTTTTTATTTTGGCAAACGTCATTAGCAAATCTCATCTACCAATAATCAAATCCTAATGGTTGCATAGAGGAAGGATTTATAATTGTAATGTCTCACTAACTCAAGGAAATTAACTCTAAACTTTTGCAGGTTGTACAATTGACAAAGTTTGATTATAGGCTTGCTAATGACCTTGATGAAGAGCTACAAAAGTTGCGGTGCCGGGTTAATTATCATGCCTTGAGATTTACAGTGCCCATACATGAAATCGGTCAAAGTCTTGTCATGAAAATGAGGAAAATGGCAGGACGCTTTATTGCAGTTCACCTGAGGTGTGTCCATATTAGTTGAAAATTCTTAACCCATATAAAGTTCATTGGCATGTCAATAAGAGGGTTTCTTAGACTGCTACATATGCCGGATGTAAATGCACCATCCCCAACCTTTTGTATGTTTATATGGCTGCATGGAGAGAAGAAAATATATAAAAATGAAAAAAAAATGAAGATTAAGCAATGGAAAGGGAGAATATGGCTACTCCACATGACTGCCAATGAAATCTCTTGAAAATTTTGATTTTGGGATTTACTTTCTGGAAATTCCAAAGTTTAATATGTACAGGGATGAAAGGATGAAAGATTTTAAGGACATGTATTGCTCCTTTTGAGTAGTTTAAGGTCCAACAAGTTTCCATATTGTTGGGAAATATCCAGTTGGATATTTCCTCGATATTATTGACTCCTAAATAGTTAGGAAATTAGATCTGGTATTATGTACAGATATTAGGATATTATGTAAAGATATTAATTTCCTAGATTAGCCATCTCTATTTCTATGTATACTTGTATCTATGTACTGATGTATAAGTGAGTGAAATACAAACAGTAGAGATTTTCTGCATGGTATCAAAGCTATACCTGAACATTAAAAAACCCAGCCACCACCTACTGTCTCTAATCCTACTCCTTGCACTGTCTTAAAACCCTAGCTGCCCCACCTATTGTTTCTAAACCTGCCAATCTATGTCACCATGTTTGACATTGGTGAATCCTCTAACCCAGTTCAGACACCTCCTCCACACAATACTTTTTTAGATTCTCATTCCATTCTGATCACTACTATACGATTGAATGGAGAGAACTTTCTTTGCTGGTCCCAATCAATAAGAATGTACATCCGTGGGAGAGGAAAAAGTGGATATTTGACTGGTGAAAAAAGGGAGCCCACGGCAGATGGTCCTACACACGGAATATAGGATGCTGAAAATTCTATGGTGATGACATGGCTAGTAAATTCTATAGAGGAAGATATTAGCTCCAACTATATGTATTATCACACAGCTAAGGAGTTATGGGACAATGTGAATCAGATGTATTCTGATTTGGGTAACCAGTCTCAAGTATATGAACTAACTTTCAAATTGGGTGAGATCTACCAAGGTGAGGATAGCGTTACTAAATACTTTAATTCTCTAAAACGTTTGTGGCAAGACTTAGACTTGTTTAATAACTATGAATGGAAATCCCCTGGTGATTGTAACTATTTCCGGAAAATAGTAGAGGATAACCGAATTTTTAAGTTCTTAATTGGACTTAATGTTGTGTTTGATGAGGTTAGAGGCAGGATTATTGGAAGACAGCCACTCCCTACTATTGGAGAAGTCTTTGCAGAAGTCCAACGTGAAGAAAGTAGACGGTTTGTGATGCTTGGTAAACGAAATTCTACGTCTACTATTGAAAACACGTCACTAGTTGTTGGGAATACTACTGTTCGTGCTAGGACGACTGAGAAAAAGTCACGAATTTGGTGTGACTATTGCAATAAAGCACAGCATACCCGTGAAACATGCTAGAAACTTCATGGAAAGCCAACAAATGGGAAGGGATCGCATGAAGGGAGGTTTAATAAAACTTCCTCTAGTGATTCAACTCGCTATGAATCACAGAAAATTCCATCAACACATGAGATGGATGCTGGATAGTTCTCACAAGAGCAGATTAACTGATTAACTACGTTCTAAAACGTCTGAAACGCAAAACTGAATCCTCAAGTGCTTCTAATGCCTTTGTGGCACAAACAGGTAGGGATTTTACTGCTTTATCATGTTCCTTTCCATATAGTTCCACTCCTTGGATCATTGATCCAGGAGCATCTGATCATATGACCAGTTCTTCTAATTTATTTCATACTTATGATCCTTGTTCTGGTCATGAAAAAATCCGTATAGCTAATGGATCATTTTCTGCTGTAGCTGGTAAAGGTTCAGTACCCTATCCTCAAATGTTTGCCTTAAATCTGCCCTACATGTTCCAAAACTATCTTGTAACCTACTGTCCGTAAGCAAACTAACCCATGAATTTAATTGTACCATTACCTTTTTGACTCATATTGTGTTTTTCAGGAACTAACTTCGAGGAAGATGATTGACAGTGCTAAGTTGATAGATGGTCTCTACTACTTAGTTGATGATAACTTGAAGAATAAAGAAGCTCTTGGTTTAAGTAGTATTCATTCTACCCCTGCTAAAGAACATATTTTACTTTAGCATAATAGATTAGGACATCCTAATTTCTCGTACCTAAAAAGACTTTTGCCTCTTTTGTTTAAGTTTGTGGATTGTTCAAAACTTCATTGTGAGCAGTGCATTTTATCCAAAAGTCATAAGATTTCTTACCCTACAAAACCATATCAATCTTCCAAACTATTTTACTTAATTCATAGTGATGTTTGGTGTCCATCCCGTGTAACTTTTATTGATGATCATACTCGGTTATGTTAGGTCTATTTGATATGTGAAAAATCAGAAGTTGCTCAAATCTTTCAAAACTTCTATACCATGGTTGAAACTCAATTTCACACAAGCATTAGTATACTTCACTCGGACAATGGTACCGAGTATTTTAATGAAGTCCTTGGGAAATTTCTCAAGTCTAAAGGCATTGTTCCCTAATCTACGTGTGTTAACACTCCTCAACAAAATGGTATCCCCGAGAGGAAAGCCAAGCGGACAAATGACCCTGCATCTTTTTTCTCTCTCCCACATTTTTTTTGTATAAGTTGTTTTTTATGGCATTATTCACCAATCTACGTGTGTTAACACTCCTCAACAAAATGGTATCGCCAAGAGGAAAAATAAACATCTACTAGAAGTTGCTCGGTCTATTATGTTTACAATGAATGTGCCAAGATACCTTTGGGATGAGGCCGTTTTAACTGCATCCTACTTAATTAACCGAATGCCTAGCCGTGTTTTATATTATGCAACACACTTAGATATGTTTACACAATGCTTTCTTGAGAATAGACTTTACTCTACTCTTCCTCTTTGGGTATTTGGGTGTACTGCTATGTTCACAAATTAAATAGGGGAAACTCCAAACTAGATCCAAGAGCTGAAAAATATGTCTTCATTTGGTATGCTCCTAGTCAACAAGGTTATAAGTGCTACAATCCGTTAACTCAAAAAATTGTTGTCTTCATGGATGTCGCATTCCTAGAACATAAAAAAAAATTTCTTCAGGGGGAGAACTCTAATGAAGTAGAAAATTTTTGGGTTACTCCTAGTTCCCTACCCACGGTCATTATTGATCACAATATAATTTCTGATAATGAAGCCAAAGATACTTCTTCAAATCTGTCCATGTCAGGAAATCCTGATTCATCCACAAGGGGAGAAATACTACTGTCTGCTCCTAAGGAACGGAATACTGAGCTTCATGTTTATACTAAGAGGAAGACTCAATTGAGAAGTAGAGAATAACCTACAATGCCCAACCTCTCAAATCCCTTGGAGAAGGAACCTGGGAACAATTTAGGTAACCCTTACGCTACTTTACTCTTTATTGTGTCTAGTAATGATCAACATATACCTATTGACCCACAAATTACAAATAATATTCGTACTAATCTCTCTGCTGATAATTACCTACTCATAGCATTTAGAAAAGGGAAAGGGGCCTGCACCAATCATCCCATATCAAATTATATATCTTATGGGAAACTATCACATACACAAATCATTTTTCTCTTAAATCACTAATTTGTTTGTGCCAAGAAACATTCAAGAAGCACTTTAAGATCCAGTTTGGAGATCAACTATTATGGAAGAAGTAAATGCTCGAGAAGAATCAAACTTGGGAACTTGTGAACTCTCCTAGAGATAAAAGCTTGGTAGGTTGCAAATGGCTTTTCACTATTAAGTCTAAGGCCAATGGTAGTGTGGAAAGGTTGAAGGCAAGATTTCTAAATGGAGACCTAGAAGAAGAAGTCTTTATGAGCTTACCCCCAAGTTTTGAAGATACCTATGGGAGAAATAAGGCGTGCAAGCTAAGGAAGTCATTATATGGACTGAAACAGTTCCCTAGAGCATGGTTTGATAGGTTTGGAAGGGCTGTGAAGAGCTACGGCTATTGTCAAAGCCAAGCTGATCATACATTGTTCTACAAGCGGTACAAGGCAGGTATGCAATCGATTCTTATTGTTTATGTAGATGACATTATCATAACAGGAGATGATATATCTGAAATAGTAGAGTTGAAGAAGAGATTAGCCAAAGAATTTGAGATCAAAGATCTTGGACCTCTAAAATACTTCCTCGGAATGGAATTTGCTAGATCCAAGGATGGAATATTTGTGAACCAACAGAAATATATTCTGGACCTATTGAATGAAACCAAATTACTGGGATGCAAGGTAGCTGATACTCCTGTTGAGATTGGTGTAAATTTCAGACCAGTTCAACCTGCAAAATGTTATTAATAAGGAGAGATATCAGCAAGTAGTTGGGAGATTAATCTTGTCGCATACTAGACCTAATATAGCCTTTGCTGTGAGTTTAGTGAGTCAATTTGTGCAATCACTAGGCCAAGAACATCTGGATGTTGTATACAGGATACTAAGATATCTAAAAGGAACTCCTAGGCAAGGTTTAATGTTTTGTAAGTAGAACAACCTTCAAGTAGAAGTCTATACTGATGCTGATTGGGCAGGGAGTGCTACAGATAGAAGATCAATTTCAGGTTATTGCACATTTGTTGGTGGTAACTTGGTAACTTGGAGGAGTAAGAAACAAAGTGTGGTTGCATGAAGCAGTGCTGAAGCTGAGTTTCGTGCAATGGCACATGGAAACTGTGAAGTCCCAGGGATTAAAAGGGTACTGGAGGAACTACAGATTCCTATTTCAGTTCCCATGAAAGTGTATTGTGACAACAAAGCTACAATTTCAATTGCTCACAACCCTGTTCTTCATGATAGAACAAAACATGTGGAGGTTGACAAGCACTTCATCAAGGAAAAGATTGAAGAAGGATTAATTTGTGTTCCCTATATTCCAACATCACAGCAGGTAGCTGACATTCTTAGAAAGGGATTAAACAAGATGCAGTTTAATGTTCTAGTTACCAAGCTAGCTATGGATGACATATACAAGCTGACTTGAGGGGTATCCAGTTGGATATTTCCTCGATGTCATTGACTCCTAAATAGTTAGGAAATCAGATCTGGTATTATGTATAGATATTAGGATATTATGTAAAGATATTAGTTTCCTAGAATAGCCATCTCTATTTCTATATGTACCTGTATCTATATACTGATGTATAAGTGAGTGAAATAAAAACAGGAGAGAATTTCTGCACATATAGACAAAAAGAAAAGGAAAAAAGTTCTCCATTCTCCCCATTAATATTTGTATTAATTTCTAAACTGATAACTCTTTTCCTGCTGAACAAGCAAATTTAATACATCTGATTTATTACTTTTTTCCTTAATATTTAAAGCATTGCTCTCTCTTGGTCCCCACCCCCTTTTTTTTCCCCACCAGATGAGTTCTTGGATTGAGATATTGGTATAGGTTTCTTTGTGTGTTTCAGTGAAGTTTGTAGGCTGTATATGAGCTAACCAAATACCAATTTTAGAACAAGTAGCTGTGAAGATACTCTCCCTCCCTCCCTCCCTCTCTCTCTCTCTCTCTCTCTCTCTCTCTCTCGGATAGACCAAACCCTATAACTGGCAATATACCTCAATCACAATGGACGGGAGCATTGTAGCAGTAAAAGGGCTCAGGTCACTGAAAGCATCACTAACGCACTTGCTTTCTTCTTCTTATCCTTGCGAAGCAATTCTTCAATTATTGATAAAAGGCTATTTATCATTCTCTCTCTCTCTCTCTTTCTCTCTGAGCAGGAAGACACTTCTATATATAAGAATCATTCAAACATTTGGATATGTTATGCCCCAAGTTTTTATGCTTTATAATGCATTGAAAATACAGAGCTTGCTTGCATGGATGACTATTCTGTTGGTTTGTGTCTGTAATAAATCAAGCAAGAAAATGCTACACAGGAAACACAAGATTTATGTGGTTCGATAAGGATCCTATGTTCATATCTGTTCTAGAAGTTCTTTTAGGTCTTCTCTTACAAGTTACATGAGGCATAACACCTATTGATGTGGAAAATTGATGCAATAGATATAGATCTTACTCTTAAAAAGAATTACTTCAACAGAAAATATCCTACTCATATACAGAATTGGAGTTGTAGGCTCCAACTTCACACCATGCAAGAAGCATTTTCCCCTTGAGCCTTGCTCATTTGGTAACAGTGAAATTGCCATACTAGATCTGTGCAGTGCCTCATTTTTCATAGGCATCATACGGAGCATATTCCTCCACATCTCCCAACTGTTTGATCTTGTTGAAGTCAGAATTTATTAGGAACGTATAAAAACATTTTCTTGAATTTTAAGAAATTTCCATGGAGTGAAATTTGATGTTCATTTATATATTACTTACTCCACTCTTTAGGGTAGTGATCTTGAACCATAGTTTGCAACCGTGTAAGTGCTGAAAATATTGACAACATTGCAACTGAATGATGAAAAAGAAAAAGAAGCATCCATATTCAACTCCAAAAATCAACTGAACCTGCATTGACTTTGTCTGATCCTAAACCACAGCATGTCATGGGTGTGCTTTTTTGTGTTTATGCCAGTATACTTGATCTATTCCTAGTGCTTCATTTTAATTCTCATAATAGTTGGTGTTCAAGCTCTGTTGCTGTATCCCGTAGTCAACAATTTAAAATGGCTTTAGACTTTCTAACATTGACCATTTCATGGGGACTGCATGAATTCCTAGTTCATATTTTATATGCACATCTAGTTGTGTCACTTGTGGATAAACCTTTCAAATTTCAGGTTTGAACCTGATATGCTTGCTTTCTCTGGATGTTACTATGGTGGGGGTGAAAAGGAGAAATTTGAACTTGGTGAAATTAGGAAGAGATGGGAAACGCTGCCGGTGAGCGTGTTATCTTCTGTGAAGTTTTCTTTTATAAGTAGAGAAGTGAGTCTCAACTCTTTCTTTCAAAGTTAGTTTTGTGACCTTTAAGGATTCTTGATAAGTATACTCTCCGTTTTCATTTTTGGATGTCAACTGTTAATGTTTTCTTACAATCACGTTCAGAAAAGGGTAAAATTATGACTCTATCACGCTTGATGACATCTTGTAATCTGACAAAAGATTGTATTTGCATTGCAATAAATCAGGATTTAAGTGCTGAGGATGAGAGAGCGAGGGGAAAGTGTCCACTTACTCCTTATGAAGTTGGATTGATGTTGCGTGCCCTTGGTTTTGCTAATGACACATATCTCTTTGTTGCGTCTGGGGAAATATATGGTGGAGAAGAGACCTTACAACCCCTCAGAGAACTCTTCCCAAACTTTTACACGAAGGAGTTGCTTGCTGATAAAGAACTAAAGCAATTTCTTCCATTTTCTTCTCGCTTGGCAGCCGTTGACTACATTGTTTGTGAGGAGAGTGATGTCTTTGTGACAAATAACAATGGTAACATGGCCAAGATTCTTGCTGGTCGAAGGTGAGAAATGACTGCTCTTATGTTTTGGGTACGTGTGCAGTGCTCCATTTCACTTTTGTTAAATTTCATATGGAACACAGAGAGAGTTCATCTTTGTTTGTTGTTGTTGATGTTAACTCCAATTCCTTGACAAAGTATGAATTTTTATATGGTTAACCATTATTAGAAACAACAGCAGTAACAGTCGAGTAAAACAGCAGGATTCTCTTATATTTTGGTAATGAAACTTGGAAGTTCGACTGCATTGGTCACAAATGGTAAGAATTTGTTGATTCTAGAGATTCATGTTAATTTGTTCTTGAATAGCTGTGTCCAATTGGATTGTTTATAGCATGCTAAATCAGGTTGTTAATTTAAGTGTCACTGGTGTGTTTTTCCAGATTGGTAAAAAATTTTGCTGTCCTCTTTAGAGATCCTGTATTAATTGGTATTTGCTGTTTTCATACGATGAACACAAGGAGGTATGCAGGGCATAAGAGAACCATCAGACCCAATGCAAAGAGACTCAGTCCATTGTTCATTGCAAGGGAGAAAATGGGGTGGAGTGTATTTTCCAAAAAGGTTAAATCAGTACAGAGGGGATTCATGGGGGAGCCTGATGAAATAAAACCTGGTAGAGGTGAATTTCATGAATATCCAGCATCTTGCATTTGTGAGAAGCCTTTGAGTAATGATGATGCATCCGACAATGAAAAAGGGCAGCTATTTGGTCAAGTTCCTATGCACCTGAGGCAACGGGTTGCTTGAAGTATGCTGTGGAAATTCAGAGCGAGAAAAAGCTGTAAACTGTTGCAGAAAAGGGACTGGAATCTTGCAGACTAAAGGATCCAAAGAATTGGACTAAGACATGCAAAAGGCAGACCTTAATTGTTAGTTGTGGTGATTTTGGTTCTCAACACCGACTTTGACATGATGGCACCGATTTCATTTTCAGATGTTTTAGAAATTAAACCTCCTATTATGGTATCTTGATTTGTAATACAAAATGAATCTGTGTACAGAAACTTCGATGAGTTGCAGTTGTTCATATATAGCTCTAGGAAAATGCGTTCTGTAACATGCAAATAAGAGTTTTTAGCTCTTTTGCATGCGCTTACATCGATTCAACTTAATCCCTATCTCGAGCTTCTACCGTTTTTCAGTTTAAAGTCAAGTTAGGCATCATAATGTAGACACCTAACCAAAAGTTCACGGAGGGGCAAGTAGTGGTTTGCTCAATGAGAGTCCGTTAAACGCGACATTCATCTTAACATGCCTTTGGGTGAAAGTTCCCAGACCTTGAGATAAAAGGTCGAGGATTATATTTATACACCACCATCCTGTAGAAGTGTTTTTTTTGTCCCCCCCAATCCAAATGGAAATATAACCATAATACCAAAATTAAGCGAAAGGGGACACCACTGCTGGTCGCTGAAGCAATTACTTTATGTTCACCAGGTGCCCTATTCCAATTGTCAGCAACCGCTAAGTTCCAGTAATTAAAAATCACAAAAACTGCGCACTGAAATATCCTACACGAATGCCTAAGATGAAAAGAAAGATCATCAATTGTGAAAATAATAAATAAAAATGATATTCCCAGAGGTTTAACAATAAAAGACGATGATCATAGAGCTTCCTGCATTTTCAAGCCTAGCTACAAGGATAATTTCCATTTACAAACTGTTACAGAAGATGTCTAAAAGATCATATCATAATTTTGTGAAAAGCTACAATAGATATGAACATCTATCTGCTACATCTCATAATTAAAAAGGAAGCAAGAATTTCCATTCCTAGCTATCTACCCTACTACAAATATACAGAAAGCTATCCTGATCTTTTCTGTCGTCCAGTGAGCATCCAGCTTCTTTCAACTACATCTCACATTTTGAAGAACTTTCAATCATGCTTATTTCCTGCAACAATGGAGTTAGTTCCATATATGCTTGATGAAATGGAAACACATAGAGAAAGAGGCTACTATATCAGCATTGTGGCCGTTGAGATCATACCTCTAGAAGTAATCCTATTTTTGTGACTTTTATCATGCGAAGTGGACAGACTTTTTGAGGCCATCAATGAGCTTTGTAGGCCTTCCAGCAGCTATAAACAACAAGAAAAGAAGCTCATCAAGGCACTCAATCAAAAGGCATGCTAACTTTTCAAGCTTTTCAACAGTATCACGACCAACTTAAGAATAAAAATAAGCTACATTTTCCACATTCCAATATGAATTATCAAATATTAATCATAATAGGATCCAAGTTCAATTGAGAGTAAATGTTATTTAAGTTGAGAAGAAAGTGAAGTCCCATGCATAAGCCCTAAATGAATGAATTGTAATCAAGGACAAATCACGTGGGCATGATTTATAATGAAAAAAGATGAATAAATTACCAAATATGTAATTATTAAACGCAACAAAATGGGTTATTTTGAAGGGCTTTAAATTCTAATCTAAACACTTACTCTAGATGTTGGTTGAATTCTGCGGTTGGATCTCCGAGGTTCAGTAGCATCAAGTGCTGATTTTGAAGCATTACTACTGAAAACTTTGTCCTCGATTTTACCCAACTTTCCACCAATAGGAGCAAGTTTTCTTTTACTTATTCTTTCAGGTTTCACGTTTAATGACGGCACTTTTTTGGAGGAAAGAGTATCTGATTGGAGGGCTACTGAAGAAAACATCACTGGACCCTCCGCTCCATCTGAACCAGAAAGGGATTGCATGTTCCCTAGGTTATGTTTCTCTGCAGCATTTTCAACATGACTCACAAAATCCTTGGTCTTTCCAATGTGATCTGCACTAGCACCTTCAGCAATAACAGAAACCTGAGAACCTGATAGATTGTCCTTCTGAGAAGAAATTGTTCGCGTGGAAGCATACTGAATTTTTCCAGACTTGAGAACTTTGGGCTTAGGAATGACAGCTTGCTTCTCATTTGATTCAGCTTTGGAATTATTTTTCCATCCTTGTAATCCTGATGCCTGAGATCTCGTGCGTTTGGTGAACTTAGTTGAATCATTTGGTTCATTAACTTTACCACTTCGATCTGAAACATAATGCTTACTGACTTCCATGAATTTTCTTTTCTTTCCAGGCTTAGGTATTCCAAAAACAACTCGTGATCCTTCTTTCTGCAACCCAGTCCGAGTCATTCTCAATGTATCCTGTTTACTATCATCTCTACTTCCCTTTCCAATGTTGAATATTCTATCATCATCAGATATATCCAGTAGTGTTGGTTTACTGGGCTTATCTAATTCCTGAGTGTCGAGTATTTTTGACATCTTATCCTTTCCCTTGGCCTCCACACCAGCCGCCTGAACCCTTGGTCGCTTCTCTTGTGGTGTATCACCCTGAAATTTAAAGGCAGTACAACAGTAAGTTCAATGTCTAAAGCAATATCAGGGGAAAATAATCATGGGGTGTGGCAGGGGGAAAAGAGGCAAAAGTGACAACCACCAGGTGAGCAGCATGATCACCGTCTCTCAAACTGGACCATTCAATCCATTCTCCATCTTTCCACATAAGAGACGACCTGAGATGCCATGCTCTAACTAACGATGTTTCACTTTGTGCTGCAAGCAAAACAGCAAAAACACATTTCAGGCAAAGAAATTCTATAGTTCAGCAAAAGAACATCACTAACCTAGAGGTTATTGAATAGCATTACAGCAGCCTTGATTACACACCTGGAAAATGGACAGTTAACATAGTACCATCTGTCTTGTTCTTTTCAGTGATAATCCCTTCCCACCAGCTGACAGTTTAAGAAAAAATTGATCAGACGGGTAAGAAAATTCTTGAACATAATACAGAACTCAAAAATAGAGAGTTCATGATCCTTGTGAGGACAAGCCATACACTGTTTAAACCGAATCTTTAGAATGACAATGGAAATAGTAACTTCCTGGTCAACCATCTAGAAAAACACTTATAAACTCAGTTGATTGCACTTCTTAGAAGACAATCAGGAAAAAGAAACCATAGATGTAATCCACTTCTGCTAAAGCTGATCATCTTTTCTAGATTTGCCTATCTGGCAGATGACGCGTTTCTATTGATTTCTTTCACCAACAATTAATATAAGAATCTGGATCATGAAATTATAAGGTTCTAGCCTTTTTACTGCTAATTATCAATCTAATATGCATACGTCATTCACACTCAAACTTCAGTGTCTCATCAGACTATGTTGCTAAAAGACCATGCAATAATAAATTTGGCATATTCTTAAGAATATTGTTTGTGCAGAAAGAACAGCTTCTGTATCCTTTAGGAGAAATCACAACCCAAAAAAAAAAAGATTTTGAAAATTATTACATTAGATAGTTTTGAAAATTAAAACAATAGATGATTCCAAGTAGCATTAATTTATTTCTATGCACAACCAAAATGCCACATAATTACAGGAACCCTACAATACCTAACACTCTCCAAAACTTTCATAGGAACTTAACTAATGGCGTTTGAGTGATTTAGCTATATCAGTCATGTGAACTGTAAATATAAATATTCAAATGTATACCTATCTTGCATCCATGCGTCAACTCTATCACCGACAGACCATGTATAATCTCCGATGGCAACCCTGCGTCTCTTTCTTGTTCCTTCAGATAGTATTGCTGCAATAGGACGAGTTATCCGTATCTTGGGCACTGCATCTCCTTCACTGAAAAGTGACACCCATTCCTTCAGCTTCTCCGATCCTGCCCCAAATCAAATAGTTGATAAAGATGAACAACTGCCTAGAAACCTAAGCATGGAAGCATTATCCATCCTACTCTGTTCCCAAGAAGTATTTACCACTGATGGGGAACAAAGGTATTAGCAAAATATTCAGCATTAATGGCTGATGACATTCAACCAATCCAAAATTATGCACAGCTAAAAGTAGCTTACCTTCAGCAGTTCTCAGTTCATCATACTCAACATGAGCCATCCCATCCTTTAGACTCAACACATTAGCTGAGAACCAGGCTGATTTAAATCCATTCCCATCTTTGAAAACCTATAGAAGTTATCATATTAATGAAAGGAGAGGAAAGAAAGAATTTATAAAAGATATTTTTGTTACGAACATTAAACAAGGGGACCCCCTAAACAGTCTCCAAAACCTAGATGGTAAGTAAAGAAAGCAAGTAACATCAGAAGTGCATGTGCCTTCAACATGATGAAACTATTGTTGGAAATTGACAAACCTCAACATGGGATCCCTCCTTGATGCTATTTCCATTTAACAAATCTGTTTTCACAATTTCATTCTGAAGAGTGGAGGAAGATGTTAATCCATTCTCCAATTCAGGAATCACTCCAATAGTCTTAGATAAATCCAAATCTTTCCTGCCCTTTTGAGACCTAGTATCCTTTGCAGTGGCTGCACCACCACCACACATGACATCTACCAGTCTCACATCATCTTCACAGGTCTCTCTTGAAGCAGGAAACTTCAAATAATTCATACTCTGTGATTTTTTCTTATTTGATGGACCCTCTCCTAAGTGTCTGGAAGAAGTACCCGGACCCCCAGATCTATCTGATTTCAGATTTTCTCTACTGATATCAACAAACTTAGAACCTGTTGTAGAAATTACTTGAGCTACTTTATGGTAACACTCTGAACCCGATGCTACAGCTTCATCCAAAGACAAATTATCACCCATGGAAACTATTTTCCCAGCTTGAGATACAGCCTCTGCAGCCAATTCTGCAGCTTTAACAATAGCATCCATGTTCTCAGCTTGTTTTGATGCCGCAGAAGCAGCTTCAACCCTCATTCTCGCGGCCTTTCTTGCAGCGACAAGGATGGAGCTAGAGTTATTTGCTGCATCATCTTCCTCCAAGATGGATGGAGTTGCTTTCCCCATGTTATTAACACAATCAGAAATTGGAACTGCACTGCGTTGATCATGGTTGCCATAAGACACTACGGCTTCATCAGCCATCAATTTTGCTTGCAATGCAGCATTAGATGCGACATTGGCAACTGCAGCTGCTGCCTTTGCCACAGCAGCAGCAGCAGCTACTGCAACAGCTGAAGATGCCAATTTGCTTTCAATATCTGGTAACAATCCAATTTTTCTTTGCTTCTCCAGCTTATTCCATATTTCCTGACTGTGACCAACAGCAGCAGCAGCAAAAGCAGCAGCATCCTCTGCCTTCAATCTTGCTTCTTTTACTTTAGATAGAGTCTCATCAGTCAAAACAGTCCTCCTGTCTGTCCTTTCGTCCACTTTACTCAGGTCTGCAGTAGAAGAAGGCGCAGATGTAACAACTTTCTCAGGAGGCGCTTTAGAAACAAAGCTAAGAGGGGTTATGGTGGTAACAGAAGTGGATACATGACTTGCAACAGCAGAAACTGAAACTGCTTCTGCTTGAGGCAGAGGATTCAGAATATTCTGGCCAGGGGTCCCACAAACTGAAGGCTTTTTTCTTCTCCTGGTCTTGGAATCAGCAGTCGGTTGATCAGATGATGCTGTCATTTTTTGTAAATCAGGTAGAGACACACCAGAAAACATGCCAGAAGCCCCCGTCTGCACCACAGGACCAGAGAAAATGTGCTTTATGCCAGAGGACTGCGGAAAGGATGATTCCTTTATAGGTGTCAATTGAACAGTTTCAGTTATGGGTAACTGCACAGGGAAACGACCACTTGCATCAAATGCAGCAGTCTGTGGGGAAGCAACCCAAGGAGCACAAAAAAGTGCCTGAGACATCCAGGAGGGGTTATGTCCAGTAAAACTCCTTATAGGCGGACTTTGAAGGGGATGCAACGGGGAAAGTGCTCGTTGATAATCCATAACTGGAGTCCTAGTTATGCCACTTGATTGCAAGGTTTCACTAGATGGGGTAGGTAAGCTCCAAAGTGGTGAAGAAAAGGGTACAAGAGGGTTTACAATTGCTTGATTCCCCTTGCTGCTAGCTCGTCCAACAGGAGTTGACAACACTTTGTTTTTGGGTGCACTTTGTTTAATTGCTTGATCAAGAACTCTAGCACCTATTAATCTCAACCCTTGCATGGTTAGTAAGTCAACCAATCAATTCAATAGTAACCCAAAATAAGAAATTAGTAAGACACCTGAGCGTGACTGCAAAGGTGTCTCAGGAGCAGTAAAATGAGACTTCTGACCATGAAGCCTTTCTATACATGAATGCCATGCGTTCTCCCAAATGCTCCTACCACCATCTACAGCATGCCATAATAAAGTGATTCATTATAAGATGAAAAATGGATAGAAAATAACCAGCAGCAACATCAGAAAAAAGAAAGCACTGACCAGGTCCTCCAAAAGCCGATATCATATATGCTTCATCAGGTACTGTCCCTTGACTACAGGATAATTGCAACAATCATTAAAAGTTGGAAAATTGCAACAATGATTAAAAGTTGCAAAAGAAAGGCAATCAACCGATGATAAATTCTTTTACAAAATACATCAGAAATAAAATGCTATATTTATGGGGGGTGGAAGTTAAAAACATGACATACATCAAAGATCCATAAACAAAGATCTGAGCCCGCAACTGCACTTGTTGTAGGTCTGTGAAAGGTTGTTGAAATATTGCCGATGTTGAAGTAGAAGAACTCAAATCTGGCAGGTTAGTAGTTGATGCTGCAAGAACAAAGGGTTTTAAGCTGGAGGAGTCTACATGTCCATAACGCTGCATCTCATTTGGCTGCACAAGTTGAGAAAGCACAGATGGATTGAGTGTTACACTGGCTAGTTTATCTCCCCTTTCTATTCTCACAGGTGCTGGTTCTTTGGTAGTTCCTTTTTTAGAAGTTTCTTTTGCTGTGGCCTTACCAGATGATCGCCTTGGTTTACGTTCCGTGTTACGTTTAGATCCACTAAGTGCTATCACTCCTTCAGGTGCCTTTTGATTTCCATGCCAAAGTTCTTGACCAGCCTTGGTAATTGATTGGTCCAAGCTGGAAGTTGAAGGAGTTCCATCCACAATCTATGAGAGGTGCCAAATGAAAAATGAAGAATAAACAGATGCAAACCATGTGAAGTGTAATTGTAAAAATTATACAAATAAACGAGTTGATATCTATTCTGTTAACTCATTCAAGAGAAGAACTTTTGCCACTTGAGGTTTCCAGATGTTTTTCGCCCTGCCTTCTGGGTGGTTGAAAGAATAACCTAATCCCTGGAGACTTTGTATGGCTTAAACTCCAACAAAATGTGTTTACTGAAGGCGCAATCTGTAAAAGTCTAAATTTCCTACTTTCCTATCTCAAAATACCAAGCAGGAATGGGACAAAAAGCTTATTTTCAAAATTGTCATAACTAGGACAATGTTGTAAAGCAAGTTTCCAAAAAGAAAAAGGCTTCCATGCAGTTTTTTGGCAGTTTCAGAGTCCACGAAAGAATTGCAATAAGGAAAAGGTGCAAAATTAGCCTACTAAGCACACCATTGACAGCAATATAATAGTTTGTGAAATAGTCAAACTTTCAGATTAAAAGAAGCACGTACTGTTTTGCTAGTTTGTTTAAGGGAAATTGGGCGCCATTTTGCTGAATATTCCTTCTTAGGTGTATCTGCAGGTAGATTAACCTCAAACGTGAAGCTCTTCTCATCTACAAGGGTATCATTTTTCTTAGGATCACCAGAAGCAGATGAAACATTGCTTATATTAACATTTGTGAACCCTTTCTCTCCATCCATGATATTTTCATTCTGAGAAATTTCAGCAGTTCTACCAACAGCAGAAGAAACACTAACTCGCTGACTGTGATTTCCTCCGCATTCTAATGCAAAAAGTGTATCTTGAGATATGGAAATTGCAGGAATAAAGAAGTTTGAAAGCTCCCCACATAAGATGTAAATTAACAAGTCATGCACCATAACAAACAAACATTAGCAAATAGGGAAATTTAAGTCACTTACCACTTGTAATTGGAACAGCAGCCTGCCCATTATTTGTAACCTCAGTATCTATTACAGCTTCATTCTCTTGCAGATCTTTTAGATCAGCAACATGGGTAGACTCTCTGAGGGCAGAAGGCCCAGCTCCAGTGTCTATAACATAAAAAATTATTAGAGAACAGAAAGTATGATATGAATTTTTGAGAAAGAATATGTCAACACTTGTCCAGCGGTTGTAGTTTACTGGAAATTCAATCTTTAATCACTTCAGTAGCAAGTTATCCATATTTGCATGTAGTCATGCCTGTTCACATGTGGATCCCAAGTACAACATAAACATAGGAGCAGATTAGATGGATAAGTCAAACAGCATACAGAAGCAAATGCCATCTAGAAATAGGTCCATCAAAGAGGAATAACTTTAGAGGGAAAGAGAACGACCATTAATCCTTTACTTAAGCATATGGAGCTAGAGATAAAATAACACAGTTTACAATATGCATATACTGAGCACAATACGACAATCTTCATACACTTACTGTAGCACTGAAACACTCACCAGAAATATTTTGGGATTTCTTTTCATCAATTACTTCTACAACTGATTCAGCACCTTCTCCATTTCTTTCACTTGAATCAAAAAGTACTGGGCACACATCCATGACCTCCATGTTCTTTTGACTGCCTTTTTTACTTACTACTGCTTGAGCTTCACCATGGTCTTCTGCTTTACAAGCATCAAATGTTAACAAAGACTGATCACCTTCTAGCATCTGACCAGAAGCACCAGAATCACTGATCTTATTAGATTCCAAGGCAGGTTGTAGACCAGCTCGCAGTTGACTTGATGTCTTGGAATCTGATGTGTGTTCTTTGGTTGAAACCCCACCCAACATACCTTTGTCCTTACCAGAGTAGGCATACCCCACCAAGGGTACAGGTGATTTTTCAATTCCAACATGATCAAGTACATCACCAGTGATGGCGTGCCCAGCACACCCGGTGATACCACCTATATTATCTAAATAAACAAGTTAGCACTTTAAACAACTGGGGCAAAAACTAAATAATTCTTGAAACTTAACGGTCAGTACAACTACTCACCTGTTTTTTTTTCACCAGCAGAATCAGACACTGATTTTGTGCCTAACGACTTGTTTTTGCCACCATCATCAAAGCACATGGTCTCAACCCCTCTCTCTATGATGAGAGACTGATCAACAACAGAATCCATATTACAGCTGTCTGAAGGCAACTCTCTGCTTCTGTTTCCTGCATCCGGAATATCTTGGTCACACACACGAGTATCAACCTGCTCAACAAGACTACCTGTTCTGCAAATTAGCGTGGATTCAGTCATTACTGTAGATGAAGCATGACTCTTTCCATGCTTTACTCCAAGAAGGTCAGCTGAAGAACTAATCACAGCCAAGCTGGAACAACCACCCCCATAGCTAGTGCTACTATCAACTTTTCCTTTTGAAGTTTCACTTTCTTCCTTAGACAAAAGAGTTGCAGTAGTATTACTTACCACCTTTGTGCTAGGTAATGGAGAACCATCAGAGTCATTCCCTTCAAGTCTCTGCATAGCAACACAGCCCTTTGGTTCTACCTCAAGCATAGATACCCCAGACTGATCAGCATTCTCTAAATTTTCAAGAGAACCAGAGTCATGTTTTGACATAATGCTTACTGGTACCTCTGAATTACTCAAGTTAGTTCTGTCAAAATAAGAAGAACCACTTCCAGACAAATCTGTCTCCACGATTCGATCGTCCCTCTGAAGCCCTTGGATAATCTGATGCTTCTCCTCCTGGAGCTCACTGTTGGTATCTGGAACATTCATGTTGTCACCAGCTGCCTTGTTCCTAAACTTCAGATCCTCACTTACCTCATCACCACCCCTAATAGTGTTTCCTGAAGATAACAATCTGCAATCAGCCTGCATCTCTGAATTAGAAGCCATTTCTTTCCTTTCATCCAAAGACATAGTAACTACATCGTCAACTTCCCTTCCGCTAACATCATTACCTGCATCATCAGTCCCCAACCTCCTCTCAGTGACAGGTATGTAGCCATCAGCAGTAAGAGAAGTTAGGTCATTTGAAACCCTACTAGCAGAAAGGCTATTCTCACAAGTTTGTGAAATATCATCAACCTGAGACTGAAGCCCTCCACTATCATTCAATGCACAAGTATTATCCAGAGCCTCGTGTGGTGGTCGTGAATGCTGTAAATCTGAAATAACACCAACATCAGACTGTGTGCTATTATCCTGCTTCACAATAAGCTCCATTGGCTTTACTATACAACCTAGTTCATCACAGGAATCTAATTCTTTATTTCCTGTTTCCTGCCCAACAGATTTTAATAACATCTCAACAGATTCTGAGGAAGCAGCCTCTGACCAAACATTGTTGTGCCTTGAAATTGGGCAAGACTCTGCTGCACTTGAGTTGAACTGTATCCTGCTATTACTGTGGGAGAAATCTTCAATCCACTGATTATCTCCGTTGCTTTCAATACCAAGAAAGATCTCGGTTTCCACCAAACCATCAAATCTCAAAGATCCATGAACAGGTTCATCAAAATTAAACTTGGGAAGAGCATATGGCCGTAAAACAGGTGGAAAATTGTTGCTCCCTTCAGTAGCTAAATGAAGATTCTGGCTCTGAAAATCATTGTCATCATAATCCATGGGTGTATGCCTGCAACAGTAAGAGATTAAAGAGAGAGGAGGTGAGAAAGAAGGAGAGAGACTGAGAGAGTATGCCCACAAAGTGCACTAGATGTATAGATCACATATTGAGGCTACAAGGATACCCTGCCACAGAAAAAGCTGAAAAAAGAATGATCCCGCATAATGAACCAGCTACAAATACTTCAATAATTACAATGACAATATACACAAACTATGACCATGTCAAGATTAATGTAGACATGCACAGGAAAAATATAAAAACTACATTTTCTACCAAGTCCTTTTCATGAATCAAATGAAAGTAAATCAAATCACACCAAATGTTCTTTTTTTTTGGTGTATGTTTTGCAAATAATTGCAAGAGAACTTGCTCAAGTACGTACTATGACCACTTGACCCAATTTGACATCATATATGATTTTTAGTGGAAAAAACAGGACATAAGAACCTTCTAATTATACAACTAATTGAGCTCCTATTTCTATTTTGAAGCAATTTGCTTAGTAAACACAATTAACATGATATCACAAATGGAACAAAAGAAAAGGCAAAATTTTGCACTATAAGTAGAAAAGGTAGAAAAGTAAAGTTTGTTAACTACACTTCATTAATATCAAAACCACCAAAGTTTGGAGCATATCAAATAAAGGTAAAAGACTATGAAACAAATGATAAAACATTCCTTTTTTTCCTCTTTAAAATTCTCGAAACAAGCTGTATCTTCACATTAATAACTAATGCCACTTACATCCTTTAATCGCAGTTCAAAACGACTATACAACTGAAGAACATATCCAACATGTTCCATAATACAACACGAAAGGGGAAGAGAAATGAAAAGAACACTACTAATTCAGGTCAAATTGCAGTAATGCAATACTGAGTCTATCAACTCCCACATGTTGCTGTATTTAAAACAACCCAACTTGGCCAGTAGATCGTCAAACATTTAAACAGAAACCAACCATAAGGAACTATGTTTCTTTATTCTATAGAATAAATGGAGCAGTTTTATTTAATGAAAAAGTAATAATAATAGAGAACAATGGACACCTTAGAGAAATTTTCAGTAGGATTAGAATTTCCACAATACTAGATTTGTTTTCTTTTGAATAGGAAAATTGACTAATAGTAATAAAGGATTGAATCCATAAGGATATGTTATGTTGACATATACCCATTAGGATAAAGATTTGTTACGTGATCGTATATCTATTAGGACTTGTTCCTGTTTTATTTTATTTTAAGTTTCCTAGATAGGAAGGTTTTCTCGTCCAGCGAGAAAAAAAGACAATAAGTTAGCTTTAGAAAAGGATTTCAATCAATCCTTTTCATACTAGAATTAGGACTCTTACATACAATACCAAGTTAGGGATATAAAAAGGAGGGTTAACACATGTTTAGGTACCCCCAAAACATTATTATTCTAATAAAGATTCTGCAGTAAATTCTCCTGAGAGAGTGGCTTTCTCTTGTTGATTAAATCCTAAGTTTTATGCTTAGATTTGGTTCCAAGATTAACCTAAAATCTCTACCTAACTACTTCAGCTATGTAGTTGGTATCAAAGCATTAAAATCCAGTTTTCCTTGGATTTCTTTCCCAGTGCCTTTTCCCAATTTGTTTTTGTTCCACACCCACCAGCCCATCTTCCAGCCCTACCAACCCAGAAAATTTTTCCTAGATTTCTTTCCTGGTGCCTTTCCTCAGTTTTGTGTTTGTTCCACACCCTCCAGCCCATCTTCCACCCCTGCCTTTCCTCAATTTTGTTTCTTTTCCACACCCTCCAGCCCATCTTCCAGCCCTACCAACCCAGAAAATTCACCCAAAACCTAGAAAAGTCGAACCAAACATTTTCAGTCTTGACCAACCAGTACACATGGCTGATCAAGGAAATAACCAGAGATTTGACGAAGTTTTGGAAGCTATTAATGGATTAGCGACTCGTATGGATCAACTTATAACCATTATGGGCCTCAATCAAGCCAATAATGGAGGAATACCACTTACGGGGAGCTTAAGGAAGAGGTTTACCTCAACTCCAACCTATTGGCAGACCTGATCTACCAAGGAATGCAAAAAATAGGAGAGCTCATGGGCAGAATCAAATGCCTCTTATGGAAGATAGTTCGGATGAAGAAATTCTAAACCAAGACCAACCAAGAAGAGGCCAAAGGGGTAAAGATGATTACAAGATTAAAGTTGAAGTCCCTTACTTTAGTGGAAATCTAAGCATTGAAGGCTTTCTTGATTGGATTGATGAGGTGGAAAGTTTTCAAGAGATGATGGAAGTCACAGATGATAAACTAGTGAGAATTGTGGGCTATAAATTAAAAAGTGGTGCTAAAGTTTGGTGGAGTAATCTTCAAAAGAATCGGGAGAGGAACGGAAAACCACCAATAAGATCTTAAAGGAAATTGAAACAAACCTTTTTCCCTAGATTTTACCCCCTGATTATAAGTTGCACTTATTTGATCTTTATCAAAGTTGCGTCCAAGGTTCTAGGAGTGTGGAGGAGTATCATTCAGAGTTCTTAAGGTTGGCAGCACACAATAATCTTGAAGAATCTGACATGCAGCAAGTTTCAAGGTATCTTAGAGGATTAAGATCATCCATAAGTCAAAGGTTTGGAATGCACACTATTTGGAACGTAGAGGAGGCCTACCAATTGGCCTTGAAAGCTGAAAAGGGGGAAAAGGCACCTAAGAGGTTTGAATACCCTAGGAGATCAACTCAACCAAGTCCAAATGAAGTGGTAGGAAAGGGGAAAGCATTAGCTGAAACATTGAAAATCAATAATGCCCCTAAAGATCTAAGAATGGACAAAAGGAAGCCTTTTGAAGGAGGTTGCAGCAGCAATAGAGGAGTTCCTAAGGGTTCCAACCCATATGCAACTCCAAAAATAGACATGTGTTATAAAAGCCAGAAGCGTGGATATATCTCTAGTAATTGGCCTAAGAGAAGGATGGTCAACGTCGTTGAAAAAGGAGACTACCTTAATGAAGGTGAAGAAGATTTGGAAGAGCTTCAAGAAGAGGAGGAAGAAGAGGAGTTTGCTGAAGAATTTGTTGAAGACAGAGTTAGTCTAGTGGTACGGAAGATACTTTGTTCATCTAAAACTGAGGAGCCACAACGAAGAAGAAGCATTTTTAGATCCTTCTGCACTGTTAATGGTAAGGTGTGCAATTTGATTGTAGATAATTGCAGTGATGAGAATTTAGTGGCAAGAAATATGGTAGATCATATGAAGATTCCTACTGAGAAACATCATCATCTCTACACCATCGGTTGACTTACTGATGGGCCAGCATTGAGAGTAACTGAAGTATGTCAAGTTCATATTTCCATAGGAAAATCTTACAAGGCTACTGTTTACTGTGATGTGGTGGACATGAATGCAAGCCACACACTCCTAGGAAGGCCATGGCAATTTGACATGGATATTACTTATAGAGGAAGAGATAATACCGTCTCATTCCAATGGAAAGGCAAGAAAGTGACCATGCTACCCACAAATGCAGCCTTTGATAGGCCAAAGACTTTTAGAGATGAGGGAAAGACATTGTTGACCCTTAGTGGGCAAGATTTTGAGAAAGAAGTTAAGGGGACCCGAGAGGTTCATGTCTTGGTGGTAAAGAACCAATTATTGGAGGAGAAAGAGGAGAAGAATGGAGCTAATTCAGATCTGGTCCAACCGATTTTGGAGGAGTTTTCAGATCTGGTCCAGTCCGAATTACCTAATGAATTGCCTCCTATGAGAGATATTCAACATCACATTGATCTAGTACCTGGAGCTAAGCTTCCTAATCTGCCCCATTATAGAATGAACCCTAAAGAAGCTGATATTCTAAGAGAACAAGTGAAAGAATTGATGAAAAAGGGCTTGATCTGAGAAAGCATAAGTCCTTGTGTTGTTCCTGCACTTTTGACACCCAAGAAGCATGGATCATGGAGAATGTGTGTTGACAATAAAGCCATCAACAAAATCACCGTGAGACATCGATTTCCTATTCCTAGATTGAATGACATGCTTGATCAACTCTGCGGTTCATAGGTATTCTCTAAACTTGATTTGAAAAGTGGTTATCACTAAATACGGATCAAACCTGGGATGAGTGGAAGACCGCATTTAAAACGAAAGAGGGGTTGCATGATTGGCTAGTCATGCCCTTTGGGTCGTCTAATACACCTAGCACTTTTATAAGACTCATGAACCAAGTGCTTAGACCCTGTAAAGGAAAGTTCGTGGTTATTTATTTTGATGATATCCTTGTTTATAGTAGAACAATTGAAGAGCATCTAGTACATTTGAGGAGAGTCTTGCAATAAGCTTTACCTAAACTTGAAGAAATGCAGCTCTTGACTAGCAAGCTACTATTCTTGGGGTATGTGGTTAGTTCTGAAGGAATTCATGTGAATGAAGAAAAGGTGAAGGCAATTCATGAATGGCCTACCCCTAAGAATGTTAGTGAGGTTTGATCTTTCCATAGGCTAGCTACTTTCTACAGGAGGTTCATTAGGAACTTCAGTTCAATTATGGCCCCTATCACAGAATGTATTAAGAAGGGAAAGATTGATTAGAATGAGGAAGCTGAGAAAAGTTTTGCTTTGATTAAGGAAAAACTCAGCACTACTCCGATCCTAGCCTTACAGAACTTCGACAAGCTTTTTAAGGTTGAGTGTGATGCATATGGAGTAGGTATTGGAGCTATTTTATCCCAAGAAGGTCAACCTGTAGCTTTCTTTAGTGAGAAGTTTAACGATAGAGTACCCATGATCAGGAATTTTATGCAGTTGTGAGAACATTGAAACAGTGGGAACATTATCTGATTCAAAGAGAGTTCATTCTTTACACTGAACATCAAGCTTAAAGTTTCTGAACAGTCAAAAGCAGTTTAGATGGACTACTTTCATACAAAAATTTCCTTTTGTTATTAAACATAAATCTGATGTGACTAACAAGGTGGCTGATGCACATAGTAGGAGGACAATATTGCTTTCTACTATGTCCCAAGAGGTAGTTGGATTTGAAGTTTTAAAGGAGCCTTATAAGGATGATGAACATTTCAAAGACATGTGGTTAAAGTGTATTCAGAAGCAGTCTGCTAGTGAGTTCCACATTACTGATGGTTTTCTTTTCCACGGTAACCAACTTTGTGTTCTTCATACTTCTCTTAGAGAAAAGTTGATTCATGATGTGCATAGTGGAGGATTAGCCAATCAGATGGAAAGGGACAAGACCATTACTAGTCTTGAAGAAAGGTTCTACTGGCCTCAGTTGAAGAAAGATATTAGGAATTTTGTGACAAGGTGCTATGTTTGTCAAACTGCTAAAGGAAGATCCTAGAATATGGAGTTGTATATGCCACTCCCTATCCCGGAAGATATTTGGGAGGTCTTGTCTATGTACTTTGTCCTTGGACTACCTAGAACACAAAGGGCAGTTGATTCTATTTTTGTAGTAATTGATAGATTTTTCAAGATGGCGCATTTCATTGCATGTAGGAAGACTGTCGATGCATCTAATGTGACTAGACTATTCTTTAAAGAAGTGGTAAGGTTGCATGGAATTCCTAAATCCATTACATCTGACCGAGATTCGAAGTTTCTTTGTGCCTGTTTAGATGGGCTTTTGTCAATAGAGCTTTTGTCAGTAGAGCTTTTCTAAAAAGAGTTTTTCTAAGAAGTCAATTGACTGCTTGGCTGTCATTAAAAAAAGAGCTTTTTTTGAAAGAGCTTTATACAATAAACAGTTTGGCAACATAAAAATAAAAAGCACTTTTAATTTTAACTATATTTTATTTTGTAATAAAAATTATTTATGCATATAA
>JAOSBK010000005.1:17160102-17172551 GCA_027568895.1 Erythroxylum shatona | reverse complement strand
TCTCATCATAATTTCCTTCATGCTATGTCATATATCATGGACTTCATTAATTTGCTTATAAATCACTATTAATTCATGAATAATGAACACCAAGTTAATGAAATATGCCTTTCTTTATTATTGAAAATAAAGTATGTACATAACTTTGTACAAAACGCGTTAAAGGCGATTGCCTTTAGGGCATTATTCTAACATAGCCCTCCATGGTTCTCTCATGGTTGAGAGCTTCCATTACCATCTTCATCCTCCCGAAAGCTACACTCTTTTCCTAGTCGAAAATATCAAAACATTCATCCCATCGGTCGTCACATGTTCTGTCCATTTATATTAACGATTTAGGGTATATTAACGATTTAGGGTTAAATGGGAGATCTATCTCTCCTCTCACGTCCGCGAGTGACCACTCATGGGTGTGAGAGGTGTCTCACGCCCATGCACACTATAGTGTGACTGAGAGTGTTCCTATGCCTTGTTCTTCACTCTTCATTCTTCATATTCTTCATTTTCTTGTCTTCTTCTTGCTTTTAATCTTCTTCTTTTTTCTCCATAAAGACAAGTGAGTGTGAATCTTCAAAAAACAGCCCAAATATAGTACTCTCGACTCATTTTAGCTCCTTTATTTTTGAATTGTGTCTAAATCATATTTGAACTAAAGTGAGTATCTTAAGGATTTTCCTATCATTAATCACCAAGTGTTATTGAATAAACATACAATCAATTAAACACATATCACTGGCTCTTATACCCTTCATCATCCCTATCAAGTCCATAGATAATGGCATCATCATCTTCCTCATGCTCTATAATATTCATTTTTTATTGGGAACACCAATTTGACAAATGTCCTAATTATCCACAACTATAGTGAACTCTTAGTTTAGGCTTGGTATTGGGATTGTTCTCCTTAAAAGCTTCCTTTTTTCTCCAACCTTTTGCTTATCTGCAACCTTCTGTTCTTGGAGACTATTCCCATGTGAAGGAGGTTCTAACATGGCCTATGTTTTTTTGATAGAAACTCTAAAAGCTCCTCTTATATAACTTCAACGAGAAGGTTCAATTCTACCTCTTTCTTAAGCCAACAATTATACCTTTAATTTCAAATTTTAAGCCTCTATAAAATTTTGAATCATTAATGTGACGATCTTATCCCATAAGCCAGGCCTTAAACCATCTAAGAATCTTAAAATCATTTGCCCCTCTATCCCTCCCAAATCGTTACATTGAGATAACCTTAGGAATTTTATAGTGTATTTTGGTGCAAATTGAGAGCCTTGTCTGCATCGTTAGTATTGATAATAGAATCTGCTAATAATTTGAGGGTAGAACTTCATCTATATCTAAGATCGAGTAAAATCTTTTCCATTACGCTAGGTCCTCTTTTTATTCTTCCTTACCAAGAAAATATGGCTCTCTTCAACCTACTAGCCATTAGTTTTACCTTCCTCTCTTTTGAGATCTCATAATAATGAAAGAATGAATCAACACGTAGAGTGATAATGAATCTGGAAGTGAGTATGGTAGTGAAGAATTTGTGAGTAGTCCTGCATTGGTTGCTTTATATAGCAAAAGTCTAGTTGCTTACTTAACAGCAACTAAGAAGAAAGAAATTGTTGATGAAAATGTGGATAAATTGGAAAATTTTAAGGAAAAACACAGATTGATAAGCTCAAAGTCTAACCTCAGATTATGATAGTGATGATGGTGGTTTAGATTAAAAAAAGGATTATATTTATGAAGTCTATAAATTAATGTATGCAAAATGGGTGTAAACATGTAAGAAGAATGAAAAGCTAAAGAAGGAAAACTCCTCTATGAAGAACATCATTCAAGATTTAGAGAATAATTTGTTATCTACAATAAATGAGCTTGATGAAACAAAATTAAAGATAGTTAGTAAGGAAAAAGGAATAAGAATGTAAAATGGATGTACCAAAAAGTTAGAAATTTTGTTATAAATTGGTAATACTAAAAGAGACCTTCAGGCATTGGTTATAAAGGTGAATGTTCTAAGTCGAATGATGAGAAAGTGGTGCAACAAGATCTATCTAAGGAAAAATCTCAACAAAGAGTCAATACATATTACTTTTGTAGGATTACCGGGCACATAAGGCCAAAATATTACAAGTTGTTATAAATGATCTTTCAAAGGACTAAAATACAAAAATCTAGACACTCTTCAATGAACTTCCAACAACAGCCCATGTTACCAAAACATACTTGAGTTAAAAAGGATCAATTACAAAAACAAAGACGCAGTAAAGGAAAAATAAGAAATTGTCCAGATTCACAATTAGTTGTTGCTGTTAAACAAACTGGTCAGATGGAGGATCTGTTAGTTGCATCAGAAGAAGAAATCAATGACAAAGGTATTGTAACGAAGAATAAGGCCAAGTTTGAATTTCTTCAAGGGGCATAGGGACTGTGTACTTTACATTTTTAAAATATAATGATTTTTGTTTGCTAAAAAGAGGAGGTTCGAAGGAGTTATCGTCTAGGCTTTCTAAGTTTTTATTTATGGGTTTTCTAAGGTTCAGTTGATTGGTGTGTGCTTGGTTTTTCCTTGTTAAATAGTATATTTGATGTAAGAATGTAGCTATGCTTGATCATTTGAGATTTCTGCTTTTGGATAGTGATTTACAGAGTTATGATGAAAAATGTTGATGCTTGGTTGGAGACATATAGGAAGATTCGAGTTTTCTATGATTTGTATTTTTCAAGTTTTATCTTAGTTTCTCTCTATATTGGGTTGTATGAATTTGAGCAATTTACATTCCTATGGTTTATGTGAGGAAGAGATCAATTAAGTTTGATTATGATGAATATATTTTTGCATTCTATGGATTTAATCAGTCGTATGTGGATGAATTTGATGTAAGTAATGACTACTGTTTTGATTAAGGGGTTTATGAATTCTGCTGCTACACTACACACTTATGATTCTTTCGCTGCACCTATTGTTGATTCTTATGCCTTCTTATTTGCTGAGATTGATCACATTGAAGTCATTCTTCGTTTTGGTATTGTTTTGTCTAAAGGGGGAGATATCAAATTGTTTTTGGTGACTGTTTAATTCAAGGGAAAATTTCAAGGTATCTTTGTGACAATCTTTTTGGCATCTCTTTGCCCCAATGAGAAGAATGGATGATTATTGTTTATTCTGATATTTGTAAATTGCTTATGTGAACTTGATGTCATTTGGATGTTATTAGGAATCTCATCTTAGATTAAGGGGAAGTTCTTTCTCATGTGGATTATGCATTTAATACTTATATCTCAAATTATCTCCTTTAAGGGGAGTTTTGAATATGTAATAAATAACACCAAAAAGGAGAGATTGTTAAGATACATATTATGTATCTTATTATTAATTTTGACATTATTTGATTATTAGATTTTCAAGATAATGTTGATTAGCTTCAAATTTTAATTAAGATGGGATAGAATATTCATTGGGTTTGAATGGATGATTATAGTTGGACTATGGCTTAAGAATTGTCATTTTTGTGGTGTGAGTTAACGATGATGAAATTAAAAAACTATCTTGGATAATATTTGATAGAGATTGTATGAAGATAGAACTCAATCTTGTGAAGACTTCTTGGAGAATCATGTGACTATTGAGCTTAAGGACATTCTACCATGATTCCCTTTTTTGATCCAGTATGGTTGGTTTGTTTCATAGCTGTGTGTTCTTTTGTTTGTGGTTGATTGATTGGGTTGTAAGCTGCTAAGGTTTTTCAATTGACAATTGAGTGATTTAGTTGGACATCTTTATACTACTCTTTAATGTCAATTGAGGGTGGTTCTTGGGGACTTAACAGCCAATTTATTTTATGATGTCTATGTTATCTTTGTGCTGCAGTTTTGTACTGATGAAGTGTGGATTAAGTGGCTGCCCTTGATGAGTTACGGTTGGAAGTAATGCGTAAAGATTGCAGTAGTTGACTACGACAGTATACTAGTAAACAACTTTCAGATTTGTCTTTAAAGGAGCTGAATTCATCAGGATGTTGTTCTTTTTTATCTCAAGTGTATTCGTTTTTGTTCTTTATTATTTTAATCACTTGAATTGTTCGTTTATTGTCTTTATCGTTAAAAAGTTGTTACGAACATCTTCTAATGAGGTTAACACAAGTCGGTCGTCTTATCGAGTATAATTTACTTTCACATATAGTGAGGACAAGGGATAGTGTCAAGGGTTGGGTGAGTCGGTTCTATAATTCCTTGAGTAAAACCATTGTTGTATTACAAGTAAAAGTTGATTAAACTGGATGAAGGTCCCACAGATATAAGCAAGGTGTGTCGAATTGTGTTAACAAATTTTAATGCCGATTTACAGTTGGGCGTTTAATCTTTTTAGTTTTGATTGTGCTGCGATCAAATAGAAGAGTTCGCGAAACTACAACACTCCTTCGAAAATTTCAGAATTATATAAAAGAAATAAAATATTACTTTTTATAGTTTTCGTAATTTTTGAAAACTATAAGAAACTAAAACAAAACCAAAAACTCAAATAAACAAATTTTTTTAATTTAAAAAATAAAAAATAAAGATAAAAATGGAAACAAAACGGCCACTTATTCATTTGAATTTAAAGTAGCAAGTTATATACTCAAAAGGAAAATCTGATTCACAAGGGGGAGTGTTATGTAATGAGAACTTTTTAGGCTGTTTAGTTATTGAAACTTTTTGCTAGTCTAATCATAAATTAAGTAAAGTTAGTATGATACGAATGAGATTTTAAGGAATATATTTTGTAAAATGTGTAAGAATTAGACATAATTCTTTAAAAAATTTCTAACCAAGGAAGTTTATTCTGCAATTCCCTTACCACAACTTAAAAACTGACATGTAAGGATAACCAAAAAAGAAAAAGGAAAAGAATTCAAGAAATCATTTCCTTGGATCTTGTAGGATTTCCAAATTTACAAGTCGTTAATTTACTGACTATGCTAACTACATTACATTAGACTCGTCAGTAAAAAGATGGCAAACAAGAAGCAGAAAAAAAAAAGCAAAAACTTTGGATTTGAGTTCTGCAGAGCTGCCTGTGAAATGAGCAAATACAAGATTCACCACACCATTGCCATTCTTTTTCCATTCCTTATACCTGAGTTGCAATGTTGATTAGCCAATGAAAAGGATGTCAAAGGCCCACTTGGAACGAGACATTACAAAGCAACTCATGCCCACCAAGGCCTCTCTGTTAAGTCCTTTGAGAAAACGTATCGAAACCTTGAACTGTAAGGTATCCACTCTATCATCTGCCATACCCTTTTATTTGATTTAATTTCAATGCATTTCTGCATCGAATCATGAAGCTTCTTATCCACGTTGCGCATGAGCCATTTGAGAATATCATCTGAGCTAACGGAGGCTTCTTTCAAGAATCTTTCAAGCACCCTGGGTAAAAATACTTTTCTCGACTTCTTCACAACAACATTTGCCTGAAGAAATTCTCTTTTTGCAGCTTCTAACTCTTCTTGAATACTTGATGCCGAGTACACTCTTAGCTAAAAATATGTGACAAGTTATTCTATGCATTATTATATTCTTGGGAACAAAAGACTACTTAGCAAATTTTAGTTTACATAAGCCTAAGAACACAACATGCTTTATACACATGCCAAATGGTGTCAAATATTCCTTTTTATGGGTAAAGTCATTACTGTAAGGTATATGTTATGAGGGATAATCAATACCTTAACATGAGTCCAAGAAAGAGTTGACATATCAAATTTTCTAACAAGAATGTATCTTCACGTGAAAGAAAAAGCTGATAATGAAAGTCGAGTTACCACAGGATCAGAAAAGGCTCCACTACAAAGGGCAAAGCACACCAAGGGTTCGGCAACTGAAAGACCAAATTTAGAACGGATAAGTTGCCTTTCTTCACTGGATTTTTTCCGCAGGGCAGAGGAAAGGATGCTCTCAAGCCACTGCAATTTGTACAAAGAAGAGCATTTAAAAATATTGTTGTTCACTAGAGCATGACACTGTAAAGAAATTTACAGTTTCAACGTAAGAAAAGCCAGCATTGATCTGAAAATGAATAAATAAATAAATTGATTAAGCTCTAACATAGCTAATCAAATCTTTCCTTTTTTTTATCAAATGTCAACCACTGGTAGTATATTCTCTCCTCGCAACTTATACAGCATGACCCTAAAATCTCTGTTTTTGATACTAAAGACTGAATGTTTCCTATGGGACAGTTTTTGACAAACGAGATCTATTAATTCTTACCAGATATGAAGATAAAAGAGTAAAAAGAAGAGTTTTTGGTCAATTAGGGCTGACACATTCATCAGCACCTACATAAACATTTCAAGAGACACTTTCTACACTGTGGAGAAGGAAAAACTGGTTTGGTACAGCTGAAAAATGCAAATGCAGTAGCTAGCGTACGTCATAAAAAGATCTATTCTTGATAGTTCTATTAGGTAACAAAAGATACGAGTCGTGAAAAGATGAAGGAACTACAGATTTGGTTACGCTGCATTGGAGAAATCTCTAGGGATGATGTTCTACTATATTTGTCTATGGATAAATAAATCTTTCAATCAATTAGCGAGATTTGCACATGATAATAACAAGGTGGCATACTCTTCCAACTCGGGGTGTTCGGAGACCAAATATAGACTCCTCTATGGCATTTGCACTTATAATATGACCACCAACGTTGTAAGCAGCCTGCAGTAGAGAGAAAGAAGTTTTGAATTCTTGTGGGTATGATGCTTATAGTAAATTCTGAAGAGATGAAGCCAGCAAGAAAAAGTGTACGAAGAGAACTCATATAACCCTTCTTAGTTACTTTATGCTTTCAGAATTTTTCGAATCAACTTCTAACGTCAACATGTTTATAGTTGAAGGATACTTATTGCGTACATGTTGAATGAGCCATGCCCATGTGACGCCATTCAGAAACAATCAGGGAAACATGTTCATCTTTAATGCTTCTAATCGTGTTAAAGTTTCTCAAAATAATCTTTTCTTAAGTGAACATATGAAACAATAAGAAACAGAATTGGGCTACATTACTTCTGCATAATTAATGTTCTCTTGTTAGTATTGCCAGTAAGCCATCAGCCTATATAAGTACGCTATAATTACTGGCCTGTTTGAAGAAGTCTACCTTGTGGAACAAGGATAATCTCCTGAAAGAGCTGTTGGGAATTCCATACGCCAAATATGCCTGCAAAGACAAAAAGAACCTCCCACGTAAAAATAATCTGTAGCTCAAAACTGATGACTGTTTGAAGTGAATCCTTACATGCATGATGAGGGCGTTGTGTACATTGATCCAAAATGCAATTTGAGCATTGTTTTCCATCTGACTCACGGTCATCTTTTCCAATTGCTTCACCAGAACTCTGAATTTTCACCAAAGCATTGGTGCAAGGTCAAAAAGGCATCCATCCTTGACAAATCTTACATACACAAATTTCTTATTCTAGATTAATTTTAGATATGGTTAGTTGGCAATGAAAAGAACCATGCCTTATTTGAGCTATGCCCAATGACAAAAATTTTCGCAGGAAATGATGTTCCATTTCACGAAATAAAAACAAATGCTCTAATGTTACCGAAGTGATGCCCATCTACATGAGATATCAATAAAAACAAATGCTCTAGTGTTGCTGAAGTGATGCACATCTCATGACATATCAAAGGTTAGAACTCATTAGAAGAATTAGCAATGCATTCAACTTCAATCAAATTGTCCTATAATGCAAAACTTGATAGACATTTACAAACTAATAGGTAACCTATTTGCCCTACTAGCCTATAGTTTAATCTTCACCTTCGTCTGAAGAAGGAATAGGGGCATATTTTTTAAATACATGCTAAATTCCCTTCTTTTTGATATTTATTTTAACATGTTTTATTGACAAGTGAGATTCACCTGTAGGTGTTGATAGCATAAGATGCGCGCGAGAACTGGTTTTGGTGAGTTGATATATTTGATATTTCTACCATGGATTTGCATGACCAATCTCTATTCTCTTCCATTATGACATTGGTTGATGACCTCGACAATAATGGTGTAGCTGAGGATGTTGTGCTACTAAGCCAGCAATACACCCCAGCCATAGACCTGACCATCTCTTCTGACAACTTGCTCGGACACTGGTAGAGATGATCTTTCAGAGTTCGCAGCATAAAAGCTTTTTCCTTGTCAGGAGCCTGCATAATTATGACATGAGACATACAAATAGTGTCAAGTTGTTTCTCAAGAACCAGCAAACGAATTCCTATTGTTCGTTCTTCTTCATTTCTTTTTTACCAATGATCATGCAAAACTTTCCACGGTTCCTTTAAGACCAGAAAATCAGCCATGAAAATAATTGGTGAACTGCATGCCGACTGCCGAGCATTAGAATATCTGAATAGCACACAATTTAAGGAATCCAGCTAAAACATGGAAACCATTGAAAGAGAAACAATGAAAAGATCTAAAAAAGCACCCGCCACGAATGTTGAAGGAATTTATTTATCTTGTTATTTACTTTCGTCGTTTTTCTGGTTAATGTACAGTTAGTCTAGTTAGTTAGCAAGATTACTGTAAAGCTAGTCTAGTTAGTTAGAGAGCAGTTATTCTTTTCTCTGAACAGTGTATATAAGTCTGAAGTTTCTTCTGGTAGATATATATACACACAGAAAGTTTCTGTATTCTTTGTTAAAATTGTTCACAAAGGGTGTCCTTAAGCCAAGAACTCGAGAGTAAACGAAACTTACAGCGTCACGAACCTCGGTGCCAAGCTGTTGAATGACGAGATCAAAGCTATGAGAGACTTTTTGAAGCATTGTATAACAGAAACGCCAATGAGGCTGAGGTGGGATTTGTTTCTCTGCATGTTTCATCGCCATTTTCAGCTTCCAAAGATGGTAGAAATCATCCGGGTGTTTCAACATCGCTCCTAAACTCCCCATCTTTCTTTCGTTTCCCTCTATGTAGACCACGAATCAAAACGCCTGAGGACCTTGAATCGCAGTGAGAATTGGAGAGAAACGAATTGGGTTTGGGTCAAAATGGCGTCTTGGAGATCAAATCTATCTCGCTAAGCCTCAGTCTTGAAGGTGACTTAGTGTTTACTTGAACATATTACAGTGTCAGTATTTTTAAGGCGTTCAAACAAAATATGCACCGACGCGCAGTTGAAAGTAACATGTGCCGAGTTTTGTGCCACACATAGATAAACAGGATGAGTTGGATTTTTCTTTTTTTTTTTTTATGCCATAGCTTCCCCTGTTGTGGTATGTCAGAACTTCAGCTTTTTCCAGTGGCCTCAGTGATATGAACCTCTTTCGTGCATTGCCCCTTTCTTCTTTTCTTTTCGTGACTCAAAGTGACCGTTATATATATAGAGAGAGAGAGAGAAAAAAAAAAAACCGATTACACAACGAGTCTTGAAAAATAGATTCTCGACATATCCTCTAGAAAGAGTACATGACACCCAATGAATGAAAGATCAAAATAAGTGGTTCTTAGCACAAAATGCTTAGCATAGCTCGCTAGCCAGTCCGCACAGCAGTTCCTCTCGCAGTAGATATAACAATGGACCACCGTCCAGTTTCGCGCGAACAATTCATTAATCCCCTGAACAATGGGATTATGGATCCAGGAACGACTAGCAGAGGAAGAAATGAGTTGGATGGCTACAGCCGAGTTTGCTTCCAGTTCAATCCGACGATACCTTAGATTCCACGCGATCGTGAGCCCTGTATACATTCCTTAGAGTTCCGCAGACATCGAAAAATACCAGTTGAGATTTTGGATGAAACCGCCGAGTCAATTGCCTGGACTGTCTCGGAAGAGGCTACCAACTGTAGCTGGGGAAGAAGAACGTTTACAAGCTCTATCTGTATTTAACTTGACCCATCCGATAGGAGGTTTACATTAGCTTATGAGTTGCTCGTGACATTGGTGATATCCGATAACATAATTACTTTGCTAAGCGGTTGACTTGTGGATCTAATAATTCGTGACCTTTTTTATTATAAAAGATTAACCTTGCCTCTTAAGATTTTGACCAAAGTTTATGATATTACGAACGATGGAATTAAGAAATGTTTCTCCAAGCTTTTGTGTTTGCTTGCATGTTTTTGCTTTTGCAAGGTCAAAAGTCTGCTGTTGTCTTTGCTTGAAGAGTCTGAGTTTTGCAATTCCACTAAACTCTTGGACGAGTATATGTTTTAGAAGATAAAAGAAACTTAGAGGATTCTAAAATTTGCTATTTACGGCACACAGCTTATCAATTATTTTTTAATTTATTAACTAAAAGTTAACCTTTTTAATTATCTAAAAAAGTTATGAATATATTTGGTGAATGGCTTATTAGTTAACTTATTTAATTCTAATAAGCTAATTTTTAAAAGTTCCATAAGAGAAACTTTTAAAGTTAACCGTTTGTCTACCGATAGTATTATCCTCTACTTTACTTTTTACTTGCGCTATATATTTTTAAAGTTGGTTTTTTATGATCGTACTGAAGTTTGAAAAAATATAATAAAATGGTTAATTAAACTTTGTAATCTTTATTTAATTCTATAATATTAGTTTACATTTAAAAATATCGTAATATCAAAATTTTGAAAGTAAAAAGTCACATCAAATTAATATTTTTAGTATATAACCACTATATACTGTATTTGTATAAGATATTTTAATTTATTAAATATTAATATTTATACATATTATATAAAAAAACTTATATGATGTAACTCGCTACATCATTCATATTAATTGAGAATTTAACATTGGGTTATTATTATTATTATTATTATAAACTTAATTTTTGTAAATTAAATATATAAAATCTAAATTCTTATAAGAATATTCAACGAAATACTAAAAAATATAATATTCATGTCTTTATAATTTTTTTAAAATCATAACCACATAAGTTATTTTACACATCAATAGTTAATACTAAACAGCTAATTTTCTCAGGCATCCTTAATAAACAGTCGATATTATCTGTTAGTTGCCAAACGGAGGCTATATGCTTGTGTTATATCAAGCACATTATGAGTCTATCAAGCACAATATGCCTTACACAAAATTAGGACATTCATGTCCGCACGGGTAGTTCAACTGGTTATTAACAAGGAAGTTGAATACAAAAGTCTCAGGTTCGACTCTCGGCAGCGGCAGTGTGGGAGTTCAATCAATGTGGTGATTCTTTGTGCGCACCGAAAAAAATGACCACCTTTTTAATAACTTAAGTGAGATTAAACCATGATTTACCTCCCTTATAACTCTGTCAACCCTTATTATAGGGATGCTTAGGATTGACAATTCTACCTTTTGAGTGCTAAGGACGTTCATACCTACTAATACGTAAGTTGGACCACAATTAATGGGTGTTAAATCAAAATAGGAAAAGTTCTAACACCAGCATCCGATGAAAATGTCATTTCTGGTGAGGAACTTTCCTTGCGAACTAGCTGTCAGAACTTGTACTCTGGTGTCTGTTCCTTCGTACAAACACACAACACTCTGCCTAGAACGTGGCGTATAGCATTTTTCACGGTCTGATCACGACTATTCGGTGGCAGGTATCCGAGGGTTGCTGTGCTAACCATGGGAAGTGCAATTATTACACGTATATAAGAAGGCAATTTGAGTGCAGGTAGCCGGCCTCCCTTACAGTCTTTGTCAACCTGGGCCTTCACCTTCTCCAGGAACTCCGACGCGAGTCTGAGCTCAGATGTGCCGTGATGGGGACCAGATTTTCTAGTCCATTTTTTGTGAATCTATTTTGTGTTATTGTATTTGACTTATCTATTTATGTGGGTTTGAGCTCAGATATACCGTGATAGGGATCAAATCCTCTGGTCCACTTTTTGTGGACCTATTCTGTGTCACTATATCTGATCCATTCATTTATGTAGATTCCACATAAATAGATGGGTCAGATACAATAGCATAGAATTGGTCCACAAAAAATAGACCAAAAAATCTGACGCTGCCGTGATCAAGACAGATTTTTGCATCGCAAATATGTAGAGTTTGTACCAAGCTGTGATTGCAAATTTTGAAGCTGATATAGCACAAAATAGGACTGGAAGTTTTAGCCTGCCCTTAGTCCACTCCTGTAAACTTAATCACCTTCGCGCACCGGGAAGCAAATGGGAATTGGTGGCTTAGTATCAACGTTACGATTAGGTTCTGGTATGGTATTGTATTGATATTATTTAATACGGGATACTGTTTTAAATAATTTTTAAAATTTATAAAATAGTTATTAAAATTTTTAAATATTATAAAATAGTTTATTGTCATATTGTACAGTTGTACTGTATATTTTTAACCTTATCTTCAAAAATCATAATAGGAAATAATAATCACAATTTTAATTAAAATTTTAAAATTAATTTAATAATTATTAATAAATATAATTAAATTTAAAATATATTTTTAAAATATATAAATTTCAAATAAA
>JAOSBK010000005.1:17114038-17133440 GCA_027568895.1 Erythroxylum shatona | reverse complement strand
CAATTTTATTGGAGGATAATTAGGGTAAAATTATCAAGATTTGTTCGGATGACATTAAATTAAGTTCGATTTGAGGTCCCTTTTGTGGTGAGGAATCCCTCCCTCATGAGATGCGCGTCCAGACGTCACATAGGACGTCGGATCCGCGACTCACCGGGGAGGGGTTCCAACATTAAAACACAGACGTAGAGAGGTTTTTTAAAAAATCAGAAGGAGGTTTTTATATATATGGGTTTTAAGATTGGTTTTAAAGAAAGAATAGAGGTTGTAAACAGGGAGATGTTTTCGGCTGGGGAACATTGGGAGACTGAGCAATTTTTCTGTGGACCTTAGGGATAGAATGAATAGGGCTATGAAAGCTTTCAATCGCAAGATACCTATGGAGGGCTAGACAACCTGGCGCCGATTTGGAGATGATATCGACACTGACGACTTGACTAAGCATTCATTCCATTGTTTTGTTGTTTCTATCTCTCTTTAGAAATTGCCTATGTTATCTTGTGTTTATTGAATTGGATATTCTTAAAAGATTATTTTAATGCATTCATTGGATTGTTTTATTATGAACTTATTGCTAAAATATTCAATATGATTCGTCATTGCTATGTTAAAATTCATTTATAGCTGTTAATGATTCGTAATCATTAGGGATAACATAACCTAGGTTAAATGAAGCATCGCATGTTGTTGTTTCCTTGATTAATCAGCTTTTCTAATTCGTAATGCTACTACCCAATTGAATATAGAGATCATACCTTAGGTTATTCGGTACTTAGGTTTAATTAACGATAGTATCTTAATTAAACAATACCTAAGGGAAAACTCAGGTTAATTATTAATCCACGACTAATAGTCGCTAAGAGAAGTTTGAGAATGTCAAATTATTGAAATTTTTTACATGTTTTCTTTAAAATGCTTTTGTTAGTTAGTTTAGCTTTATTTTTTTTCTTTAAGAAAAGCAAAATCCCCTAAACCTAAGCACCAATAACTTTATACACACTCTTTGTGGGATCGACCTAGACTCACCACCGCTACAATAGTACGTCTAATTTATTTTGACTAGCGTTATAATGCGCTGTCAACTTTGGTGTCATTTTTTAGGAGTACGGTGTTTTAGTTTTTATTATTGATTTTAATTGGTGTTTTGTACATATTTATTTGTAATTAATTTCTTTTCATTTGTTTCATGATTTGTTTACTTTTTGTTTAGTATTTCTTGTGTTAAAAATTTGCATAAATGAAAGTAATTTCTTTTATGACTCATATTCTCAGTCCTATAATCAAATTTGGACTGATCAACCTAGTTTTAGTTATGGATAGGATAACCATCAGAATTACTTCCCTAATAGTATGCAGGATGCACAACAATTCTCGTATGGACTAGAAGCTTCTTATTACAATTTAGGTACACCTTTGGATGACTATATTAGGACCTATAATGCTACCCATCCTTAATTTCAACAAGGTATGTAGCAGCTTCAGTAGAGTTTGCAACAATTTCAATAGAATACCCTACAATTCCATCAGGATGGATGCCAATTTTGGCATGATACAAGGTCTGGCATCCAAGATGTGGAAAGTCAATAAGATTTAGGCACATCTTTAAAAGATATGCTTAATATTATGACTACTAACAATCTTCAAATTCAACAAAATATGCAAGAATAGAATGTTAAGTAAATTCAATAGAATATACAGTAGACCCAAAAGAATATCCAACAATTCCAGTAGGATGAAAGGCAATTTTGGACTAGTATTAAAAATTAGGAGAGCCAACAGAACTTAAGTAAATCCTTGGAAGAATTAGTTAATGTTGATGTTGCTAACACTTTGCAATTTCAATAGGATATGAAATGGTTTCAGCAAGATGCAATAGCTAGTTAGGGAGATATCAACCACTTAGAACTACAAAGTAAAGAGGAGCAATCATATCAACCTAATGTATAACTCAAAGGAAATTAATGCGGAAACCTTACAAAGTGATGAGGAGCTTATGAACTGTAAGATCAATACTCAAGGAATTGTTTGTGTCGAAGAAATGGAGGAGGAGCTTGAAATATAAACGGATATATCTTTTAGCTTAGAGGTAAATACTGAGTTCTATTTTGTTGTTAAGAATGACTCTTTACTTTTACCTAGCAGGCTAGAGAAATTGAATGAGGAAGAAAAGGGTGATGCTAAATGGGAATGGTTATCAACTGAGGCCATATCCCGAACAACCTCACATAGAAGTGGCTCAAACTGTGATACCAGAAGATCATGATTTTTTTTTCATATGAGGAGAAGAAGGAGTCGAGCCTGTGACACTAAACAAAGGGGCTTCTTGGGATGAAACCTAAGTGAAGTAAATTTCTTTAAATTTTTGCATTTGTTTCTTACATGCATGTGTGTTTTGAGTTTGTTTGTTTGTTTTTACTTGCTTTAAGTTTTCAATGAAAATAGGAGAAAGAATAAAACAAACAAACAAACATTTTCTCTTTTTATTACTTCTAGGACTATATAGTTATTATTAGAGGATGAATTGACTAGATATTTTCATAGCAACTTTAGCATGTACTTTTATTCTTATGATTGGTCAGTCTGCATTATCTTTAAAAGATTAGTGACTAATGGTAGACAAACTCATTTTCTTATGATAATGTGTGACCTTCATAATATGTACATCCTAATTTTTCTTTGATTTTCTATGTTATATCACTTTTTTATCGCATGCATTAACATGTAGATGATTAGGCATTATTTGTTTCATAAGTTACATTAGTCAAATAGCCTACCCTATTAACATGAGTTGTCCCTTGATAAGCTCCTTTAAGCTTTACACCTTTCTTTTTGTATAAACCACATTATATGCTTTAAACTTAACCAATTGTCCTACTTAAGACATAAAGCTAGTAGAGCATTTGTAATTATTTAGTTTATAGGCATACAAAATTCTAAGTGTGGGGTGTACATATATGTGGGTTGTTTATAATGACTGAGATGTTATTTTATGCCTTATTATTGAAATTCCCATGTTAATGTAGTTTCTTTTAATGTTTATAAAAAAGAAGCAAAAAAAGAGAAAAGAAAAGGAAAAAAAGAAAAGGAAAAAACGTTTAAATAAACGTATCAAGGAGGAAGTGTATATGTGTTGAAAAGTTGTTTACGATTATTGCATCCTCTTAAAGCTTTATTGAATGAGTTATTTGAGTATGTTAAATATAAGGTAGATGTTAGCTTAGAAGGTTCACTCTTTATTATTTCAATATATTGTCATCAATTATATAAGTGATCCCTTTATATCAGTATATGATTCATGTGGTTTGTGCATGAGAACTTGAATTTGAGTTTTGAAATATAAGTGTTGCATTCGTCATAGTTGATGGTCCCAGTTTTGTATGAATGTTAACTTATGCGCTTGATATCTCATTGAGTGTTGCTTTTGTTTCACTAGCTATAATGGATTTTTTGCTACTTGACCCAAATACATCTCACCTTACCTTTTCACATATTATAACCTTAAAAAGTCCTTTAACTTATGATTTTGCATGTGAACCTTAATAGTGGATAAATGAAATGATATGCAAAGTTGTAGAATGACATGATCATGAATGGTGTTGAGTGTACCCATAAACATATTTTGTTTAAACAAATTTTCTAAGTATACCATTATATTGCTCAATTTTTAAAGGTATTGAATGTTGATTGATTATAAGTAAAAGCTTAAAATGTTGAGTTCTTGCTATGATTTTTGAAAGTCATTCCTCTTGGCTTATGATTATATATTCTTGGAACATATAAGAATTGGGTAAATGTTTTAGGTCTATGAGCTTAATTTTGATATTTTGCTCAATGATGGCCAAAAGCTAAGTGTGGGGCCAATTGTTATGTGCTTAATTGATTGTATAATTATTCCATAATACTTAGTGATTAATGATATAAAATTGCTTACAACACTCACTTTAACTTATATGTAGTTTTAGGCACAATTCGGAAGTAAAGGAGCCAAATTGAGTTGAAAGCACAATATTTAGGTCATTTTTTGAAGACTAATACTCAATTGTCTTCATGGAGCAAGAAGAAGAAAATTAAAAGATAACACAAAGACACAAAATTGAAAACACAATGAAGAAGAATCCAAGTTGCTCACAGTAGGCAGCCAGAAAACAAGAACAAAGTTATGCATGTTTCAAGCAAGAACGTGAATTTAAAGGATGATAGACAACAACAAAACGGCACCAAGGTCAGAAGAAAATGGTAGCTGCTGGGATAAAAAACCAAAACTCAACATAGAAGCAAGGAACAAGTAGGAGTAAAACGCAATCCAAACAGCAGTTAGGAAGGACCAAAACGGTAGTGCACATTATATGCAAACAATTCCTGCGTTGCTTGCGCAATGTTTGGGTTTCATGCAAATGTTAGGTATGAAACACTAATTTTAAAATTCACATTGAGAGAGGTTTTGAAAAAAAAACAAAATGAGGGTTTTATATGCATGGGTTTTAAGATTGCTTTTAAGAAAGAGTAGAGGTTGTAAACAGAGAGGTGTTTTTGGCTACTAGACATTAGGAGATTGAGCAATTTTTCTGGGGTGCTTTGGGAGAGCATGAAGAGGGTTATGGAAGCTCTCATCCATGAGAGACCCATAGAAGCCTAGACAACTTGATGACGGTTCAAAGGTGACATCGATGCTGACGACCCGGTTAAGCATTCCTTTCATTGTTTTGTTGTTTCTTTATCTCTTTAAAAATTGCTTATGTTATCTTGTGTTTATTAAATTGGATATTGTGAAAATATGATTTTAATGCATTCATTGGATTGTTTTATTACAAACCTATTATTAGAATACTCAATATAATATGTAATAGTTATGTTAAATTCATTTGTAGCGGTTAATGGTTCGTAATCATTAGGGATAACATAACCTAGATTAAATGATGCATCATATGTGGTTATTGTCCTAATTAATAAGTTTTCGTAATTCGTAATGCCACAACCTTATTGAATCTAGAGATCGTATTCTAGGTTATTCGGTAGTTAGATTTAATTAACGAGCGTATCTTAATTAAACAATACTTAAGAAAAAATTCGAGTTAATTATTAGCTCACAATTAATAATTGCTAAGAGATGTTTGAGAACAACAAATTATTGAAATATGTTTAATCAGGGAGTAGATCGAGATTAAACCAAAAAATTAGGTCCCTATCGAATTCTTCACTTTTATAATTTTTTTATAAATTTTCTTTAAATTGATTTTTTTAGTTAGTTTAGCCTTATTTTATTTTCTTTTTTTATAACCAAAACCCTCCTAAACCTAAATATCAATAACTTTATATACTCTCTTTGGGATCAACCTAAACTCATCCCTGCTACAATAGTAAGTCTAGTTTATTTTAACTAGCGTTATGATGCATTGTCACTCCTTTGGAATACTTCGATGCTTAGAGCCACCATTACATTATGATCTAACTCAACAGGAAGACTGTAAAGCACCATCTGAGCTATCTCTTATAACTTGTTTCCAACTTTTCAAGGTGGAAGGGAGTTTCTGTTCAGGTTAGTTAGAGATCTGGACAGATATTATTTGAGCTTTGGAGGGTGCGGGTTGTTTACGAGATTGAAAATGATTTGCCTGATGAGAAGGTAACAGTAGAGGTGGGAATTTTGATTGCATAGTTTTGGAAATGGAAGTCTGCACATGACAGGTAAGGAGTAGACAAAAAAACCGCTACTTAAAAAGGTAAAAAAGGTAAGAGAGAAGGGAACAATGAGGAGAAGAAGAAAACCAGAAAGGGAAGGACTGAGTTGCGAGGGTGAGAAGTGAGGTAGCTACGGAAGAAGATGGAAAGTGGCAAAGGCTGGGAAGGAGAGCAAGAAGGCCACAGGTTAAAGCCATAACCGAGCCTTGCTTAGAGAGAAGTAGAAGAAAACTGTAAATGAAAAAAAAAATCATGATGACCATCTTGTATCTAACTTCATCCCAGGCCATCATTATTGTTTAGCCCTTTTCAGTATGGTGAATGAAAAATGTGTTCCTAATCAGTAACAGGTCTGTCAATCATACTACTTACCTGCTTAATCTGATGGTGGAGATACATGTTTGCATGGAAGAATGGGGTTGCTCCAACTTCATGTACTGATACTCGTTTTCTTGATGCAGTTTCTACATTTAAAATCTTTCGTGTTCTGACATCAATGAGGTTATAACTGTGCCCCACAGAGACTTCTGATGAACGCAATCTCTGAAGGCAGAAAGAAACCATGTTACATTCCAAACAGTTGGAGAGTAAAAGGGGGTAAACTCTTACCCTTAATGCATCATCTATTCCGGTGGCTTCGAGGAGGTCCCGTGAGATAAAGTTTCTTCCAATACTACCAGCCTCAATTTCATCTTCAGATGGTGGTACTGAATTTAATGTGAATGCCTAACGAGAAACAGGGAAATGGACGGCTTAACATCTCATCTTCAAAGTTTAACAGATTTACATAGCCAAATTAAAAAATCATTCACATGATCTTAGTTCTAGATATCATGCTCAACACCTGAACGGATGAGAGGGCTATTACCAGTCCACGAGTATTGAACCCGAAAGCGCAGCTGGGAAGCTCTCCTGCATATGTGTAACCAACAAAAGATAGCCCATTTGGCATAGTTGCTCTAACTAGATAGCTGTAGACATTGTTAGAGAAAAAGATAAAAAAAATACTACAACTCTGCTTTAATAACTGTAAAACAGAGTATAACAGAGGTTTTAGAATGCAACTGGGGAATGTTGAACGTGATACACATTTCAATCAACCTGATACAGCTATATATATAGAAGAAAACAACAACTAACTATCGAAAATAAAGGTGCATTATTCAAACAACTAATTCCACAAAATCTACTTCCACTAACAGTAACTTTATGACCACATTTGTACGAGATTAACTCCAACATTCTCCTCATTAATCTCGTTATTCACCTCTTACATCAGTAATCCCAATTAACGCACGCAGCTCCTCAAATCTGTTTCGAGGTAACGGCTTGGTGAGAAGATCCGCAAATTGCTCTTTAGTGCAAACATACTCAACTTCAATATCACCCTTCTGAACACAATCACGAATAAAGTGGACTTTTATGTCGATATGCTTGCTTCTTTGATGATAAACTGGATTTTTTGCAAGAGCTATTGCAGACTTGTTGTCTATTCTGAGCACTGCTTTCTCAGACTTCTTCCCTCTTAATTCTTCAAGCAGCCTTCTGATCCAAATCCCTTGACAAACACCTGCTGTTGCTGCTACATACTCAGCTTCACACGACGAGAGTGCCACCGTTTTCTGTTTTTGTGAGCTCCAAGTAACTGGGTTTTCTCCCAGAAAATAAATCACACCTGTGGTACTCTTGCGATCATCTATATCACCCGCCAAATCACTATCTGTATAACCATACAAATTGTAATTAACAGTGTGACTTGTATACCTGCAACCATAACTCAGAGTTCCTTTTAAATAACGCAAAATTTGCTTTACTGCTGCCATATGTGCTTCGGTTGGTGACTCCATAAAGCGACTTGCTACTCCAACAGAATAGGCCAAGTCTGGTCTGGTATTAATCAGATACCTCAGACTGCCAATTACACTCCTGTATATGGTTGCATCAACCAAATTACTTTCTTCTGTTCTGCTTAACTTCAGCCTTGAATCCATCGGAACTTTACATGGATTGCAGCTCGACATGCCCATCTTCTCAAGGATTTTTGCAGCATATCTCTCTTGACTTAGAGTGATACCATTTGGGTGTTGCCTTACTTCGATACCCAAATAGTAACTCAATTTGCCAAGATCACTCATATCAAACACCTTCTTCATCTGTTCTTTAAACCTCCTTATTTCTTCTGGTTTTGAACCTGTGATAATTAAATCGTCGACATAAATGCCAACAATCTGAACATCTTTTCCCTTTTGCTTTTTGTACACAGCATGTTCAAGGGTGCACCTCGTATAACCAAGTTCCTGCAAACATTGATCAAGTTTCGAGTTCCAGGCTCTCGACGCTTGTTTCAGCCCGTAAAGAGCTTTCCTCAACTTCAGCACTTTATTTTCTTTTCCCTGCTCCACGTAACCTGTTGGTTGGGTTACATAAACATCTTCCTTTAATTATCCGTTCAAGAATGCCGACTTTACATCCATGTGATCAACATTCCACCCTTCTTGAGCAGCTATAGCCAACAGCAGCCTCACTGTTTCCATGCGAGCAACTGGTGCGAAGACTTCTTCGTAATCTACTCCTTTTTCTTGAACATACCCCTTCGCCACTAGTCTCGCTTTGTGCTTGACTATCTCACCAGCTGGGTTCTTCTTTACTTTAAACACCCACTTCAATCCAATGGGTTTAATTTCTTTCGGCAAATCTGCAAAGCACCAAGTCTTGTTTTTCTTTATTGCTTCAATTTCTTCTAACATGGCCTGTCTCCATTTGTCATCACGGGCTGCTTCCTCATATGTAGTTGGTTCTTCTGCTGACAAGAAAAATAATTCAGGTTCAGTCCTATCATAAATTTCCTGCAGCGATCTCAGCCCTCTTGGACCCACTTCACTACTTTCGGATGAGGATTGGCTTTCACTATCATCATATGTCTGGCTCTGAGATACAGCAGGAAATTCAGGTTCTTCAAGTTCCTCCACTCGTTGTTCTGTGATATCTTCAAAACACGTCACAACAAGCGGTCCTCTGGTTGCATAAGTTGAACCTGCATCAGTAACCTCCCAATTCCATTTTTCCTCCTCCTGAAAATGAACATCACGGCTCACCACTATCTTTTTGTTTTCTGGATTGAACAAACGGTATGCCTTTGAACCGTTTTCGTAGCCGACCAGAACCATCTTTGAACTCCTGTCATCAAGTTTTTTTAGTTGTGTACCTAAAATTTTTACATAGGCAACACACCCAAAAACACGCATGTGATGAACCTTTGGCTTTCGATTGTACCATGCTTGATAAGGAGTCTTATTCTCCACGCCTTTTGTAGGGGACCTGTTCAAAATATAAACCGCCGTCTTTGCCGCTTCTGCCCAAAAATTTGCAGGAACTCCTTTTTCTTTCAGCAGACAGCGTATCATCTCCACCACTGTCCTATTTCTCCTCTCCACTATTCCGTTTTGTTGAGGGGAATAGGGAGCAGTGAGTTGTCTTCGAATCCCATGAGTTTCACAGAATAATTTAAACTCATTTGATGTGAATTCCCCTCCCCTATCTGTTCTTAGAATCTTTAACTTCAAACCAGATTCTAATTCAGTTGTATTTAAAACTTTTTTAAATGCAGACAGAGCTTCATCTTTAGACTTTAAAACTTCAAGCCACATAAATCGACTATAATCATCAACAAGCAGCAGAAAATACCTGTTTCCACCATCTGTCGTAGGAGAAATAGGTCCACAAATGTCACCGTGCATCAGCTCCAACGGTTGTGTAGCTTGAAATTCAGACGTCTTTGGGAAACTGGACCTTGTTTGTTTGCCGATTTTGCATCCTTCACAAAGTTGAGTTGTCTGTTCTATTTCAGGCAAGCCTTCTACCATCTCATCTTGCTTCAATTTTCTTAAAGCTTGGTAGTTTAGATGACCAAACCTTGAGTGCCAGAGTTTTGTTCCATCTGAAACGCTGGCCAATAAACATCTCGGTTCAGCTTGCTTCATCTGCAGTGTGTAGAGACGGTTTTTTGCTCTAGGTACCTTTGCAATCAGTCTACCTTTGATGTAGACTCTCAAAAATCCTCCCTCAACAACAACCTTTGCTCCATCTTCATCCAGCTGTCCCAAGCTGATTATATTCGATTTTAATTTTGGAATATAATACACATTCGGCATGTAGAATTTACCTCCATTCTTACCTTCGAAGATCACGATTCCTCTCCCTTTGATTTCTACCAAAGAACCGTCTCCGAATTTGACTGTGCCTTTTATACTTTCATCAAGGTCAGTCAAAGCCGATCGAACTCCAGTCATGTGGCTACTTGCTCCTGTATCATAGTACCAAGTTGCTTCTGTTGGTACTTTGTTTGCCGAATAGAATTCAGGAATAATTTTCTCTTCGTTGAGCATCAGCCTTCCTTCTGTATGGATTAACTCTTGTGTTTCGAGCATTAGTAGAGTTGATTCTTCCTCTACAGTCTCGACATAGTGTGATTTCTCCTTCCCTTTGTCATCTTTCTCCTTCTTGGACTCACAATCTGAGGCAAAATGACCATACTCATTGCAAGCATAGCATCTTACCTTCTTTATGTCAAATTTGGTGTCACGTTGTTCATGACTTCTGCCTCCGCTTGAACCTCCTCTACCACGATTTCTGCCTGAACCTCGACCTCTGCCACGTCCCCTTCCTCGGCCTCAGCTTCCTCCTTGATCTTTGGAACGTTTTTCTGCTGAGTTTGTAGCCTCTTGTCTGGCTTTCCATTCTGCCTGAGTGAGCAGAAGATGTTCATCTCCTTTCTGACTCAGCCCTCTTATTCTCTCTTCATGAGCTTTCAATGAGCCTGTGATCTCATTAATAGTTTTCCTTGACAAATCACTAAATTCTTCAATTGTTGACGCCAATTGAATGAATTTGGGAGAGACTGTTCGTAGCATTTTCTTGACTACGTATTCTTCATCAACAGTCTCTCCTAGGCTTCTTAGCTTATTTACAATAGTCGAGATTTTTCCAGTGAAATTATCCATAGTTTCACTGTCATCCATACGTAGGCTCTCTAATTCCCATTTCAAAGCCTGGGCTCTAACCTCCTTCACACGCGAAGCACCATGGTTCATTGTTTTCAGTGCTTCCCAGGCCTCTTTTGCTGACCTTTTTGCTCCTAATTGCAGCAGCGTTTCTTCGCTGATGCCTTGTTAAATTGCGGCTAAAGCCATTTTATCTTTGCGGAGATCAACCGGAGTCTCTGATTCCACTGCATCCCACACGCCCTGAGCTTGCATATACACCTCCATTTTAATTGCCCATGCTGAATAGTTTGTCTTTGTCAACAGAGGGTATTGAAGCGAAATTGTCCTGTCCTTCAAAGGCTCGATTCGAGGAGGCATCTTATTTGGGCAAGAACTAAGAGAAGAGGCTCTGATACCAAATGTTAGAGAAAAAAGATAAAAAAATACTACAACTCTGCTTTAATAACTGTAAAACAGAGTATAACAGAGGTTTTAGAATGCAACTGGGGAATTGTATTTAACTGAATTGTTGAATACAATTCCCCATATTCTTCCATATAACAGAGGTTTTAGAATGGTGGGAATGGACCCAGGCTGGCAACTAACAACTGATAAGGTAATGGGGAGACCCCATATTCTTCCATTTATGTCTATGGGTACATACACAAGCGCGTGTACAGACTGGAATGTATCTAAGATCATGTAACCTATAGGACCTTCAGCTGCCACATTATGCTGTGTCATTTTCATATCTTGAAGATAAGGTGAGGTTGTCATCACCTACCAGAAACAGTACCATTTCCATCCCTTACAATTTTAAATTAAAACCACGATCGAGGATCAGAGAGCCTGTATGATGCATGGGACATCCTCGAGGAATAGAAACGTGATAAGGGCATGAAATCTGGCAGATCTGTCGGTGTGTCAATTCAAGTCTAAATAACAGGCCAATTTACATTTGACTCCAAAAATACACACAAAAGCCCCGTTAGGTAGCCTTCTTGTACATATAAGATTTTTTTTAATGCATCCTCACCAATAGGCTACATTATGTTAATGAGATAATTCAACAAAAGATTAGGTTGAAACATCAATAATTAGAGAAGAAAATATAGTAATTGGAACACTGTGTTTACTATGTTGAAGCAATTTCAGTGAATACTGAATTCAGATACGAGCTTGTTAAAGTCGCATTAAGCTTATAATATCAAAATTCTAGATTAAGGGTACTTAACCTGCGAAACATTGACTAAAGGAGCATTGTGTCTATTCCGTTGCACCATGCCTCATCGAATTTGAGCTATGGTTTAAATGCCTGAAAAATACGCTTCACCCGTATCTACAGGAATGGCTTTGTTTGTCCTATAACTACGAAAGCATTCTAACAGGCTCCAGTCTGCGGAATGAGCTAACAGGAGTGTGTTTAACTATATATATATATAAAGATCTTTTGTAGTTACGTCACCTTCTTACTTCTGTTCCATATAAGATCATGTTATTATCAATTAAACCTAACTTGAGGTGCTGGCGAGCTATAGGTTCTTTACCATGTATATCTGAACACACTACATCGCTCCCCTAATAAGAGAATTAAAAAAGTACTATATAATTATCACAAATTAACTAACAAGACTTTATTCATATTCTTTATCTTTTCCGTACATTTGCATTCTTTTTACGTTTTTGATTCCTTGTAATTAGACAAGGAACAGAAACATGTTCTATCCCAGCATTAAACACAGGCATAGAATTGGAAGAATAAGCCAAGTGCTATCAACTGAAGTCCTCGTGGAGGAGAGCTTTTAAAGGCGGCTGAATGCTCAACCGTCCAGCTAAGGTTCATGCATGCCCATTGGTTATTCTTTGCACACACTTGCAAGCTTCTTTCTCACTACGCAAAGACCAAAAAAAAAAAAAAAAATACATAGCTGACTGGTGGTGTTCATAAGCATTATATATTTTTAATTAAATTTATATGCATATTATCCATTCGATATGATCTCAGGCCAAGTACGAGAAGATTAAAGAGGATGACGTCAGGATATATTTTGACCAGCTAATTAACATAGTGCCACAGTATGGGCGTGTTCTACAGAAATTTAAATGTTGGAGAAAGAAAGTTTTCTTTGTTTTCATCAATTGAGAAATATTTATTTCTTATGTGTTAACAGGCTTTTATTTTAACAGTTTTTTGAAATTGTAGATATTGTATTATATTTTTTCATGCGGGAAGCAATTTTGATTGGTGGAGAGCTGTAATGAAGACAATTCATCAGATTTTGGAATGTAACTGCACTAAGGATCACTGATTCTCCATAGTAAATAATTTCAAAGCTCCTTGTTTATTACAATGCTTCATACTTGCATGTGCAAAAAGATTTGATTTAAGAGGCACTTCATTCTAGTTGATTCATTCTTAAGTTAACTAGTTTATGAGTCGAACCTATGGTAATCTGACCCAGGTTTAATGTAGATTCAAATTAAATATTTATTTCAAGCTATTAACAAATGATTAAAGTAAAAACAAAAAGTCCTTTTTCAAGTATTTGGAAGTGAGTTGTCATTATAATATAATGAATTAGACTTATATTAATTATAAAAATTGATGTATAATAATTATATTTATATTTTTAATAATTATGGGTAAATTAATTTAAGAATAAAATTTAATATGTTAAGAATTGATTTTGTATAAAACTTTTCGTATAATAGTATAAGTAAAACAAACATGTTTTTGTTTCCAATTTTTTTATTACCAAATCTGGAGTTTATTTTCAATTTTTATAATTCTTGACATATAAATTTTTTATTAAAAAAGGCCAAAAATAAAAATAAAAATAAAAACAAAACAATTCCTATAAAAAATATGTTTTAGGTTTTTGCTTGACTTTATGTTAAGTTTTTTGCCAAAGGAATTGAATCACTGAACTTGCAGGCATATTTTCTATTTTCTTATGATCCATTATAAACTAGTTAGTTTTATATTAATGCAATGTTGTCCTTAGGATATTCATTAATATTATCATCTTAATCAAAGTAATATTTTCAGTAAAATTATCATTCTTAACAAATCAAAAGAATTATGAAAAATATTAAATCAATAAGATATTTGGAGATACAACTACCAAAATGAAAATACTTGAAGCAACTGAACGTAAATTTTTTTGAAGGTATTTGATTCACACACATAAAATACCAACACTTAATAGGCAAAAGTGCTAAGATTGGATCCATGCTTATTATATAAAGGAGGTAATTCTAGTGTTTAAACCTAAGGTCAATTCTTCTTAGACTATGATCCATATACTCAAATTAAGAGATAAAATTAGAAGAGGAATGATATATAAGCTAGGTGACGAAGTAACAATTTCCTTTTAGCATAACACATGGATTGCTCTATGCCCTTTAAATGAAGCCTCTTCTCTACAAGAATTGAAAGATACAAAACCTGATAGGGTCACTATAAAATAATTCATATCTTTAAACCGTTCTGTGGAGCTAAAAGCTATGAACCATAACTATCGACTCACTCTTGAACAAGTTAGTAGCATCCACTTCCCTCAAGTATTTTCACTAAGCATTCATGTAAAAATATCCTTAGAATGCAAGCTCCAAAAGCTCTTTGATATTAGATCATATGGTTCCCCCAAGCTTGTCCAAGAGCATCATCAATAGCATGGCTTGCTCTTAAAGGAAAGTTAAGCACTTTGGACAAGATGAAGAAATTCAAAAGTGTGTCAAGATTATATGTTCTGTGTAGAAGTAAGAGTAAAAATTGAAACATTTATTCTTTAAATATAATTCAATATTTAATAACTTAAGCATAATTATGGGTTTATGTAACAAATACATCCCAAATAGGGACTGGCAAAGCATCATCTATTGGTGTTGCATCAATAGAGAAGAAAAGATGGAGAGTAGATAGCCATCAAAATTGTATTTAGCAATACAATATATGGCATTTTTTGGAAAGAAACAAGTGACTTTTCTAATAGTTTGTTGCTCAAGAACAAGCCTGAATCATATTTATTATGCAAGCCATTGGGGAAAAACTTTTAGTCCACTTCCCAATGTTAAATTCATCACCATGTTGACTAGAAATTGGAGGATATCGGGGTTAATACCATTGTCTTAGACTAATTGTTTGCATAAAGAAGTATTGGGAAAGACAATATATTTAGTAGGAAATTGTTGTTATAAAATATCAGTTATGAATTTCTTGCACTAGCTACTCCTTATAGGTTGAAGCCTAATGATTGGTTACAATATTTCCATGCTTGCATTTTTGGTTTCTTATTTTTAATAATATTCTTAATTTATCAAATAAATACCATGATTGTTTAAAAAAATATCATCACTTTATATAAAAATATCACCATTGTGCATAAAAAAACCATAATGCTATATGAAAATATGAAAACCTTATACCAAAAACACCAACACACCCTATACAAAAAATACTATTACTTTATATAAAATATAATTTTAGTCAATACTAAAAATATTGCTAATTTATATTGTAATTAATACAATTTTAAACGAAAAATACAATTACCTTATATAAAAATCGTCACCACTTTTTACAAAATATATCACTATTCTATACAAAAAATACCACCATTTTATATAAAAATATATATTTAGTTAATAATGCAAATGCCATCAATTTATATGGTAAATAATACTTATCTAGAGAGAAAAAATATCACCACTCGATATAAAAATACCATGAGTCTATACAAATACAACTACTCTATACAAAAGTACCTTCAAATTATCATCTATAAAAAGAAATTGTTATGATCAATAGCTACAGACACACATCTATAATAAATTAGTAGGAAAGAAAATTAAATGATACAATACTTTTTGTGGTTCAGTAATGTGTCAATGTCCACAGTCATATAAGAAATTTTATTCTCTCTTGTATTATGGTGTACAATGATAGAATATGGCTCCTTATATACTGAGAACTTATAATATAATATGGAAACAAAATCCTATATAGACCAGGATACTAATTAACTTTACATATCTCCTATTATTTCCTCCTATAAATAAAGTACAACTCCTAGCAACTAGAAAGGAACATTGGATTATTCACAAATTGTAAAGCACTGTAGTTTTCACTATAGAGCATGATGACATATTGCTTCTTGCCTATCTCCTCTAGAAAATTTTGCAATCAAACTATCTCTTTGCTAGCTTCAGACATAGCCACATGCTTTGCCTCTATAGTTAACAGAGAATCACACTTCTAGAGTTTGGACATCTAACTCATAGCTAAACCATCAATAGTGAAGATATACCTAGAAGTACTCTTACTAGGGTCAGAATCCCCATTAAGATCAGTATTAACGAACCCTTCTAGTTTCACTTTGTCTTTGCTAAAGCAAAGTGCCATACCCGAAGTATCCTTTAAATACCTCAATATCCATTTTACATCTTCCTAATGTTCTTTTCCTATATTTGACATAAACCTGTTCACAGATCCTACCACGTATGGTATTTATAGTCTAGTATAAACCATAGTGTATATTAGGCTACCAACTATAGAAGTGTATGGTACATTTGACATATATTATTACTCCTCTATAGTTTTAGGTGATTGCTCCTTGGATAATTTGGAATGAGTTATCAATAGAGTGTTCCTAGGCTTAGCATCGTCATGGAAAAATCTACTTAATACATTCTCAATATACTACTCCTGAGACGACTTTAACATTTTAGTTGATTTGTTTCTAAAAATTCTCATGCCAAGTATTTGCTTTGCTACTCACAAATTCTTAATATCAAATCTTTTAGATAGCTTCCTCTTTAAATTATCAATCTCTTTTATGCTAGAACCTGTAATTAGAATATCCTCTAAATACAAAAGTAAAATAATATAACCATCATTAAACTTTTTAAAGTAGTAATAGTGACCCATTTCCCTTCTTTTAAACTTGATGCATAAAGGCATCAAACTTTTTATACGACTATTGTCGAGGTTGAATGTACAAACTCTTATTCAGCTTACACACCAAATATTCCTTTCCTAACACCACCTAGCCCTCTAGTTATTGCATGTATATATCCTCCACTAGCTCTCTATGTAAAAATGCTATCTCTACATACATTTACTCTAAATGCAAATCTTCAGCTGTAATAATACTCAACAAAATTCCAATAGTTGTTAGCTTTATAATAAGAGAAAATATCTCAACATAATTAATTCCCTTTTTCTATGAGTACCCCTTGACCATCAATCTTTCCTTAAATCTCACGCTAATATCTAATTCTGTTTTAATTTTATAGACCCAATTAGTAGTGTTTTTTTTCCTTATAAGTAGTTTAGTTAATTCCTATATGTCACTCTTCTCTAGGGAGATCATTTCCTCATCCATGGCTTGCTCTCACTTAATAGTATCACTCACCTCCTTTTCAAAGGATTTTGGTTCACCAGCGTTAGTTAGCAACAAAAATTATTATAAAGGAGAATATCAATGTGGCATTATATATACCCTTGTGGACCTTCTTAATTCCAATTTAGGTGTAACTAGCTATATCGCATCATTAATATTTTTTTGGATTTTCATGGAACCTTGCTATAATATCATCCTTTGTGATTTCCTATAACTCTACCTTTTCAGGCTTTTATCTCACTTCACCATTCCTATCTTTCTATAGGTTACTCTCATTGAAAGTTATGTCATATTGTCTTAATGTTTTTCTATTTTTATCATCCTAAAATCGATACCCAAGACTCATAAGAACCATATCTAATAAAAAAACATTCGGCCTTAAGATCAGGTTTATCTCTCTTATGAGAATCAATGTGCACCTGAGCCCTATAGCTAAAAGTTTGCATGTGCGAAAGATTTACCTCTTTTCTTGATGAAACCTCTTTTGAAATCTTCAATAATGGTCCTCTATTTATTAAATATGTTTCTGCACCAACTGCATCTTCCTATAACATTTTTGGTAACACCTGCATGAAACTTCATATTTTTCACTTTCTTATCAAATATTTGGTTCATCCTTTTAGCAGCCCTATTTTGTCTGGTATTTCTAGGAATCATCTTGATAAATTTAGTCCCACTATTAGCATAAAACTTCTATAATTCTATCTTATCATATTACCTTCCATTAATAAACCTTACGTATTTGATCTTCTTCCTAGTTTGATTCTCAATCTTAACCTTCCACCTCTTGAAAATGGAAAATACATCAGATTTATTTTTCATAAAAGAAACGTATACCTTCCTGTTGTGGTCATCATTGAAGGTGACATAGTACCTTAAGCATTTAAGAAATGTAACAGTTAAAAGTCCCTGCACGTTTATGCATACTATCTCTAACTTCTCTGCCTTCGAACTTCTTATCACTTTTGAGAAATTGACTTTCTTTTGCTTTTCATTGACACAACTCTCATAGAAATCTATATTAACTTATTTTAAACCTAAAAGAGCTCCTTCTGAAAGAATTCATCCCTTGCTCGCTCATATGCCCAACTCTATTATTTCATACCTTTGAATTATCAACTAGCTATAATGACTATGTTCAAACACTCTATAGTAATGTAAAATGTCCCTATTTTTGTCCCTTGTGTAAAATGTCCCTATATCAAACACTCTATAGTAATGTAACCTGAGCTCAAATTTTTTTGTCACAATTAGCATGTACCTGACATCCTACAAAACTTGCTTGTCCCCACCAGAAGTCTTGATTAGCACATTTGTTGGACACCCTGCCCTCATGGGTCACGTGCCCGACCTCCTAAGTGACGTCTGAACATGTATCCCATACGAGTGGCGAGCCCCCACCGGGACAAATATCATAATAATTCACTACCAGTTTTCCTATTTCCAGACAGATTTTGGGAAACCTCAAACTGGAAATTCAATTTGACTTGTTCAGAACATTTGTGGCTCTATGTCTCTAGTTTATTTAGAGATAAGAGTCATCCCATTTGGAGATCCCATAACAAAGTTATGGCTGAAAGAATCAAATAAGGTTTTGACATCAATCATGTTGCACCTGTCTTGGGGCAATTAGCATAACTATCATTTGGGATATCAGAATAAGATCATCTTAGGACGTTTTAATAGAAGACTTCGAGCTCTACAACCTTCATGAAGACCTCAAAGATAGATTCTGAAGGGTCAAAAATGGAGCAAACGATATGATCAGACGAATAGTGTACAGAAGAAGAAATTTAGGTCACATAAACAGAAAGAATATGAAGCAAAGAGCAGACGAAGCAAAGAGCAAACAAATCAGAGTGAACTTAAGACGAAGCAAAGTCAACTTAAGACGATGCAACCCTTAAGATGAAGCGGAGTCAACTTAAGACGAAGCAAAGTCAACTTAAGACGATGTAACTTTGAAGACGAAGTGGAGTCAACTTAAGATGAAACAAAGTCAACTTAAGATGATGCAACTCTTAAGACGAAGCAGAGTCAACTTAAGACGAAGCAAAGTTAATTTAAGATGATGCAACTCTTAAGACAAAGCAGAGTCAACTTAAGATGAAGCAAAGTCAAGTTAAGACGATGCAACCCTTAAGACGAAGCGGAGTCAACTTAAGACGAATGATGTTATCACAGATGATACAATTTTACAGACAATATAACGTCATCATAGACGATATGACATCATCATAGATGATATGTCTTTACAGACTGTAACACCCCACTCCCGCATGATTCGAACCCGACATCGACGGTGATATCCGAGTCCGTGCCCTGCGAGGGTGGCGT
>JAOSBK010000005.1:17102789-17113938 GCA_027568895.1 Erythroxylum shatona | reverse complement strand
CGCTATTCATTTTGTTTTCGCCTCCGATTTCCGTTTCTTTCGGTTGGGATCCGGTGTTCCGGATCGGGTCCCAACAAAAATTGTCACAAATTAGTATTAATTGCACTAATTAATTTTCTGAGAAAAATTGATACTGCAAACTACCATTCGTTCATTGTAGAAGACTCAAGGAGAAGGGACTCAAGAAGAAGATGTAGAGTCAAGGAAGGCTAAAGTCAAGTCAACAAGTGAACAAAAGCAATAGGAAGTTCGTCGCGGTGAAAGGGATCTGTCGTCTCAGCGAAGTATGAAAAATTCCACGCAGAACTTTCGAAAAAAGTTCGTCGCGGTAAAAATTAATTTTTTCACCACAGCGAAAGAACCATCAATGAAGCTAAAACTTTCAGGAAAATTTCATCGTGGAGAACTTATTTATCACCGCTGCAAACTTTTGAATACCCAAACCATTTTCAGAAATTTACCCATTGTGCAACCCGATCCAAACCCATTTTCTTTTAAAAACCTAGCATTTTAGGTTAAGGGAGAGCCGACACACATATCATATAGACAACACCCTCACTATCTCTCAACCTTTGGACATTCATCATCCCCTCTCCTCCATTTTTCATATCATCAACTCCACCGATGACTGCTACCATGGATTCTTCCAGTGGGTTTCCGGTTGTGAATTCTCCTGAAGTAATGCTTGGTTAGGCACCTTTTCCTCTTAAAGATGTAGCAATGGCTAGAGTTCAATGGGCTTCAAAGGGAAGTAGTTTAATCATGTTTAGCTACATTGTTATGAACTCCTACGTTTAGGATTTGTAAGTTGTAGTTGAATATTCTTGATTAGAGTTTAATCAAGTGTTGAACATTCAATGTGTTATTGGGATTTTTTGATTTAGAACTTAGAACTTGAATATATGAAGTCTCATATATGTGTATTTGTGATTTGGTTAATTCTCTTTTATCTGCCTAGTTGTGTTTGATATTGAGATGATGTTAGATATCAAAATGACTTATTGCATTGACTTACCCATTGTACACACTAAGATGCATTCAACAAGGTTTTAAGAAATGGAGTTCATTGATTAAAACCTTGGACTTAAAGAGTTCTTTAAGGTTTATCATCTGAAACTTAGTGATTTTCACTCCCACCAAGATTTATTTCAAACTATGATAGCTAAATCTCATTTTTCAAGAGGATTTTATCACATTTGATTATTGTCTTTAACTTTCAAATTTCTATTCCCAAAATCCAAAAAATACTTTTTACACATTTCTCTTGCAATTTATTCAATTTTGTTTAGTTTTATAAAAGAATCAAAAACCCCCTCCTTACTACTTTAGTTTGCATTTCATGACATTTAGGCTAGCTTAGGCCCATTTCACTAGGTTTCGATTAAGTGAGACAACCTGAGGTTGCATTCTATATTGCAATCCTTAGAATTAAATTTTTGATTTGACTTATAAGGATAAGAACAAAAGGCTTCGAATCACCAGTGCATTAAAAACTTACTCCAATGTCACAGAATTTGGATCATTACTAAATTGCCATTCTACAGGTGCTACACTTGCTTCAAATCTCAAAGGCAATCTGCTCAGAAACTTGTCAACCATTCTATTAGTATTAGTGCTTTCTCCAAACTCCTTCAGCTGTTAGACTAAATTCATGAATCTGGTTTTTGCAGCTCCCACATTCTCTTCATCCTTCATCAAGAAGTTTTCAAAGTTTCTCATCACAGCCTGTTCCTTCAACCTTAATGACTGAGTTGAGCCCACATACTCTAGCTTTAATGTTTCCCACAATTCTTTAGCACTTTTGCAACTAGCATGTCTTAGCAAAATTGTCTCACTAACCACTGACCTCAGAAAAATAAGAGCTTTGAAGCCCTTGTCTTTGTCCTACTTGATTCTTGTTAATTGTTGGTTTGTTAATTCTGTTGTTCCCTCAACACCAGTCACTCCTTCATTTACCACAATCCAGCATTCACACATTCTAAGACAGTCCTCAACTCTAAGAGCCCAAGCTCTGTAATTTTCACCAGTCAAGAATGATATATTAGCCTGTACACTTTGCAAATTCATCACAGGGAAGCTCGTACCTGCCATGGTTTTGGTTAAGTCTAGGTTGCGTGAACTATGTAACTCTGATACCACTCTAGCAAGGTTGAACAACACTTCCTTCTCCACACAAATCTCAAGCTCGAAGGTGACTCTAGTTAGTACTCTCTAGCAGTAGCTTCTAAACTAAATGCTTTTGCTCCCTTTTGATATACTAATTGTATTCTCTGTGATATGTAGTAATTGTTACTCTAATAATCAATGTATATTCCTCACAAATGTTTGTAAAAGATTTGGTTTGGATTGTAACTACGAAATTATGCTAATACTTCATAAATGGAATTTTCAACTTCAAAGTTTGTTTCTTTCCACTCCAAGTATTTTTTCTCAACACAACTCTCACAAAACTCTCAGTACAACTCTCAAAACACTCTCAGCATAACTCCAAAAACTCAAGAAGAACATCAGAAAAATAAATGCAAGGATTTTTCATACACAGATGAATAAATTTTTTTTAATATATTTCTGCAAATGCTACATACTGAAAATGATCTGGAGCTTTTCATATTAGCTCTCACACATTTTGTGCCATCTTTACATCAATGGCTGAAAATGAAAAACAAAGATAACTAAAGAGCAAGATTTTGACATGTATCTCACTCTCATTGGTTGATTAAGGACAAAACAACAAAGCTATCTGAAAATTAACAAACTCTGACAATAGTATCACCTAATCATTTTAAAGCTGTAGAAAGTAAAAAGGAAAAAGGATTGATATTGCAGAAATAAAATTTGATGTGCGGTTTTAAGCTAGCTTAATTCTCTTTAATGGCAATTGACACTTAGACTTTGAATTCTTCTACTTCATTAAATTGCATGACTTCTTCATAGTTTCTTTAGGAATTGACAAACTCTGCTTCATGTTTTCTTTAACTAATTAAAAACCAGCACTATATTTGCTTCACACATGTTAGTTCTTCATCCTTTAGCTTCCCTATGTCTTTAGTTTATTTAGAGACAAGAATCATATCATTTGGAGATCCTATAACAAAGTTATGGCTGAAAGAATCAAACAGGGTTTTGACCTTAATCATATTGCACTTGTCTTGGGGCAATTAGCATAACTATCACTAGGAATATTAGATTAAGAAAATCTTAGGACGTTTTGAAGAAGACTTCAAGATCTACAACTTTTATGTAGACCTAAAAGACAGATTCTATCTTTTGAAGGGTCAAAAATGGAGCAGATAATAGGATCAGAAGAAACCAAATGAAAAAGTAGACGAATTGGGAAAATTGCTATAACTTTCCCTACAGATATTGGATTAAGGTGTTCTTTAGATAATTTGAAAGAAGACTTCAAGATATACAACTTTCATGAAGAAATTATGGAAAATTCTATCATCTAAAGGATTGAAAATGGAGCATACGATAGGATCAGACAAAACCAAATGAAGAAGCAGACAAAGTGAAAAAGCATACGACTTGGGAAAATTACCATAACTTTCCCTAAAGTTATTGGATTGAGGTGTTATTTAGATGGTTTGAAAGAGGACTTCAAGATCTACAACTTTTATGAAGACCTTAAGGACAAATTCTATTTTTTGAAGGGTTAAAAATGGATCAGACAAAACCAAACGAAAAAGCAGACGAAGTGAAAAAGAGACGAATTGGGAAAATTACCATAACTTTCCCTACAGATATTGGATTAAGGTGTTCTGTTTGAAAGAGGACTTCAAGATCTACAACTTTCATGAAGACTTTGAAGATAGATTCTATTGTCTAGAAGGACAAAATTGGACCAGATGAATGGTACAAAGAAGAAGAAGTTTTGGCCAACAATAGAAGAAGTAGAAAGTCCACTATAAAAGATATAACATCATCATAGATGATATGATGTCATCACAAATGATACATTTTTACAAGTGATATGACATCATTATAGATGATATGACATCATCGAATACAATATATTTTTACAGATGATATGACGTCATCATAAACGATTTGAAGTCATCACAGACGATACATTTTTACAGACGATATGACGTCATCCAAACGCTACATTTTTACAGACGATATGACGTTATCATAGACGATACATTTTTACAGATGATATGACATCTTCACATACGATATGATGTCATCACAGACGATACTATCTATATTCCTAAGCATCTCCCCTTATAAGGACCACAACTTTCAACCCAGAAGGCCAAAAATTCCATACTATATACCGTTAGAAAGCTAAAAAGATGATACAACTTTCTAGAAGGCACATTTGCCTAAATCAGCTTAGACTAACCCAGACTTTCCCCTGAAGCCAGAGCATGAATTTTTCCCTTATGAAAACTTAAAAATGCAATGTACAAACTTGAGAGAGTCTTGAGAAAAATGCAATCATATTCCATTTGTATCAAAAGATAAGAGTTTTACAAAGCTTTAGTGGATATTTCAAGCCGTAAATATATTAATTTCTCAAAATTTGAAAATACAAAGGATACATGAACCATGATTTGCTCAAAATGCAACTAAAGCCTTCTTTTATAAGATTTGTTTCAAATACAAAATAAACAAAGATCGGAGTGGTGCCTTGACCATTGACTACTCGATATCTTGCTCATCACTTGGATATGAGGAGGAGAATGGGGGTGAGCGTAAAGCCTGTGGGTAACAATTTTATAATTTGTAACAAACAAAACCATTTATAAAAACCACTTCCATTGCAAAATTTACATTTATGCAAATTATGTATGCATCATTCTTTTAAATTTATCATGAGCACATAAGCATATCAAAATGGTTCGAGTAGATCCAAAACAGAATGTACTACACATTTCCACATAATGGTCCTATGTAGCTGTGAACTTATGGGAGTTTGTGAAGGAGTTCCAGGCCACTAACGGGTAGGTGGGAAAAGCCTTTTGTCAAAGTGCACTTGACTTATCTTAGGAGATCACCACAAACTCACATAACATATATTTCATGACTTGTAAAACATATTGCCCAAAAAGGCACATTTTGGAAACTTGATTTCTTAAGCTTGATATCCTTTCAAAAATCATTTTCATATATCAAACAAAATTCATATGCAGAATATGCAGTACATTCTTAAACATTCAAAGAGTAATAAATGCACATTTTAGAGGTAGTTGGAAAAATCATTTATTGTCATTTCTTGAAAGAGACTTTAATGGCTTATTACTTAATTATAAAAGTAAAACCCACCTTGGATTTCCTTGCTTATAACTTACTCAAATGTGCCTCTCTTCTTGCTCCTCTTGCCCCTCTTGATTTTTCTCAACACTGATACAAATCCCAAATCAATAGGAATTCCAAATGAGAACCCAAAGAAACATATGCAAAAAATTGGTCCTAGAATACTTAAACCCATTCATTTTCTAAGCTCTTTGTATCAAAACCTTTCCAAGAATCCAAAAGATATAACATCAACTTACCTTGAATCTTCACCACTAAATGAGTTTCTTGGATCAAAAGAAGGATCTAATCTTCCTTTTCCTTTTTCCCTTCTTGCTCAACTTCAAAATCACTCTTTAAGACTAAGAAAAATCAAAACCTAGCATAACTCTCTTCTTTCTATTCTTTTTCTCTTTTTTTCGTGCTTCTCTCTTCTCTCTTTTCTTCAATCACGTTTTTGGCTTCTTCCAACTCAAGCCCACTCTTCATCTTCTCCTTTTATACCCATAATGATTGCACAGTGTCTATTTTGCCCTTCATTTAAAGCCTTATGGTTTCTAAACTTATGTGACTTGCCAAATTTGCCCTTACACACTCTTATTACTTTAATACTTCAATTCCCTTCACCTATGTCATATTATCTTACCCACATTAGCAAGCCCATTAATTCCAACATATATTAATCTAGCGAGACCCCAAAAATAAGTTAATCATGCTTATTTATAAAAAAAATTCAGGGGCCAACAACATTCCCCTTTCTCATAATTTCCAGCAGCTTATCACTAGCAAGATAAACCTTCTCGAATTTTGCCAGATTTAAAATTATGAAACAATTCTTGAAATAGAGAAGAATGAAATGATGCCCTAGAGTATAGAACCCAAGACTCAATGGGACTTTTAACACTTAGAACCAAAGTGTTCTCAATTTTCTCCATTGAATTCATAGAATCATTATTGTTGACTTGTTATTGATTATATTTCTTCTTTGTCTTTGGACAATCTCTTTTGAGATGAACCTTATCATCATAGTTTTAGTTGAGAACATTACTTTGACTTTTAAATTCCCTTTACCTTTAAATTTTAATCTATCGTGTTTATTTTGACCTTATTGCTTATTCATTCCCCTTCCTTCAGTGTTAAAGACAATACTAGAGGATTCTCCTAATTCCCTCGTATAAATGCTCTTACTAACAATAGTATCCTAAACATCAACTAGTTTCAATTTTCATTTACTATAGGAAGATCTAATTGCAGAAATAAATGTATTATAAGTATTGGGTAAAGAAGACATCAAATTTAGTGCTTAAATTTGATGTAAAAATCAATCTCAACAGATTTTATTTGATTGATAATCACTTTAAATTCATTATTATGATCAATAATATTACTGCCATTAGTTATCTCAAGATTAAACAACCTATGGATCAACATTACACTATTGATCATCAATAGCTTCTCGCACGTGTACCTTCAACAATCTTATAGTGGATTTTTAGTTCATGAAATTAAATACAACATTCTTGACCAACATCAACCAATCAACACTTAACGTTTTCCTATCTAATTGATCCTGCTCGACCTTCATATCTCTACATCAAAATTGCCTTACTGATCATTAATAGCTTCTCGCACATATACCTTCAACAATCCTATAGTGGATTTTTAGTTCATGACATTAAATGCAACATTCCTGACCAACATCAACCAAATAACACTTAACGTTTTCCTTTCCAATAGATCCCACTCGGCCTTCACATAGAATCTGGCTTCTTCCCATTGAGATGGAGGTGTGGACAATTCTAGTACAAATAATCTTCAATTTGTACCTTCCAAAACACAAAATCCTTCATGTAGAACTTTTCAACTTTTACCTTATTGTTCTCTATTATTTTAAATCTTATGATTTTCTAACATCACTATGATATCAATTATTAGGATTGATAGTCACAATGTGAAATAATAATAAATTTGTAGAACAAAATTAAATGACATAGTATTTTTATGTAATTCAACAATGTTTCAATGTCCACGGTCACGTTAGAAATTTTATTCTCTCTTGTCTTGTGGTGTAAAATGATAAAATATAGAAACAGAATCCTACCTAGGTGACAATAACATATGGAAATAGAATCCTACCCAGACTAAGATACTGATTAACTTTCCATTTTTGTTATTATTTCCTACTAGAAATAAAATACAACTCCTACTAATGTAAGGAAACTAAATATTGCCATCAGGCTCCACATCTCAACAACAATATCATGCCTCTATATAAAAAAAAAATACTATCACAGTAAACAAATAACTATCAAATTTACTTTCATATATAAACACCACAAATGAGTATAAACAATACCCTGATTTTGTAGAAACAATTTTATCACTCCCTAAAAATAATACCATGACTTTATATAAAATATATCATCATAGTAAATAAATAAATCCACCTTTAATTCAATATATAAATACTACGTTTAAGTATAAATAAAACCATGATTCTATACAAAAATATCATCACTCTTTACAAATAATACCATATCTTTACACAAAAAGTACAATCATAGTAAATAAATAGTTATTATCTTTACTTTAATATGTAAATACCACATCTGTGTACAAATAATACTATAACTTTCTATAAAATGTACCATCACTCTTTACAAACAATATCATGTCTCTTTATAAAAAAATTCCATCACAGTAAACAAATAAGTACTACCTTCACTTTAATATGTAAATACAACATATGAGTAGAAATAATACTATAATTATATACAAAAATACTATTACTCTCTACAAATAACACCACTCCTCTACACAAAAAATTCTACCATAGTAAGCAAATAAATACCATTCTTACTTTAATATGTAAATATCAAATCTAAGTACAAATAATACTAATATTCTACACAAAAATAATATCACTACTTACAAACAATATCATGCCTATATATATAAATTCCATCACATTTAACAAATAAATACCACCTTTACTTTAATATGTAAATGCCACATCTAAGTATAAAAAAAAACCATGTTTCCATTTATAAAAAAGCACCATCATTTGTAAAAATAACAATAGGCCTCTATTCAAAAATACCATTACATTAGACAAATAAATACACCTTTACTTTAACTTGTAAGTACCATATCTAAGTACAAAGAATACTATGATATCATAGAATCAATATCATTACTCCTTACAAACAATACCATCTTTCTGTACAAAAAATCATCATAGTAAAGAACTAAGTACGACTTTTACTTTAATAGAAAATATGAGTACAACTAAGTACCATGAATCCATAACAATACCACGTCACTCATTAGAAACAATACCATACCTCTATAAAAGATTGTCATCATAATAATTGAATAAGTAACACCTTTACTTTAATGTGGAAATATTACATTTGAGTACATATAATAATATGACTATATACACATAATAAAATAAATATCATTACTCAATATAAACAATATCAAACCTCTATACAAAAATTACTATCATAATAAGTTCCTTGTCACTGCCATAAAAGAATGGTTCTTACTAATGTTTATGAAAGATTTCTATAGGACATAATTGAGGATGCACCCGTACCACAAATTATGTATATAAAGTGTTTCTCAATTAATAGAGTTTGTTAAATGTCTATTTTCTAAATTATGTTTACATATGATTTTGTAAAGAAGCTTCATTTTGTAAATGCCTGTTTGGTTAACTGCATTTGTAATAACTCAATATGGTGGGTGAAAATTATGGTGGACAAATTTGTAAAATAAAATAAAATATTATTAATTATATATATAAATAAATTAAGTCTAACTTGTCCAAAGCATTTTCAATAGAATTTTCAATCATCTTAATTAGTGGCTAGATGAGAAAGTTATATCAAATTTAAAAGCATAATCTAGATTGAATATTATATTAACTATAATTAATTTAATTTTGTATATATTTTGTAATATTTTGATTAAACTTAACAAATAAGCCTAGTATGATTTAAATTTATTATTATTAAATGCACATTATAGATTATACAAAAATATTATTGATTATATGTAGAAACTAAACTAAAGTCTAACTTATTCAATATCCAATTTATACAACGCTTTTTAAATTGGGCATAACTTTCCTTTCCAAACTCCGATTGAGATGATTCAAGATGCTACAGAAATCTAGGAATGCTCTAATACTCTACTATCTCAAAATGAAGAATATGGTCTAAGGGCCATTGGATCCCTAGGATGTGTCCTTTTCAAAGCTATTTATTTAGCAAACATGTCCTAAGAAACAGTTATATTCTAGTTCATGTTCTTCACATTTTATCAAAAACTTCAAAAGATAATAGTTTTATAGCTCTTCCTAAGCTTTATATAGAATCTTGAATCATCTTAATCGGAGTCCGAATGAGAAAGTTATGCTCAATTTGACAAGTGTTGTCTAAATTGGACATTAGATTAGTTTGACTTAATTTAATTTTGTCTATAATTGATAATAATTTGGTTTAATTTAAAAATGATTCCATCCTGATTTGAACTGTCAATTTTTAAATTGGTATTTTAAATCAAATCAAAATATTATCAATTATATACAAAACTAAACTAAGTCAAAAATTTTCAATATTTAATTTAGACAATACTTCTTAACTTGGGCATGGCTTTCTCGTCTAAAATTTGATTAAGATGATTAAGGACTATCAAATGTTTGAAAATTTCTATAAAACTTATGTGTCTTGAATATTTTGTTGTCCCAATGAATGTTTTTTCATGGAGTTGTTCATTTAACTAACACACCCTAAGATACGACCATATCCTCTTTTGCATTCTTTACATTTTATCAAAAAGTTAAACACAAAAGTCTTAAAACTCTTCATAAACTTTTTTTTATAATCTTAAATTATCTTACCCAGAGTTTAGATGAGAAAGTTATGTCTAATTTAAGAAGCATTGTCCAAATTAAATATTATATTATGTAGCTTAATTTAATTATGTATATAAAACAATAATATTTTAGTTTATTTAACAAAATTAGTCCACTATGATGTAAATTTGTTAATTTTTATTTTGGATGAAAATAAGATATTATTATTTATATACAAAACTAAATTAAGTCTATAACCATATTCGATTTAAACAAACACGTCCTGAGATACGATCATATTTTCAGCCATGCTTTTTACATTTCTTAAAAACTCAAGAGACAAAAGTTTTTATAGTACTTTCCAAGCTTTCTATAGGATTTTGAATTATCTTAATCAAAATTCAGATGAAAAAGTTATGCTCAATTTAAGAAGGATTATGTAAATTAAGGCTAGATTAGTTAGAGTTAATTTAATCTTGTATATAATGCATAATATTTTGGTTTAATTTAATAAATTAGTTCACTATAATTTAAATTTGCTAGTTTTTAAAAGAGTACTTGTAACATCCCATCACCGATGGGAAGGATAGAATAGTAATTTGGAATGGTTTATGAGTGCTTAGAATCACCTTGATATGTTCATGCAAACACACATACTCGTGAATAGTGAATTTTGCACATGAAAGTGACTGTACATGCATTCATGCATTTCCCGGTATATTTGTTAATAAATGCGATTGTTATGAAAATTGTGATTTGTGTGCTTGAAACTTGAGTCGGAGAGGGTCATTGAGGTTTGAGAATTTTTAGTGAATTTTAGAAATTTTTTTGAAAATTTCGGGGAAATTTCTGGACTAGGAAAAATGTCAAGTGGCAGACTGATTGTTTACCGGTAGTGAAAATGACTGTCCAATGACACTGAAAATTTAGATACCTGATGTTAGGATTTATTAATTTGAGCCATTGAAATTTTGGGACAAATTGGAGTAGAAATTGAATTTTAATTGGAAAGAAACCTTGAGAGTGCCTAAAAATAGGACATGT
>JAOSBK010000005.1:17083156-17102689 GCA_027568895.1 Erythroxylum shatona | reverse complement strand
GTTTTACTATGATGCCATGTGAAGTGATTGTAGTGATCGAACGTAGCTCACCCTTATCGTAGGATATGTACCGGAATAACCTGTGGGCGTCCCGGTATGTATCCTGCGATAAGGGGGCGCTACAATACTTTAGATTAAATCACAATATTATTATTTATATACAAAACTAAATTAAGTTAAACTAGTCCAATATCTAATTTATATAATACATTTTAAATTGGAGATAACTTTATCATTTAAACTTTGATTGAAATGACACGTGAGTGGCCCAGGACATGTCCTTTACATTGTTGTTTATTTAATGGACATGCCATAATGAAATAGGTGGTTGAGATCCTCTGGCATTGGGTAAGAACTAGGTTCCTCACACAGAGAATTTCAACCCCCATAATACAATTGTCTGCTTTGTATTTTCTCAAAACTAAAAAAGACACAACTTTTAGAACTCTCCTAAACTTTTCATAGAATCTTTGATCATTTTAATTATAGTTAGGCGATAATTATATGCCTAATTTAAAAAATATTGTCTAAAGTATACGTTAGATTAACTAGATTTAATATAATTAATCATATACATATTAATAATATTTATTTATTTATTAGTTTATTTATTTATTTATTTTATTTTTCTAATATGAGTCATTTAAAAACAACAACTTTATTAGTTATGAATAAAGCTACGTACTAGTGAATCTTTCTAGACCTCACATTTCAACGAATTTTTTATTGGATGTTGTTATTGTTATTTTATACTGTAACAATTGACTAGCCTATGGACGAAAGTGATAAGATAAAAATGAGACGGTGGAGGAAAGAAAAATAATTTGTTATAAGTCATTTAATATATTTATCCTCTTTCATAAATTATTATCGTACTTCAGTCCTCCACCTATTTTAATTGTTTAATTTTTATATTAAAGTTTTTAAATTATCTTCTTATTTATAAAATTAGTTATTATTATTTTAATTTTACTTGAGGAATGATCACGGATGACCATCTAAAGGGCGGAACATTGTAAGCAAATGATCAAAGCTGAATGACGCAAGTTGAGCGACAGTTCTCGTAGCCTGGCCTTCATTGATATCTTCCCCTGCAGAAAAAAAGAGAAAGAAACATGGTATTCAGAACAATCCAATGTTTTCTCATGGAAGTCTGTGACTAGTTGCTTAACTATTCTGCAACAGCCCTTCTTTATTTTGGGTGATTGTCTTCTTTCTTGTCCTTAAACTATGCATATATTAGCTTCCGAGCTTCGTGAATTCCGGTTGGTCCCGTCTCTCGGACCTTTCCATTCCTCGTTGAAGCCCACTAATATTATTTCTTGGTGGTTCAAAGCACTAGATATACTGATCTGTCCACCAATGGTACGGTCTCTTGGTCTCTTCGCGGAGCTTGTATAAAAAGGATACCCCATACTCCATGTTTATATACATACATATATATACACATATACACACACCTACAAAAAGATGTCGTCAGCTCAAAACCTAAAAGGTTAGCAAAGCAAGTTGCAGATTACTGTTTCATATCCATCTCTAGTTTATACAGTTTCTTTTTTAGTGGCAGAAGAATTTCTCACTTTTCAACATTGTCCTCGTTTTCTTCCTTTTGAAGTGTGAAACATTCCACTCACTAGAGAGCCTTTTTGGGACATAAAGGAGAAACTTTTCTAGTCCCAATCCATTAGTTACAACTTTTTGAACTACAGCCTTATTATCATGTTCTTGGTGATAAAAATATCAATCCAAAGAAAGTAGTTTTTTAAGCTCTAAATCCGGTTAATACGTATGCTTCTGTTTTGCCTTTTAAACTCCTTTACTGATTTGGCAGGGAACAAATAGGTTCATCAAAAAAGAGTAGCCGGTTTCATCTGGCAAAATTCGGTATTTGAACACCAATCACAAGGAATGAATCCTGCTTCGAAGAATACTTGCATGCTGGATTTTTTGGAGGAGGACCAAGAGCCAGAACCGGTTCAACTGCTCCCAACGATCCAGCAACCACAAACACCACAAGAGCCTATGGAATTTTTATCTAGATCTTGGAGTCTTTCTGCCTCAGAGATTTCAAAAGCTCTTTCTCTGAAACAGAAACATGTTTTCGTTGACAACAATTCTAACACATTCCCTGAACCCACAGTTGCCCAACAACTGGTAAGTCATTTTCTTTTTTTCCCAAAATTTTGCCTTTCGCTCACTTGTTTTGTTAAATCATTAACAGTCATAATACAATACATATCCATCGGATTCCCAGACGCTAGTCGCTGATTTCCATGGCTTTGCTCTTGTTTGGCAGTCGGGGAAGGTCATAAATTCATTAACTTCAAGGAGAACAGGATCATTTGGAAGATGGTTTCACCACCAAAAGGAGTCGAGTAGTGGGAATGTGAGGAAGAAAGAGAAGGCCAGACTCGAAAATGCCCATATGTACTCGGCAATATCAGTCGCCGGATTAGCTGCAGCTTTGGCTGCTGCGGCTACTGCAGGAAATTCGAGCACCTCTGCCTCCAAAATCAGCATGGCACTGGCCTCAGCTACGGAGCTTTTGGCATCATATTGCATTGAGCTAGCAGAATCAGCTGGAGCTGATCATGACCGTGTTGTATCTGTCGTTAAATCGGCTGTGGACATCCAAAGTGCAGGTGATCTAATGACCCTCACTGCTGCAGCTGCTACAGGTAGTTTCTAATTTGTCATGGTTTTTTGAGAATTGACAGCCTCGTATGAAATTGGGTTCATAATGAAAGAAAAACCATTCACTTATTTGCTATTTTGTTTTCTTTTTCAAATCAATGGATCATGGAAATGAGAAATTCATGGTTTTTCTCTATTTTTTAAAGGTTGTTCCCTGGTCTTCATGTTTTTATACTCATTGTTGATAAAGATTTGTTTTGGTTCTTTTGAATTAGCTTTGAGAGGAGAAGCAGCTCTAAAAGCAAGATTACCTAAAGAAACCAGAAAAAACGCAGCCATAAGTCCTTATGATAAGGGCATGATTGATAATCACTGGGATTCCGAGTTAAGTGGCCAATATGAAGAGCAAAGTCCTACATGCGTTGGAGACCTACTGCAACATACAAGAAAAGGTTGTGCTATTTTCACTGCTTGGTCGAAGTTCATTTTAATTCTATAGAACTGTATACTACAAAGCATATTGGACGAGAAGTTCAGGTTTAAAGCCAAATTCTTTTATTATTTAAACTTTCAGGGGTACTTCGGTGGAAAAGTGTCTCTGTTTACATCAACAAGAAGTCCCAGGTACGAGATTGGTGATTGGAAAGTTTGGAAGATGATGGTGAATGATGTTATGTCTTTTTTACAGGTGATAATTAAGATCAAAAGCAAACATGTTGGAGGAGCATTCTCCAAGAAACATAAATGTTAGCTTTGTTCCTTTCATAATCTGGTTTGGCATTGCTTCTCCATCATATGTTTTTATATCATTAACATTTGAATTTTATAGGTGTAGTTTATGGAATTTGTGATGAGACACTTGCATGGCCATATAGAAAAGAAAGGGAAAGCTCCGAAGAAGTCTACTTCGGTGTGAAAACTGCTCAGGGTCTTTGGGAATTTAAGTGCAAGAGCAAAATCCACAAGCAGAAATGGGTTGATGACATTCAAAATCTACTTCGTCAAGTTAACTGCGTTGAAGTACCAGGGCGTTCACTGTAGTGTTTGAGTATAAGCAAATAGCATATAGAAGATTGTTATTAATGTTCAGTCCAAGTACTGGTGTTACGATGATAATTATATCATTTACATACGTCGTATAAAACTGAACCTTTTTCTTTGTCTGTTGTCTCTAGAACTGGGATCAACCAGATTTTATGTCAAAAGGGTATTTTACATATTATCTATGTATATCCTCACGTTTCTACACAACCATTTCGCTTGGGTTGAAATAAAACCTCAGCATAGACGAATGAAGTCTTTCTTGTTTTCACTTCTTTGGCTTGTCTCTGGGAGAAGCTACTTGTGTCAGCCTTACCGAGTGTCCACCTCTATTTTAAGATTATGCAGTGATCGTAGACGCATTTATAGTTTGTAGGGATAACAAATAAGTGAAAACAAGACTGGAAGACATTTGGATTAAGCTCTTCTGGACAGACACGGGCACGTAACACCTTTACTTATACGATCGTATGGATCAACTGTATAAGTTTCTAGAATCGTATGAAAAAGTGCATAAAGGGTGAAGACATAACATGATCGTAGACATGCTCATGTTCATAAAATACGTAGGTATTGTATGTGAGTGACAAAAAAAAGTCTAAAAGTGAGAAAAAACAACGACAGAATAAGTAGTATAATATTCTCATTCTTTTTTAATTGTTTTTAGGATTAGTTTGAGAGTTTTTTAATTGATATATCAACTTTAGGTTCAATCCTGACACTTGGTGAGAAAATAAATTTGTAAATCTTTATTTATGTTTAGTGGATTTATTTATCAGTTTAACCAGTGGTTTTTTCCTCTACACTGATCAGTTTTTCATACAAATCTTATTATTTGTTTTGTTAGTAAGCTTCTTATTCTCATACTACTTTGTTGGTTAAATTTGAAAACTGTTTTATTATTGATCTTTAGTTATTCTTTAGGAGAATTGTCTTATTGTTCTTAACAACTGATATCAAAGCATCGTGATGGAAGGTGAGAACAACTCTATAAGTAAGCTGACGTCAACAAACTACTCTATTTGGAGGCTTATGATGGAGCACTATCTATGCTGTAAGGATCTCTATCGAGGCAAGTTTTAATATGTTTAAAACCTTCAAAATACTAGAAGCGCAGAGTTTGTAGGTGTAGTATATGAGGTGTCGATCTCTCGAGGAGCTATTGAACTAATCTAATTCTAATTTATCTAATGCCTAAAGAATTATTAAAAAGAGAATAAAAACTGTATAGAAAATAAACATATGAAAATGATTGATTGGAATAAAAAATGTAAAATTAACACACAAAGATAATCAAATTGGGCATCGCCAAATTAACAATGGAAATCACGAGGAAGATTAGTCGATTATAAGAAGGGGAATTTATCCTATCATCAAATATTGACATGATTACTTTTGAGTTAATTTAGTATCAATCCTAAACTTCCAAAGGGTAAATTACTCTCTCTTAGGTTATAATCATTAAATCCTAAATCATAACCCCTAATTGAATTATGGAATTTGTAATCTCTCAATTAACAAACAAAAAACCCACAATTACAATAAGATCTTAAGTCTTCTAACAGACAACTAGGTCCTCAAAAAGGATCTCTCTTCATCTAAATTCTCGATTTGATTATTTGCATGATCTATTAGATTCTTTAAGTCTCATTATCCAATCTAATCGTTTTGCTATCAGTTAACTCTCTCGACTTGTTACCAAAGCATGCAAATACAACAAATAATCACAACACCTAACGTATTAACATCAAAAGAAATCACATTAACATTGAATCAAGAATAAATCCCTAAAGAAGTTTAGAAAATCATCATCAAACCTAAATCCATCACTATCAAATCCATCTTATACATTCAAAAGGAAGAATAATAAAGATGAAATGAAAATTCACTTGGAAGGGTCAGAATAGATTGGGAAGATGGCAGCACTTTAACCCCTTCTTCTCCTTCTTCCTTTCTCCTCCTTCTCTCTTCTTCTTCTTCTCTCTTTGGATCTTTCTCAAAGTGGCAGATGTTGGAGCTCCTTTCTAGATCATTTCTCTTTCTTTATATAGTATCTTCTATTTAGGGTAAATCCTAAGGTTACTTGTGTCAGCCTTACTGAGTGTCCAACTCTATTTTAAGATTATGCAGTGATCGTACATGCGTTTATAGTTTGTAGGGATAACAAATAAGTGAAAACAAGACGGAAGATAGTTGGATTAAGCTCTTCTGGACATACACGGGCACGTAACACCATACTTATACGGTCGTATGGATCAACTATGTAAGTTTCTAGAATCGTATGAAAAAGGGCATAAAGGGTGAAGACATAACACGATCGTAGACATGCTCATGTTCATAAAATACGTAGGTATTGTATGTGAGTGTGACAAAAAAGTCTGAAAGTGATCAAAAACATCGAGAGAGTAAGTAGTATAGTATTCTCATTCTTTTCTAATTGTTTTTAGGATTAGTTTGAGAATTTTTAATTGATATATCAACTTTAGTTTCAATCCTGTGGTGAGAAAATAAATTTGTAAATCTTTATTTATGTTTAGTGGATTTACTTTTCAGTTTAACCAGTGGTTTTTTCTACACTGAGCAGTTTTTCATACAAATCTTAGTATTTGTTTTGTTAGTAAGCTTCTTATTCTCATACTGCCTTGTTGGTTAAATTTGAAGAGTGTTTTATTATTGATCTTTAGTTATTCTTTAGGAGAATTGCCTTATTGTTTGTAACAAGTGGTATCAAAGCATCATGATGGAAGGTGAGAACAACTTTATAAGTAAGTTGACGTCAACAAACTACTCTATTTGGAAGCCTATGATAGAGCACTATCTATGCTGTAAGGATCTCTATTAAGGCAAGTTTTAATATGTTTAAAACCTTTAAAATACTAGAAGCGCACAGGTTATAGGTGTAGTATGTGAGGTGTCGATCTCTCGAGGAGCTATTGAACTAATCTAATTCTAATTTATCTAAGGCCTAAAGAATTATTTAAAAGAGAATAAAAACTATATAGAAAATAAACATATGAAGATAATTGATTGGATTAAAAATGTAAAATTAACACATAAAGATAATCAAATTGGGCATCGTCAAATTAACAATGGAAATCACTCGAGGAAGATTAGTCGATTATAAGAAGGGGAATTTATCTTATCATCAAATGCTAACATAATTACTTTTGAGTTAATACGGTATCAGTCCTAGACTTCCAAAAGGTGAATTACTCTCTCTTGAATTATAATCACTAAACCCTAAATTATAACCCTAATTGAATTGTGGATTTTATAGTCTCTCAATTAACAAAAAAACCCACAATTACAATAAGATCTTAATTAAGCCTTTTAATAGAGAACCAGGTTCTCACACGAGATCTCTCTTCATCTAAATTCCTAATTTGATTATTTGCATGATCTATTTGATTGTTTAACTTTCATTATCCAATCTAATCATTTTACTATCGATTCACTCTCTCAATTTGTTACCAAAGCATACAAATACAACAAATAGTCACAGCATCTAATGTATTAACATAAAAAAAAAATACATTAACATTGACTTAAGAACAAATCCCCAAAGAAGTTTAGAACATCACCATTAAACCTAAATCCATCACTATCAAATACGTCTTATACATTCAAAAGGAAGAACAATAAAGATGAAATCGAAATTTACTTGGAAGGGTCAGAATAGATTGGGAAGATGGTAGAACTGTAAACCCTTCTTCTCCTTCTTCCTTTCTCCTCCTTCTCTCTTCTTCTTCTTCTTCTCTCTTTGGATCTTTCTCAAAGTGGTAGATGTTAGAGCTCCGTTCTAGGTCATTTCTCTTTCTTTACATAGAATTTTTCTTTTAGGGTAAATCCTAGGGTTTTTCTGTGCCTAAAATGTCTGAAAGTCCCTTGAAAACTTAAGTCCAAAAGATTGTCCACTCCTTCTGTACGGACCATGATCATGGCACCTCCACTAGGCTTTTGTCATGATCATGACAGCAAGGGCCACGATCATGGCACCTCCACCAGGTTTCTGTCACAATCATGGCCCTAAGTTTTGCTCGAGGCTTCTTTTGAATATCCTTCATTCTTTGATATTTGACTTAAAACACTAACAAACATATCAAAACACCTCAAACATATAAAAATTAAAGCCCAATAGCATGCTCTAACCTACAAAAAACACTCAAAACACAAATACAATGAACTAACATAATCCTAACCTAAACATGCACTAATTATTCAATATAATAACTAAACACACAAAAAATACCTACTAAACATTATGCAACCTACAGCTATCAACATCCCCATACTTAAACTTTTACTTGTCCTCAAGAAATGAAGAACATGCAAAAAAACACCTCAAACACAATTAACAAAACACACACATATACAATAATGGGTCAATGACATTGAACTTCACAAAACAAATTTAACTACAATCATAATCTCTCAAAATTTTCTAACTTATTAAGTTATAAAATCAGTGTCTAAGTACTTCGAACCAAATATACTTACTAATGAAGACCTTAATGTCAAACTCGTTCACTCTTATCACCTACACAGACACACATTGATAATTATTCAGTCAATTAAAATTATAACTATCCTTAAATAGCTTTTCATGAAATAAGCTGTAAATTTGTGAACCAATAGTTCAAAGGAAAAGATTTAGATTGTTGGATCACTAAATGCCTTTTAGTCCTTTTTTTTCTTTTCATTGATAACGTTAAGTTTCTTTAAATTTTAGTATCACCCAAATAAAGGAATGTCTTCTCCTTCACCATCTTCTCCATTTCAAGGTTCCCACTTTCATTCTTTTATTAAAAAAGAAGAAGAAGAAGACAATTTGGTATCTCTACCAACAAAAATATAACACCACCATCATTTTATTCCATAATTTGTCTTCCTTTTTCAATCTTCAGACGTTGGCCATATTGTCACATTCTTGCTCCAATAGGCTCTAGAAATCCTCAGTTAGCAATCAAATGTGTGTTTTGTAAACAAAAGTTTTCTTCTTTTTCTAGGTTATAAATTTTTTTATTGTTAATATATTACTCACAACTAAGGCAAGTGCATCTTTTGTTAACAAATAATATAGTAGTGAGTAGGAGTCAGTCCCTTAAAAAAGTGATGAACCTAAAATTACTATCTAGTATAAACTAAAATAATTAATTAATTTTTATGAGTTTTGATTAATAAATTATAACCATACAAAAACCTAAATAGGTAGCCAATAGATTCAATAACAAGGCAATTTATTAAGAAAAAGTTAAATCAAATATAAATATTTAGACAAGTATTTTCCTTAGCCTTATTTTAAAATTTTTGAATTAATTAACCTAGAATGAATATATTTAACTAAACTAACAGGATCTCTAATAGACTAAATGTATTCTCTAGAGCTACAATATCTCTACCATTAGTAAGACCCCTTTGAGTGTACTAATATTTGTGAAATCTCTTGAAAGGTTTCACTATAACACTAGAAAGATCACGTAGTCTCTTTCAAAGATGTCGTTTAACCATTATGACTAAGTTATGGTTTAGTTACAAGTAGGCTCCCTCAAGGCTTCTATAAGTTAATCAAAATCATATATAATCACTAGCATCATTAAATCATGCATTAGGATTAATGAAATGCAATTTAAAGAAATATATCTCGTCCATATATTAAAACAAATCAATCAATGCAAAAAAAGATATAGTTTTTCCTATCTAAATATAGAAAATGTTTAGTCACTTCATAGTCATAATAACAAATGCAATAGAAAAAATAAAGACAATATTATAGACATAAATCTAGATTATGATCCTACTTCTATCAATTGATTGATCTAATAATATGATGTTTAGATCTTAATTCTTTGATGTAGATAGCTTTGGAACTTTCTTTGATGTAGATAGCTTTGGAACTAACCTCTCGATGTCTAACCTTTGATCTTTTGATATCTATATATTGATTATTTAAAGTAAATAGCCTTAGAATTGACCTCCTGATTGTAAACCTCTTGATGGCTAGCTCTAATGTTCAAAAAGAAAAAGACATCTATAAGATATATAATCTCAAAAAGACTTCCAAAAATTAGGGTTTTTATGCTTTATATAACTTTTCATGCATTTGAACACATTTCATCTTACACTAAAAATAAAAAATTAAGTAAAACAAGATTATTTTGTTAGAGTAGCGTTCTAAAGGCAATCAACTTTAGCACTTTTTTACAAACTTTATTTTGGTTAATAAAGTGAAAGGCAATTTTTCATTAATTTGATGTTCATTTATTTATGAATTGATGTCGATCTTAAATTAAATTAATGAAATCTATGATACAAAACATAACATTAAGGAAATCATGATGAGATCATGATAATGAGATTCCTATCATGTGCAATTATGTTAGTATCTAAATTATCCCTAGTCATAGGATTAATAAAACAAGACATTATTAATCCGGATAGACTAGCATGTGTTATACTCATTGATTTGATTAAACAGTGAATCTCATAAACTGTAAGCAAGAGATGTTTAAAGTTAACATGTGGATGTTTACTAAGAGTTGTAAGTACATTGGATGACCCGCTATGATATTTTGAAATCACTTATGAGATTGATGTTTGTTACCCATAAAATTTTAATTTATTATCATATAAAATTAACAAATATATGATAAATTGCTAATAAATATGATAAATTAATATTTATTAAGCATTAATAAAAAGAATTAGAATCGCATGTTAAATATTATTATAATTATAAAATAAATAGTAATGTTTGAATATAAACTTCATAAAATTAATATATTAATATAATAGACATATATTATCTCTATAATTCAAGTAATTCTCAAATAATTTTCTGCTATTGACTTTAATTTGTTCAAGTGAATAAAATTTATCACATGTCTTTCGTCAATAATTTTATTAAATTAATCAATGGAGGAAATCTTGAGAAATTTTGGGTAAATATGAGGGTGTTTGTTTTAAAATTTTAAACTATAAGGAGTTTTGGCGGAAATAAGAAAAATTTACGGGTGAATCCTGTGCCTGCCCATATAAAATTAATATGTTATGGCTCGTCAATTTTAAGTAAAGAAAAGGCCCACATTTGGGCCTAGTACAAAATTGTTTTGGGCTTACTATATCATGACAAGAAGGCGGACTTGTAATTTCGTTGGAGACAATCGCCACTTTAATGAACTCACCGGAGCGACCTCGGTGCAGAGAATATCGAGATCCACCTTCTGCTTTCCGCAAATTCGCCAAAATCAAATACTTCTAGATTTATCGATCGATCTGAGGTCCACCCTTTTGGGTTCCAGAGGGATAAAAACATGCCTGTAAGTCTCTCTTTGTGCTTTGGATCGAGATCCTCTTTTTGTATCTGTTGAATGAGAGGGATTTCTAACAAGACAATATTTTTGTGGGAATGATTTGATCGGCCAGTATCGGAGGATAATGGAGGTGGGGCCCCCAAGTCCGTTGAGATATATAATAGGAGCGGCGATTATGATGATAGGAGTTGTCATACCCGTTGGTTACATGATGTTTCGCAACAAGCGCACTCCTTCTTCTTCTTCTTACTCCAAACAGACGTAGGTGTGCTTTTGCTTTTATTCTTCTTTATGGGTTGGGTTTCATGTTTTTTGTTGCGTTGCATTGATTCCATTTGGAGTAAAGCGTTGAGAAGTTTGGGCATTAGCACTGGGCATTTTCTTGTCGTTAGTCATATACTAATATGGTGCTATCTTTGGTTAAGCTTGGGCTAAAGACTCATTTTAGATGCTTATGTTTTTAATGCTTTCAGGAACAAAGTTTTGATATAGTAGCATTTTGGGGAAGAGAAAATTTGGATATAAGTTGTGGTCCCGTTGAGCTTGAAGAATGTGTAAGAAGAGGAAGCATGGATGCTCGATACTGATGTAAATGTTATTGAATTACTGATTCTGTAATATTGCTTTTGTTGTTGATTATGATTCTAGTTTATCAAGGACATATGCGGTCAGATGCAATATTTTCATCTGTAGACTTATTTAATTGAATTGCTAAATCAGTGTTCCATTATGGTAAGTTCTTGGTTTCTTGAAACTAAATTTGCTTCTTGTGATATCTTTCTAGTCTATCTGTTTCTTCCTTAGCTTTGCTGATTTGTTTCTCATGCATAAAAAGAAGATATTCCTGTGTTTTCCTAATCAGGCTTAGATATTATTGGTGATTATCCACAAGGTGGGAGTGGCTGGAAGCTATTAATTGCTTCTATTTTTATTTGAAGTGATTTCTTGACTAGAGAGTAATGGCCTGCAAATAGGGTTGGAGTTTATTGCAGATGATCTACTGAGGTGATACAGATACAATGTGCTTGAACTATGCAAGTGGCTTGTGAATGAATCATTTGGTGTGTCTATCTATGTTTTCCCAGTTCGACTAAGAAGACTTTAGGTATTACAGTTACCTCATAATATGTAGTTATTGTGAAAACTGAAACTCACTTGCTATGTGATGTTTTTCTTTTAGTCTTAGTTCAATATGGAAGAGATTATGATAGATTTCTAATAGACTCTCTTATTCAGAAACTTTGACGTGCAGAGTTAAGACATTCGATAATGAATAAATGAGTGAACACGCAAATAATAGGAGGTGAAATGAGGGGTGACAAGCCCGGAATCATTTATCTAAATCAATCATAAAAGAATGATAGTAGGTAAGAATTGAACCATTTATGCTAGTTTTCCTATTGCATTTCAATCTAAGTCAATAATTATGGCAACTCAAATCATTTATAAATAAATTTCAAAATAACTAAAATGCACCAAGTGCAAAATCAATATTATAATTACAAGCACTATTCAAATATCTATTAGTGGTAGCACATTCTGAAGTAATAAAATCTAATGCCAAATTAAACTCAGTAATTGAAAGTTTAAATTCCTAAATCCCCACTGTAGGAGTATATAAAGTGAAGTCAATAGGCTTATTGAACTTAAAAAGTAGTATAGAATTCACACATAAGCTCAACAGAGACAGGGTATTGAATGAAAAAATAAATTTGCCACCCAATGTTATCAATCGATTCAAGTACATCAATTCGAATCTTCAAAAAACCTATAACAGTGTGGTGAATGTACTTTATAGGAAATGATGGACCGTTTACAAACACTTGAATACCTTTCTTTGTTGCCTCTTTCCCAAAATTTAAGGACTATGAGGGAGGTAAGATGTGCTTTCTTTTTCCCTAAAAGCATTCTAGTATGAGATCCTGCATCTGCTTATGTTGGAGATTGATTGGAGCCAATGAGGCAATCTGTACTTGAGCTAAGGAGATAAGCTTTTCAGTTCTTTAAAAGAATGTTGTTCATCACCAGTTTCTTGCCCATTAGTTAGGCAAAATGAGAGAGAAGCCACGAAGAGGAGATATGGAGGAGAGAGAGATCACAGGATGGAAAAGGAAGATAGTAGCTCCAACAACACTTCGACAGCAAGAAGAGAGAGAATTGATGGCAAGAGGATAACCTCAATGATAGCAAGAGGACTAGTTTTGCATAAAGCGGGATGGCAATAGTTAGAGGAGAAAAAGAAGTTAGGGTTAGAAAGAAAGAAAGAAAGAAAGAAGAGTTTTATTTATTTATTTAGTATAATTATCAATTTATGTGCTTAGGAGACAGAAGAAGTCATGTCTCTAAATTTTCACTATCATTTTCTCATAATTTCTAAACTTATCTCCAAAATTCTTCACTATTATTTGACCCTTATTTCTATTTCTATTTATAATTGACTTGTCACTTGGAATTTTTTCTAGTCCATAAATACTCATAATTTTAAAAAAAATTTCCTAAAATTCATCAAACTTCTAAATCAACAAGTATTATCACCAAATATTCTAATTTAGCTATTCATACTTCTCCAAATCAATTGTCAATACAATTATTTCAAAATTATCAATATAAGCACATTTACAATTAATTATACTCAAAATGTCAATGAATGCATGTACAATCATTTTAATATGTGCAAAATTTAAATTCACATGTGTGTATGCTAACAATATGCATGAGCATGAGATGCAATTTTCTTAGTATATCATCGATCTCACATGTACTGTATCTTAGGATCTTAAACCTTAGTATAGGAAATGGAATGTTACACTAAATCTATGAGTTTGTAAAAGATTATCACCCAAAGGATTTCATTCTCTCCCAAAAACATATGCTTCAAATGACTTGGTAAAGGGTTTTAATTCTAATTTCAGCTCCTACAAGGTAGAAGAAAGAAGTTTTTCATAATATTTTGGCAATTCAATAGTAGGAATACCATACCTTATAGGTTCAGGTGGTTCTAACTCAAATATTGCATATTGAATATCAGAGATAATTATAAAATCTTTCCACAAAATTTGCATATGTTTTTTCCTATGAGGTTATTACTATATATGACCTCTATATTGTCCTCATCATCTAATATAAACAATTCATGTACAAAAGGATCAGTAACATCTATAACAAAGGTAAATGACATGTAACTAGGATATCTCATGGCATTATAAATATTAAATTTAATGATTTGTCCCTTAAATTATATAGTGAGCTCACCACTATGCATATTAATATTCATTCTACTTATTAAGAAGTAGCCTCCCTAGAAAAATAGATGTAGAGTTAGGACAATTAACTTCTTTTATATAAATGCATAAAAGTTAGTAAGAAAACCAATTCCTTAACTCGGAATAAAACAACTTTTAAGATTTGATAAGTTATTTTTTTTGGCTAACTTTGGATATAAATCTCTTTAATGTATTGAAATTTTTATTTAAAATTAATGTATTTGTTTCTTAATTGTTATCAGGTGAAAAAGATGTAAGAAAAGCAAAGGCAATTCGAATTTCTAGCTGGTAGAAAATTTTTTAACTAAGCGTGGGCACGTGCAAAGGAAAAGTTGTTCACCATAGTCTAATTTGAAAAGAGATTCGATAGACTTAGGATTCTAATTGTTTTGGGAATCAAATTATTTTCTCTATGTGGGGATTTGCTACTTGATTTTGTAGGGAAGTGTATCTAATAAAATTACTTTAAGAAGGGAGGACGACCACCTTTTTAAGGAGACCATCTTTCACGTTTTTATTGGGTTTTTGGGGAGTTTTTCATTTCTTGATGGAAAAAGGGAAAAGATAGAGACCAGATGTTTTGCTATTTTTCTGTCAAGTTTCATCACTGTTATGAGTAGTTAAATCCTTTTTCTTGGTTGAAGGAAATCAACGTTAACATCTAGTATATGTGAGATCTTCTGAATAAAGTTTATTTCATTGACTAATATTATATGTTTTTCGTATTGGTTTTCATGATTGAATTGATTGATCTATATGGTGCACAATTAGGAATTCATTGATTTAATTTACTGCCAAATTAGTAGGATTTGAGATTCAGTTTTGCTAATCCAAAGTGGCAAATAGGATTAGCATTTTTTACGTTAAAGATTGGAAATTCTAAGAAAATAATTATCTAGACCAAATACATATTGTTTATGTATTGTCTTGTTCACTGATTCTCTTAGTTCTTAAAGCTATTAATTAATCAAACTTAAGATCTTACCTAAGTCGTTAGTTAAAAAGAGTGATTAGAATACATGTTTCAATTCATTTAATCCGAAGAGAGAACATCATTCAATGAGTATTTGTTAATGGACTTAATTTTATATCGATGATCCATACTAGTTTGATAATGTAGACAACCCGAAACCAAGGTTTGTTCATTAATTTTCCAAATCTGATTATTTTTGTTTATTTTTATTTTTTTTCAATTTTAATTTCTTAAAATTACATTAATTCAACCCTTCAACTTGTTTTAGTTTTAACTCGTGAAACACCTACCAATAGATTCCTCATAGGAACGATCTCAAATCTTCACGAACTATGTATTTCATTATTAGAGTTGGTATTAATTTGGTTGTAAGTGACAACATTACCAAATTTTGGCGTTATTAGGGAATTCTTTACTGTATATGTATGTTACATGAATAGACAAGATAACGCAATTGTTATTCAATTTAGAGATAGAAAAGGCAGCCAAGAAGTTGCAGAAGCAGATAAAATAGAGACAACAAGCACAAAAGAAAGAAAAGATAGCCACAAATTACACCCTTCATGAATTAGCTACCCCTACGGACACTCAATAGCCCTGTTGCATCAATGTTTCAAATTTGGGGGACAATAATACCTTTGAATTGAAGTCAGGGCTGATTCATTTATTGCCAATTTTTCTAGGTCTATTAGGAGAGGATCCTTACAAGCATTTGAAGGAATTTGATGTGGTTTGTATAGGCATGAAGCCTACGAATGTGACTAAGGAGTTAATAAAATTAAGAGCATTCCCATTTTCTATCAAAGATGATGCTTAAGATTGGTTGTATTATTCCGCTGGTGAAAATGTGCAAACATGGGCTAAAATGAAGAGATTATTCTTTGAAAAATATTTTCCAACATCAAAAGTTGCCAATATTAGAAAAAAATTTGTGACATCCGACAATACACGGGTGAGACACTATATGAATATTGGGAAAGATTCAAGAAACTTTATGCGAACTGCCTCCTTCACCAAATAAATGATCAACTGTTAATTCAATACTTCTACAAAGGTCTTTTTCTTACAAGCAAGAGTATGAGTGATGTTGTAAGTGATGAAGGTTTAGTTGACAAAACACTGGTAGCCACAAGAGATTTGATAGCGAACATGACTTCTGATACATAACAATTTGGGATACGTACTAGCCATAGTTCAAAACAAGTGAATGAGGTGAATGAGCTAGCATTGGAGAAGAGATTAGACAATCTTACATTATTGGTGCGACAATTCACGATCACAAAGAAAGAGGAAGCAAGGGCATGTAGAATATGTTTAATTTTGGGACACTCTACTGATGCATGCCTGATTTTGTATGAAGAAAGTGCAGAACAAGTCAATGTTGCAGGAGGATTTGCTAGTAAAACTCAAAGGAAATATGATCCATAAAAAGACCTTCGAGCGATGAGAGAACGAGCGAACGCTGAGCAGCCCATAGCTTCGTTGACCTACAGTGAACTTGATTTTCATTCTCCATGGCTTCTTCTCCAACTTCTCCGTCTCAAAACCATCTTCCTCTTGAACTCTTAAACCCCCTTCCTGTCCATTCCCCTCGCATACACAAAAATCCCTCCTCTCCAAACCCTATTTATGACCAAAACCATAACCCAAATTGCCCAGTCCATTCTTCATCTCCTCCACCCAATCCCAACACCCAAAATTGAGTCAATACACCCCCCTCCTATAAACCTCTACACCAAAAATCCCTACCCAGCCCCCACTGGAAACACCTCCAGCGAAAACCAGAATATGGAAATCAATAGTTTCGGAAGGATTAGATGAGTCTTCTTATACTAAAGCTCTGACCTACTTTTCTCCGAAAGTGAAGGAGAATCTAATCTATGTCACACCTCCTCCAGAGTTAGCTAAACAGGGTGCGGCGTAATTCAAGCAAACACTAGTTAGATTCTTTATCAGTAAGTGCCCTGCTTTTCCAATTGTTCAACGAGCTCTAGCTAGATCTTGGGCAGAATATGGTCTTAAGGAAATTTTAATCACTAGCTCGAATAATTTCCTATTTCAATTCAATGATGAGCTAGGAATGAATAAGATAGTAGAGCAAGGACCATGGCACATACAAGGGAAACCATTGTTTTTGAGGAAATGGTGTTTGAATGGTGGAGAGCAGGAAGTGGTCAGTAAAACTCCAGTATGGGTTAAATTTTGCAATGTCCTTGTTGAATATTGGACAACTGAAGGCCTAGGATGCATAGCTAGTGTAGTCGGCTATCCTCTACTCATGGATACTCTGACAGCAAGAATGTCCAGAATTGTGTATGTGCGTATGTGTGTGGAGTTAGAGTTAAGTAGGATTTGGTCCAAAAACTTTCAATTGGACACTTATGATGAAGCAAGTCAAATTACATACAAGGAGATTAAAAAAGAATATGAATGGAAACTTGAGGCCCAAGTACAGAAGAAAGCATGGGCACCCACAGGGAGGAAGTTAGGAGTTAGTGAAAAAGAAGGAGACACTCCCTCAAAGCTCAAATCAGAACCAGCAGGAGCAGTCCATAATCTTACAGAAGCCAAGTCCCCTGGAGCCATCAATTCTTGAGACTCATATAGAGTCTAATGGTGATATTGGCACTCAACAGCTTGAACAAGTAGCTGAGAAAGGAAATCAAGGAGATCAGGAAACAAATACCTCATTTCAAGAAAGAAAGGATCACCACAAGGCAGATGAATTTAAAGGAGATCTTGAGGATCCAACACATCTTGCTGTTAACCAAGTAAGTAGTACTCCTTCCTCTCCTAGCTCTAAATAGGTTCCTAGAAGTCCTGGGATTAATGGAGGGGTAGAGGGGGATTTCTCTATTCGTACTAATAGGAAATCAAGGAGGAAGCAAAAGTAGGAGTTAGGTTAGTTAGTTAGTTAAATGGATTTAATCTTTTGGAACATTAGGGAACTCAATAGCCCTAATAAACAATTAGTTGTCAAAGCTTGCCTTAAGAGTTCACCTACTACTTTTGTCTATTTGACTGAATCCAGAATAAGGACTCCTTCTATTCTGAATAATATCTATTCCTTGATGTTTCCTAGATGGTCTTATTGTAGTAATATTGATCATGCTTCAAATGCTAAGATAGTGTTAGCTTGGAATCCAGACCGATTCTCTTATTTTATGCTTAGCTTAGATGATCAACTGATTCACTTAGAGGTTACCCCCACAAATAATTCTATCTCCTTCCTTGTCACTTGTGTGTATAGGTCTAATAACCTCAATTATAGAAAAAATCTTTAGTCTACCTTGTCTCACATTTGTTCTACAGTTGGTAATCAACCTTGGCTTATAGCTGTGGATTTTAATGCAATTCTGTTTTCTCAGGAGGTAGAACCCTTAAGTTCCTTAGCAATGCAAGGTATGAGTGATTTCCAAAAATGTGTGGAAGATTGTGCTTTATTTGACCTTAATGCAAGTGGCCCAAGTTTCACTTGGACCAACAAGCAAAGTGGAGACCTCTATAAAGCTAGGAAACTAGATAGATCCCTTATCAATTATGTGTAGTTCTCTAAGTTTCCTAGTTCTTATAGTGTCATTCTCAATCTTAACATTTCATATCATTCCCCAATTATGGTTAGGGCCTTAATCAGTCAGCAGAAGAGATCTTCTCCCTTTAGGTTCTCTAATTTTCTAGTCAATCAGCCTAGTTTCCTTCAGATAGTTGAAGAAGCTTGGTCAAGCCAGGATAGGGGAACCCTATGTTTTGTGTAGTGACCAAGCTTAAAATGGTCAAAAGAGCCCTTAAATCCCTAAATTATGTCCAAATAGGAGATGTAAATGTTATATTAGAGAGGTGTCAAGCATCTCTCAACCTCATCCAAGATCAGCCGAGAAGTGATCATAAATCCTATCTTTTGCATGCTAGAGAGTCTGAAACCATTCATGATCTATTAAGAGCCTCAGGAGACCAAGAATCCTTCTTTAAGCAATCTTCCTCATAAAATGGCTAAAAGAAGGAGATAGGAATACCAAATTTTTTCATCAATCCCTATTTGCGAATAGAAATCAGAACAACATCCACTCCTTGAATTTGACCAATAGGAATATAATAGTAGGTCTTACAAAGATCCAATATTAGTTTATAGATCATTTTCAGAGTTCTATAGGGAGTTCTAAAACCCTTCTTTCATTAAAAGAATTTGTGACCAATCTCTTCCCTCTTCTTTTACTCGAAGGCCTTTCTGTTAAGTCAAATGACGTTACATAAATGATTTTGATGAAGTACAAATAATAATGAAAAGCAGACAGAAGCTAAAATGAAAAGCAGA
>JAOSBK010000005.1:17038661-17068117 GCA_027568895.1 Erythroxylum shatona | reverse complement strand
TATGCCTTTCTTTATTTATTCATAAAGTCTGTACACAACTTTGTACAAAATGCGCTAAAGGCGATTGCCTTTAGGGCTACTCTAACAGTAAATACATTGTATATTTGTATATATAAAAGCTCGAGAGCTGTGGATCAAGGAGCTCGTGCCAAAGATTGTTAAAGTCAAGGGAGTATACACCTTCTTTTGAGGTGGGTTGGGAAAACCATATTTATCAAATGAGACTAGGACATCCTAAGACATGCATGATGACTTGTATGTTAATTTTGAACGAACTTAATGCATAGTAAAATTGAATATCAAATAGATGCTAATATACTTATGTGTTTAATAAACGACATTGTTTTGAATAACTCTTTGCACTTGGAGGGTAAGTGATGTTTTTATTATGTATTTTGAGAAATGTTATTGTTTTTAACAAATCTGCACTTAAAGTGCAAATGACAATATTTTATTTTCTGAAGCCACATTTTTGAACAACTTTGCAGTTAGAGTATAAAAGATGTTGTTTATTGCCTGAAATAATGTTTTGGAACTTATATATGCATAATCGAGTCATGTATGCTGTGTGTTTGTGTTCTATTTTGGCTTAGAGCCATGACAAGGTTTCATTTTATCGGTTGGACCGATAAATAAAGACATAGTATCTTACTTGATTTTAGTACTTAATATTTGTATATGATTTTTGTGATTAGTGAGGTAATGATTGGCCATTCTTATTCTAGGCACATCAGATTAAGGGAACCCTGTACTCTTGACGTTGGTACATAAAAGTCGAGTCTTCATATCAATACCTTTCTACGGGACTTGTAGGTGATTGCACACCTAGAGGTCTGGTCACTGGCGAGGTCATCACTTAGGATCATGATGCTCTTGTCAACCGTAGTCCGCACTCCCAATAGATGAAGGTCGAGCCAACAACGAAAATCGGTGGGTATGCACACTAGTTTGGCCAACTAGTGGCAACAGACATGATTGTTTTGGCCTATTATGAGATTTGGCTTCCTAACGAGATTTAATTTATACATGTGATGACTTTTTGCTCTTGTGTACTGGAACTGAAACATGTCTTCATTGGATAAGTGATTAATAGGCTAGGCATGTGTAGTTCCTAAGTAGTATATGTTAATTCATATGTTAGGATGATGTGATTCTATATCATGTATGTTCACTTCATAGGTGGTTATATGCATGCTAGATGAGTGACTCGTGCATAGGTTATCTAAACCATCTTAGTGTATACCGAGTTTTGTTTGCGAAATATGTTTTTTCTGCTCATTGAGTACACAGTATACTCATCCCCTTTGCTTTCCAACCATGCAAGTTAATTTTGTGAACTTGAAGCTTTGTGTGTATCGTGCAGTTTTGTGACATTTTCAGGGCATTAGTGACATTTTCAGGGCATTACCACACATGGGTAATATCTGTTTTGTTCTTTTGTTGTATAGTGGCTCATGAACTGTATTTTTTGAAGTTGGTTACGTATATATGCTTTATGATTTTGTAAATTAACTCTTGACTGTCTTGTAGTTTGTAAATGACGTTATATATGAACCTTTTGTACTGTTGTTAAGATTGCTCTTGAGTGGACTTAAAAGTCCAGAATTTGTGGTAAAGTTTTAAATGTGAATATAAAAGTGCGTTTAAAACTTATTTATAGGTGTTTTAATTGAGTTTTGAGATTTTTAAAATACAACCGTTGTGCTGTTCAAATGTTTTCAAAGGATATTCAGTTAACCTTGCATAATCGGGTTAAGGGTACTCTGACTATCTTTAGCCTGGGTATACGGCGGTTGTCACGTGCCCGATATGGTTACGGGTTGTGACAATTAAATTGGTATTAGCGTATGGTTTTTACGTTTTCAAAAGTGTTATTACCGTTTTCAAAAGGTTCATAAGCCTCAGAGTCAAGTCTAGGTGTTAAAAGTTTTTAGTCGAGAAGTTAAGTCTCAGGTTGTTAAGTTGCTGTCCTTAATGGTCATATGATTTTGACCTCAGTGGCAGTACTTGTCGACATTCCTTGGGATGATTGGGACATCGAATAAGCTAGACTTAGTCCGATCTATTTTATTAAACGTCTTTTTCTTTGATTTTATAGTGATAGCAAGGTTGGACGAGAAAGGGGAAGTTATAGTAAGGTTGGACATTTGCGACTTGAGCTAGGAGAACACAGCCTTGAAACAATCGCAGAACTAGCGGTTGCTAGCTCATCGACTCATAGGCAGCCTCACATTGTAGCACCGCCGGCGGTAGCATAGCCAGGTTTGCCACCAGTGCCGAGGGAGGCCCTGCAGCAGGTGATGACATGGTAGGCATAGTACACTGCACAGCAGCAACCTGGGGCTGGAGTGCCACAGATGCCACCATAAGTATCGTCACCGTAGTAGCAAGTAGTGGTACCTAGTCGTGCATTAGAGCAACATTTGATGCTTAAAATCTTGGGGTATATTAAAGAGGTAAGGAACTTCGGGTGTGATAATTTTGATGGGCACGGTGATGTTACTAAGGCCAAAACTTAAATGAGATAAATAGTAGAGACATTCTATGATATGGGGCTGTCTAATGAGATGAAACTGAAGGTAGTTATCCGATTGCTAGAGGGTGATGCTAGAATCTGGTGGGAAAATGTCCAAGGATGCTATCCTAATCAGATTACCTGGGTGGATTTTATCAACGAATTCAACGAACAATATTATACCAAATTTGATAGCGATCAGAAGACGACTGCCTTCTTTACACTGAGATAGGGAAATAGGTCAGTGCACGTGTTTGAGACGAATGTTCTTAAGTTGTTTGATATCGGTGGTCAAGGTTGTCATAACTTGAAACTACATCGGGTACATGACAACCACCGCATACCTAGGCTAAGGATACTCACGATACCCTTAACCTGACTATGCAAGGCTAATTGAATATCTTTTGAAAACATTTGGACAACATAACAACTATATTTTGAAAATCCCAAAACTTAATTAAAATACCTGTAAATTAGTTTTAAATGTACTTTTATATTCACATTAAAATTCAATGACAACTTCTGGACTTTTAAGTCCTCTCAAAACAATCTCAACAATAGTACCAAAGGTTCATACATAAGGTCTTTTACAAACTACAAGACAACCAAGAGTTAATTTATAAAATCGTAAAGCATATCAACGTAACCAAACTAATAAAAACAATTCACGAGTCACTATACAACAAAAGTACAAAACAGAGGCTACCTACGTACGATAATGCCCCAAAAATGTCAAAAGACCACATGATATATTTAGAGCTTCAAGCTTACCAAATTAACTTACATGGTTGGAAAATAGAGCGAGGTGAGTACACTATGTACTCAGTGAGCAAGAAAAACATATATCGTAAATAGAACCCGATACACACCAAGACGATGTGGATAACATATGAAGTGAACATATATGACATCAAAACACATAGGCCTAGCCTATGACTCAACGTATACTAGTTAGGAACTACATAGGCCTAGTTATTAATCACTCATTCGGTGAACATAAGTTCTAGTTCTGGTTCATAAAAGCAGAAAAACATCACATGTATAAATCAAATCTCGTCAGAAAACAAATATTAGAATAAGCCAAAACAATAATGTGTGTCACCACTAGTCGACTAAACTAGTGTGCACATCCACCGATTCCTGATGTTGGCTCGACTTTCATCTGTGGTAAGCCCTACAACTCTAGGTGATGACCTTGTCTGTGTCCAGACCCTAGGTGTGGAATCACTCGCAAGTCCTATAGAAGGTATCGATACGGAGACTCGACTTTTATGTACCAGCATCAAAGATATGGGGTCGCTTAATCTGTTGTGCCTAGCACACGATTGACCAATACTTATATTTAGCTTTTGCACCATTAAGTAAAAAAAATCAAGTAAGACACCATACTTTTATTTATCGGTCCAATCAATAAAATAAAACCTTGCTTTGGCTCAAAGCTAAAAGAGAACATATACATGTAACCTACATGACTCGGTTATGCACATATAAGTTCCAAAACATTATTTCATGCGATAAAAGTTATCTTTTGCACTCAAAGTGCAAAGTTGTTAAAAAATGTAGTTTCAAAAAATAAAATGTTGTCCTTTGCATTTCAAGTGCAGGTTTGTTGAAAACAATATCATATATCAAAATATATAATAAAACATCAGTTTCAAAACAATATTGTTTAGTAAATACACAAGTATACTAGCATCTACTTGAGATTCAATTCTAATATGCATTACCTAGGTTCAAAATTCACATACAGATCATCATGCATGTCTTAGGATGTTCTAATCCCATTTGAGAGATATGATTTTCCCAACTCACCTGAAAAGAAGGTGTACACACTCCCTTGACTTTAACAAGCCTTGGTATAAGCTCCTTGATCTACAGCTCCCGAGCCTTTATACATACAAATATACAATGTATTTACCACTTAAACATGTATCTCATATTCATACACCACCACATCCAAATTCATCCCTAATCAATCATCATAAATGTTATTCCAATATATGCCAATAAGTCATTATTTCACTTACTAGTTCAGCTCAATGTCTCCTTAACCATCAAGCTAACCTAACCTTATATGCAATGTTTACATCTTTTTCTTCCTAATGTTCTTTTATGAACAAGCTGTCTTCTTTTAATCATAACTCTCTCTACAAAAATCCAAAGGTCATGATTCTTATGCCCCCCAAAACTAGACTTCCATTAGTCTTAATATACCTAAAGATTATACAAACCACATCTCCCTTTAAAATATAATTTCCATCTAAATCATGTCCTATTTTTGGAAAGAAATAGATTGGCAACCAATACTCAACCCTCAATAAATTATTATCAATAAATCTCCTAATAAAACTATTTCACAGAAGCATTACAATAATCATTTTTCTTGTTTTATACTTTCACTAATTCAGACTCTAAGGTCCTAAAAAACTAGGAAATAATACAAGGTTCCTGCACAAAGGTCTATCATAAGCAGTATTAGGGAAGCAAGCATCACTCGAACTCATCACTATTTTGTCAAGCCACTTTCACAAAGGTCAAGTTATGACTTATATCTACAACTTTCATTCTTTGAATTTCTTCAAATTTATGCTCTGAGAATATAAAAGACAGATCGAAAGAGAAAGATAAAATTGAAACTAGATTTTCAACTTAACTTGATAACTTCTTTCCTTCTCCTCTTCTCTTCCCCTTTTCCTCTCCTTCTCTTCTCATTTTCGTTTTTCTCCCTCATCTAACCATATGGCCGACCTTCAATCTCACTTCTATTTCCTTTTCATCCATTTTCTCTAGAAAATTTAAGAAGGTCAAGCTAATCTATGTGTCATCATTCCATTGGTCTTTGTGTCACCATTCTATTGGTACATATGTTATCCTTCTATTGGTCCATATGTTACTATTCTATTGGTCCATGTATCACTTACCTTAGGCTCCACATGTCACTCATTTAAGCTTCCATATGTCATTACTTGTAAGGCTACACAAGTTACCAATTGTAAGGCTACATATGTCATTATTTATAAGGCTATATATGTCTCCATTTATAAAGCTACACATGTCACCATTCTGTTGCTCCACATGTCATAAGTATAAAGTGCCATTTGTCACAAACTTAAAGAGCCACTTGTCGCAATTATACTCAAGTCACTTGTCCCAATTATACTTAAGCCACTTGTCATCTATTTAACTGAGTCGTTTGTCACTTATTCCTAATGCCACATGTCACCATTTTATAAGCCTAATCAACCTAAATTCCCATGTATCAATTTGTCTTTCTCTTTAATATTTTTTTTAGACTAGATGCACATATCACCTCATCAATTATTTAATTGTAATAATAAATTACCAATTTACTAATTATAATCCATCAATTCATGTTATTGGTAAATTAAAATGCAAAACATTGGGAATGCACCTTCATATCACATTCATTTTGTTCCATACCCTGAAATATATTAATTGAGTGCATATACTATCTTGCAATGCTTTCTAAATCATGATTCATATGTGTATACGAATATTATGCATATGAATGAAATGCACCTCGTAAATTGTTAAATGAAATAACTCATGTGACTCAATCTAACAATTTAATCTCTTAACAATTTTAGGAGGCAGGATATTGCAAAGGCTAAGAGGTTGATTCATTGGGGATGCCAGGCATACCTCGCACATATGATTGACACTTCGACACAGAGGGTCGAACTTAGAGATGTCCCTATTATATGCGAGTTCACCGATATCTTTCCGAAGGAGTTACCTAGATTGCCACCTGATCAGGAGTTTGATTTTGCTATTGCCTTAGTCCTAGGGACAACACCGATATCTATACTACCGTATTGCATAACACCAACAGAATTAAAAGAGATGAAGGTTTAGTTGCAATAGTTATTGGACAAGGCTTCATTAGACCAAGTCATTCACCATGGGGAGCACCAGTATTGTTTGTTAATAAGAAGGATGAGACCCTCCACTTATGTGTTGATTATCGACAGTTAAATAGGGTTATCATCAAGAGTAAATATCCACTCCCCAAGGTCGATGACTTGTTTGATCAACTGAGAGGAGCTATAGTATTATCAAAGATAGATCTGAGGTCTGGTTACCATTAGTTGAAGATTGATGAAAGTGATGTGCACAAGATTGCTTTCCAGATGAGGTATGGACACTATAAATTTTTGGTGATGCCGTTTGGATTGACAAATGCACCTGTAGCATTTATGGACCTCATGAACAGGGTGTTCCATCCTTATTTAGATCAGTTTGTCATAGTCTTCATTAATGATCTTTTGATTTATTCTAAGGATAGGGAGGAGCATGTTAGACATCTCTGAATTGTGATGCAAATGATTCGTGAAAGCTAATTCTACGTGAAGTTTTCAAAGTGTGAATTCTAGCTGAAGGAGATAGAATTACTTGTGGCATATGGTATCAGGAGAAGGTATTTTTATGGATTCGAAGAAAGTGGAAGCTATACTTAAGTGGGGACAGCCCAAGAATGTGACAAAAATCTGCAACTTTCTGGGGTTAACTGGTTATTATCAAAGATTTGTTTAGGGTTTCTCAGTACTTGCAACCCCTTTGTCGAGACTTACATGGAAGGGGGTAAAATTTCAGTGGGATGACATATGCGAGGCGAGTTTCCAGGAGCTGAAAAGGCGATTAACTTCTACACCAGTGCTTACTCTGCCTACCCAGGGGGTTGAGTATGAGGTGTACATTGATGTCAGTCGCTAGGGACTTGGTTATGTGCTTATGCAAGCCAGGCAAGCGATCATATATGATTCTAGGCAGCTGAAAAAACACGAGCTAAATAATCCTATATATGATTTGAAGCTCGCATCGGCGGTGTTCACACTCAAGATTTGGAGACACTATCTTAATGGGGAGACTTGTCATATATACACTGACCATAAGAGTCTGAAGTACCTAATGACACATAAGGAGCTAAACCTCAAACAAAGGAGATGGTTATAATTGATTAAGGATTATGATTTAGTGATTGACTATCACTCGGGAAAAGCAAATGTGGAAGCTGATACACTGAGTCGTAAGTCCTATTCGGTAGAAACTATTAGACAAAATCCTTATATGACTCATTTGATGAGTGTATGGAGCTTTGGGGTTAGACTCTCAGTGGCTGAGGATGACGAAATATTGTTAGTACATTTTGAAGTTTAGCCAACACTATTTGATGAGATTAGGAGACCACAGGCCGATGATCCCGATTGAAAGGTCATTTGGGAGAAATTAACATTCGAAGAGGATGAGAGGTTCTGACTGAGAGAAGATAGGTTGTTAGCCTTCACAGACAGAGTCTGTATGTTAGATGACCAGGGTCTCAGGCAAACTATCTTGGAAGAAGTTCACATTTCAGCTTATGTTATGTATCCTGATAGCACCAAGATGTATCAAACTCTTGGAGAGAGCTATTGGTGGCCAGAGATGAAGAGAGAGATAGTGGAATTTGTGGCTAGGGATGCAGAGCATCAGAAGTCAGCGGGTATGTTATAGTCTTTGCTTATTTCGGAATAGAAGTGGGAGTATGTGACAATGGATTTTATAGTTGGACTACCTCGTACATCTAAAGGTCATAATGATATTTGGGTTATAGTGGATAGATTTATGAAGTATGCTTGTTTTCTGCCTATCCACACAACTTACTCGTTGGAGAGGTTGGCAAAGCTGTATATTGATGAAATTATGAATCTGTATGAGGTGCCAATTTCCATAATATCAGACAGGGATCAGAGATTTACCTCCCAATTTTGGCCCAAATTTTAGGAATCTTTGGGGACTAAATTGAAGTTTAATACTGCCTTCCACCCCCAGACTAATGGTCAGTCAGAGAGGACCATTCAGATGCTGGAGGACATGCTGAGAGCATGTGCAAGGAAGCTAGGATCGACACTTGCCTTTGATAGAATTTGTTTATAACAACAGCTATCAAGCAAGTATCAATATGTCACCCTATGAAGCATTTTCTGGGAGAAAATGTAGGACACCTCCATGTTGGGATGAGGTTGGTACATCCAAATTCGAAGGAGATAAATTGATAGAAGTTACCATTTAGAAAGTAAAAGTTATCCGGGAGAAGATGAAATTTGCCCAGGATCGTCAAAAGGTTATGCGGTTAAGAGGTGACGACTATTAGAGTTTGCAGTTGGTGATATGGTTTTCCTTCGGATATTACCATAGAAAGGTATGATATGATTTTAGAGTCGAGGGAAGCTGGACCCTCGATATATTAAACCTTTCCGTATCCTATAACGCATCAGAATTGTGGCATATTAGTTGGAATTGCCACAGGACTTGGATAGGATCCATAATGTGTTCCATGTCTCAATGCTTAAGAAGTATATACTAGGTCCATCTCATGTTTTAGAGACACCTCTAGTGGAGAGGAGAGAAGACATGAGTTTGAGGTGAAACCAGTCCAGATTCTAGATCGACAGTTAAAGAGGTTACGCAACAAGGAGGTTCCCACAGTTAAAGTTCTTTGGAAGAGCAACAGGGTCGAGTAGATGACATGAGAGCCTGAGGATGGTATGAGAGACGTCATTATCTCCATTTATTTGTATCCTTGACGTAGGAGTTTCGGGAATGAAGCTCTTTTGAGGGGCGAACTCTCTGTGCCCTTTTGTATTGGTATATACCTGGAGATAATTCTATATATTGATATATACATGGTTGTATATGAGTTCAAAAATATATTTGAATCCTTTTGGTAAATATGCTAGTGATATATGATATTATATGCCCTTATATGAACTTAGAGTTCATCGGTATGCGAAATCTTGGAGATTTCTGACATATAAGCTTCTAAGTGTGTAAATTCAAGTCCACTGGATGGATATGGCCATGGTGGCCGAGTTAAATGTGTTTTAATGCCTTAGAGGTGATTAGACAAGATTTATAGACTTATTGGACACTTAGAAAGCTTAATTGGAAAAGTTGAGGTACATAAAGGCTTAATTGCAGATTGTTAAAAGCCAAAAGACTTAAACGTAATTTTTCAATTTTTGGAGGACCAATATATAATTTTATAAAGTTAAGGGGATTAGTCATTATTTCCAAAAGCCCAAGGACCAAAATAAAAGTAAAAGTTTTAGAGATTCCTAAACTTTGGGCTTAACTGCAAATTTAGGAAAGTTTGGAGGGTAAAATGGTAATTCAACAACATAAGGGCAAAATGATAAATTCACCATGTTTGGTCAAAGAAGAGTCAAATTCTAGACCCTTGTTCTTGGTGTGGCCTTGCAACCCATTATTTGGACATTAAAACACTTTTTTTTAATTAAAAGAAAGAAAAAGAAAGGAGAAGAGAGGAGAGAAAGAAGGAAGTTTCGGCCATCACCATATTTCACCCTTATTTTTGATTAGTGAACCTCAACCAAGGTGTTCTAAGCTAATTTGGGGTCAAGGAACTAAATCTATCATTAGATTTGAGAAAATCTCAAAGGATTTGAAGATATCATCAAAGGACGGTTTAGGTAAATTTTGTCTCATCTCTCTCTACATTATGATTTTGAGTTTGGTGTTAATATATGTTGCTCTTCATGCTTGAATATGCTTGAAACATGGTTTAAAAGAATGCAATGTGTCATGGAGAGGGAACTTCAAGTTAAAACCGAAATTGTCTCCTTTAGGTGAAAGTTTGTGAATTTTTGAATATCTTTTGAAATTGAAGGTCTAAATGAAATCTATGGTGTTAATTATACATGTATGATGTGAATTAGTGATGAAGAATGAAGAAGATGTGTGTTGGTCAAGATTAGGTCAAAATGGTGGGAGAAGAAGTGGATTAATATAATGAGTTGTGTAATTGATAAATTTAGCTTAAATGGAAGGAGTTGGTTTGAATGGAGTCGTGGAATGTGCCATTGATTGGGAGTGTTTACTATGTAACAAGATAGGAGCATGAATTACTAAGATAAAGTCTTGAAAATGTGAATTGAAAGTCATACACATTAGGTGTTTGATAAAATGCCTAAGTGAACTTGGCTTAGGATTTAAGGCTTTATAATGGTATGCATTGGAAAACACTTTTATGTCAACTTAGAGTGAACTTGAATTGTTGCTTGGATTGACGAGTAATGTTGGACCCCGTTGCCAAAGCCCAGCATTCAGAATCGAACACGGAAGATACAAAAGACAGAAGGAGCGAAAAGACAGAAGAAACAAAAGGCAAAAGACACGAAACACAGAAGATACAAAAGATAGAAAGAGCGGAAAGGAAAAAGAAACAAAAGGTAGAAGATACGAAACCCAGAAGATATAAAAGATAGAAGGAGCTGAAAGACAGAAGAAACAAAAGGTAAAAGATACGAAACCCAGAAGATACAAAAGACAGAAGGATCAGAAAGACAAAAGGAACAAAAGGCAGAAGGAGCGGAAAGGCAAAAGGAACAAAAGGTAGAAGATATGAAACCCAGAAGATACAAAGGACAGAAGGAGCGGAAAGACAAAAAAAACAAAAGGTAGAAGATACGAAACCCAGAAGATTCAAAAGACAGAAGGAGCAGAAAGACAAAAGGAACAAAAGGCAGAAGATACGAAACATAGAAGATACAAAAGACAAAGAAGAAACAAAAGGCAGAAGATACGAAACCCAGAAGATACAAAAGACAAAAGGAGTGGAAAGACAGAAGAAACAAAAGGCAGAAGATACAAAACCCAAAAGATATAAAAGATAGAAGGAGAGGAAAGACAGAAGGAACAAAATGCAGAAGATACGAAACATAGAAGAAGTTTGGGAATAGGAACCCAGAAGAAGCAAAAGACAGAAGAAGTTTGTCGTCAAAACACAGAAGAAGACACGTCAGCAAAATACAGAAGAAGACACGTCAGCAAAACACAGAAGAAGTAAAACCCAGAAGAAACGAAACTCAGAAGGAACCAAAACACAGAAGGAATAAAACACAGAAGGAAGAAAACTCAGAAGAAACGAAACTCTGAAAGAACCAAAACACAGAAGGAATAAAACATAGAAGGAAGAAAACTCAGAAGAAACGAAACTCAAAAGGAACCAAAACACAGAAGGAATAAAACACAGAAGGAAGAAAACTCAGACGATACAAAACACAGAAGAAGATGATGTCATCATAGAAGAAGCAAAACTAAGAAGAAGCAAAACTCAGACAATACAAAACACAAAAGAAGATGACATCATCATAGAAGAAGCAAAATTAAGAAAAAGCAAAACTCAAACGATACAAAACACAGAAGAAGATGACGTCATTACAGAAGAAGCAAAACTCAGACGATACAAAACACAGAAGAAGATGATGTCATCACAGAAGACGCAAAACAAAGAAAAAGCAAAACTTAGATGATACAAAACACATAAGAAGATGACGTCATCAATGACGTCATCACAAAAGAAGCAAAAAGGCAAAAGAATTAAATTTCACTTTTGAACATCTTCCCTTATAAGGACCAGCTCAGATGTCCATAGTTTTCATACTATATAATGTTCGGAAGATGAAAAGGAAGATTTATAACTTTCATAAAGGCCATTTTGACGAATCTATCCAGATTGGTACTAAAGTTTCACTGAAATTTCAGATCAAGTTATTGCTATTTCAACTCCAACTTCACTTTTACATCACCAAAATACCAAATTTTTTTCAAAAACTGATTTAACACTATAACTGAATTTATTTCCTCCCAACCACCCAGTATTTATGAATATACTCTTAAATATCACTTTCTATGTAGATGACAGTAACTCCTCAACTTTCTTTCATAAATCACCAACTCTAAAGGATTTATTCACTACTTACCTGTCTAAAACTCCAAAATCTTCAAGCCCTAAACTTCATGCAATCTACGTACTTCACTGAAGATAATGACCAGCTTCTGGTTTTTCTTAGGGTAGAAGACACGAATAGCAAAGTAGGTTTGGTGTAGGAAGGAAAAATAGAAAAATCGCTTAGAAGGTGTTAGAGGGAAACTCTGTGGACGGGAAGAACATTTGGAGATCATCCCAATGAAGAATGAACTTAGACATATAGCTTAACCTTTCAACTCTTAGAAATAGTAACCTACATCTAGCAAAGTACATAAACCTAAGTGACTTTTGTTACTTTTCAAATATCTAAGATCTAACTTAGTTTCTTTTGAAACTAACTCCCTTAACTTTCATCTTTACAATCCAAATATCTCCAATTCTTCATTTAATGTCTTTTTCCTATTTTCTATACTTTTCCAAAATCTATGCCTACATTTACCAAAATTCACAAATACAATACTCTTATTGTTCAATAAACTTTTCAGCATAAATAAATTCAAAATTTTCAAAATAGTCAAAAATTACAATTCAATCTAATTATACCCGAAATTATTCATGAATGCATGTACAATTATTTTCAAGTGCAACAACTTCACTATTTACATATATGTGTATGTCACATTATGTATGAGCATGCACAAGCATTTCTAAACTCTCATTGTTCACCCATATTCATAATTCTAACCTTCCCGTAGATAATGGGATGTTACAAGTGATGAGCATGATCAATTCCACTAAGACTAGTAAAGCTTATCTTCTCTTTGTTAAGTTAACAAAATAAAATAAAGAAAGGGAGAATTTTAAGATGGAAATTAAAATAGATTAAAAGAAAAAAAATCAATAATGTAATTTAATGGAATCAAATGACAACAGATATCTAACCTGTGGTAAAATTTCAGTATTGATTCTTTGAAATAATAATTGAAGCAAAGATAAACTCTTCGATTCCTTATTAAATTGGTTATATCATATTAAACTTAAGTATAATATTATATATTAAACCATGTTACGATTAAACATTAGAACAATTAAATAATTAAATAATTATGGATTTAATCATTATAACTAGAAATATCTTATTTGATAATTGAACTATAGACCTTTTATATAAACCAAACAAAATAATAATTTTAATAATCTCAAAAGATACATAAATATTAAAGAATAAAACAACAAAGAAGAACAATTAGATCTCATAGTTCTTGAATAATCAAACTTTAATTAAAAAAAGAGAGTTTAGATGCATATGGTTCTCAAGGACAACACAAAAGAGAAAATAAAGAGTTATCTCCAAATTACAAAAAGAAAAAAGAAAAACTAAGATGAGAGAGAGTGATATCTATACCTCATATAAATCCTCAAACAATCCATTCTAGTGATCTTCCTTAAGGAATAAAAGCTAAAATCAAGACTAAATCTAAAGAATTTCACTCTTATTGGGATTATCCTACCAAAGCAGATCCTTCCTGAACAAGACTCTTAAACGATGTAAAATAAAGGCAGAAATAACCAAGGCTCGTTAAATGTTGGAGCACATATATTGATTAAAGTGTGGACACACCTTACACCTCTTCTTAAACTTTTCTCCTACTGGCCTTCTCCTTTTCTTTCAAAGTTTGCAATCTTTATTCTTTACTTGGTAAATATCTATTTTTAAACACATTTTTATCCAAATCTCAAATCTACTTTATAAAAGCATAAAATATATAATTATAATCCATAATTAAAAATTATTTTATCAATCAAAACATTAAGAATTAATTTATGTACTTTACACGTTATTAGATATGTACGCATCTAGAACTCCTTTTTATCCGGCATAAATACTAACAAAAATAAAGCAATCGACTATTAAGGGTACTACATCCAATAAACTACTAATACCTCTTTTAAAATTGAGATCTTTTGAGTCAAGTAATATATATATATATATAGACACACATACATATACATGAGGGGTAAAGCATGCGTATATAGACGGTGTAATCAAAAACTAAAACTTAATGAATACCAATTATGGGACCAATTGCATAACGACAGAAAAAAAATCAGGCATCTGCATATAATTTTTTATGAGAAATCATCTTTATTCCGCAGGTTCTGTGCATCCTAAATTGCTAAAATTCAAGAGATCAGAACATAAAAGACAAGTAGGTACATATTAATGGTACAATAAACCATAAAATAGAGTTTAGGTTAGAATTTCAAGAGAGATAATAGGAATATGATACATAAATGAAAGACTTGTTAATTTTTCTTAATATTTTGAAAATGAGATAATTGAACTTAAAAAATTCACCAGTCAAGAAAAATAATTAAAAATAATCTCAAGTGACAAACATCATCTTCAGTGATCTTAGTGCCTAGGCCCTTAAGTGTTTCTAGTGAGATTTATGCAACAACGAAAAGAGAGTAGAGCTCTTCCTTGGCATCTTCATCATCATTCCTTTTTCAATGAATGTGAATCCTTACGCTCATTGGCACACTCCTTCTATATCCCCTACTCCAAATGTGCTTGTTCAACTTCACGTCCACCCTCGTATCAATAGTACTATACGTATTTGCCACCTTCTTCTTGAAGGTGTTGTTTTAAATTCAAAATTTGTAAATTTAAACTAAATTTGATTACAAGTTTGAAAAGTTCAAATTTTGTGTTAATTAATAGTTAACATACGGACAATGGGTCGAAGTTTTTCAACGGCGATACTGACAATTAACTTGCAGTAATTCATCCATAATGTAGCAACTGGCGTTTGACGAAACTCATGCTATCGTGGCCTGTTTGTGACAAAGACGTGAAACATATTAGGTTGTGAAAATTCATATGGACAAGTTGATGGTCTATTCGCCGCCTTCATCCCCTAGAAAAATAGTGTAGAAGATGTCGTATGCTGCAAGGAAATCGTTGGTGGTGTTATTCGTCATTTTCATCATTGGCTATCTGTTCAGACAATGTCTCTGCAATTTGATCATAATTTGACCGTCTTATGCAACATCTGATGAATGGCTAGAAAAATAAAAGATCTTTTTTATTTATTACATATTAAAGATTTCCGCTGTTCAAGATTGGATTTAGTATCTTTTTTAATACCACCAAATTTTTACCAACACAGTGCAGTTATCACCGGTTTCCAACTATATCCTCCATAATTGTACTAAATTACACATGCCATACATTCAATGATACCTAAACTCCTTCCGCATATACTCAATCAACATTACGACAGAAACTAATAAATAATTCACACACGTAATTCCACGTCGTTTCCAACAATTTGTATCATCTTATCCAACTTTCTTAGTAACGTCAGACGAGACATGTCATGAACCTGGACGCAAAGACGTTCCAATAAACAACTGCGGCCTCCGCACTTTAGCAGGGAAAAAAAGAAATAGCATAAATAAGAGAAGGTGATGCCATATTCTTACCAAGGCAAAAACAATGGCAATGGATGCAACAGCAGTGAGGTATGGAATCATCGGGATGGGCATGATGGGAAGAGAACACCTCCTCAATCTCTACCATCTCCGCAACGAAAACGTCATTGTTACTTGTATCGCCGATCCTCACGTTCCTTCTCAACAACTTGCTCTTGATTTGGCCAAGTCCTTTGGTTGGTCTCTTCAGGTATTGCTTTCTTTTTCTTTTTCACTCTTTATCTGCTTTTGTTTTATGGATTGATTCATGTAATATTCCATTCTCATGTTGTCTTTAACGTTGAACAGTAGTACAATGAACACACAAAAAGAAAAAAAAAAATAGACTGTCTCTAACATCTTTTCCTTGTACGAAAAGCTCTTGGATTTCCTTTTTGTTAAAAAAAATATAACTGAAGTTCATTTTATTTTTCTGGGAGAAGAAAGAGAAGAATGTTTGTTTTACTTGTTGGGATTATAAAAAATGTAATGATGAGATTATGAGAAGATGAAAGTGTACAAAAGGTCTATTCAGGACATAAGGACTTGCTGGAGGGTGGAGAATGCGATGTGGTGGTGGTGTCAACTCCAAATATGACGCATTATCAAATCCTGATGGATATCATCAACCACCCCAAGCCTCATCACGTCCTAGTCGAGAAGCCCTTGTGTACGTCCGTTGCTGACTGTAAAAAAGTATGACCCTGTTCTTATTACGATTAAAATTACTATATATATATATATATATATATTAAATGATTATCTTAAATTGAATTTGATTTAGGTTGTGAATGCTGCGAAAACGAGATCGGATATGATAGTACAAGTTGGACTGGAGTACAGGTACATGCCAGCGATTGCGAAGCTGATAAAAATTGTCAAAGGTGGATCTGTTGGGGCTGTCAAAATGGTGGCAATCCGTGAACATCGATTTCCCTTTCTGGTTAAGGTGAATTGATGCGACTCTGTTTCATGGCGCAAGTACTCTTGTGGGGATTCGAAATGTTTGTAAGTGCTGCTTGTAACAGGTTAACAATTGGAACCGGTTCAATGTCAACACAGGGGGCACTCTGGTAGAGAAGTGCTGCCACTTCTTTGACCTAATGAGGCTGTTTGCTGGCTCAAACCCCGTTAGAGTTATGGCTTCTGGAGCTATGGATGTCAACCACAAAGACGAAGTCTATGATGGAAGGGCAAGTTTTTGTACTGTGTTTTTTGTTTCATCTATGGAGCACAATTTTACCCTTTCTTTCCTTTATTACAGAGGCCAGATATTATTGACAACGCATACGTTATAGTGGAGTTTGACAATGGCGCGAGAGGGGTGCTTGATCTATGCATGTTTGCTGAAGGGAGCAGAAACGAGCAAGAAATTTCTGTCGTTGGTGAAATTGGAAAGGTTAAAACTCTTTTACCTTTCCAGGTGCTGTGCTTGATTTTTGTCCACAGCCAGTGGTAGTTATTTTTTCTCTGTTTTATCTAACAGGGTGAGGCCTTTGTTCCAGAGAGTATTGTGCGCTTTGGTACTAGAGCAGCGGGAAGAGAAGGTGTTATAACCTTTAAAGCTGAGGATGATCGAATCAAGTAGGTGTGCTTTTCTTTGGTCTGATTCTTAAAAACAATTCTCAAACATACTGGTTTCTTTAGGTACGATGGGCTTCATCATGGCTCTAGCTATCTGGAACACCTTAACTTCTTATATGCAATACGGGCTGAAGGTGAAAAGGTCCCTGCAGTGTCTTTGCAAGATGGGTTGATCTCAGTTGCCATCGGGGTCGCAGCACAGCTCTCTATTGAGAAGCACAAACTTGTGACAATTGATGAAGTCATGCATGAATATATCGCAAGGGATACATCAAACACCAATGATTGCTGTTGATGCCATTGGTTTTGAGTTATTTTGTACAACTTCAAATCTCCCTACTATGATAGACACAAAGTCACGATGTGCTAAAAAGCTCAAGATTTGACGTTTGACAAAAGCCAGTTGCTAATATAATGATATTTTCATTCTGCCAATATAATACGAGATCAGAAAGGTAGTACAACTACTTTTTTGAGATTCCCAACACCTAATAAGTCTCCGATCATTGCATCCCTATAGCTTTCTCCACGAGGAATCGGCTACCTCAGAAGCTTATTTTGTTTCCTAAGCACACGGAACCATAGATGGTGAGCTCATAAATTTCTCGTGAAGGTGGGCAAAAACTCATCAATTCTTAACTCATACCACACTAGTATTATAAATCAATCACATCGCTGGTTGTCAAGAATTTGAAATATGAGTATCACCTATCGAATGAATAATAACATAATGCAAATTAAATGCCAACATTTCAACCCAAGCAATGCTTCCAAGGGGGATAAATAAGTCCTCGGGTATTTCAATATCGAAAACCATGAACCCAAAATGACAACCATATTCTCCAAACGAAACTCAACAAGCATTAGCATAACATTGAAGACATCACCGCACTTATCGATAGCGACGAAGGGACAGAGTATTGTTTCTCTTCCAGGTTGCCCTGCGGGAGGGCCGATTTTTGTGGAACAAGTGCCCCTTTCCATGGAGACCCCTGTATTTCTTTCCTGCAGAAGTAAGGCCCCGAAGCTCCCTGTGCTTGTGTACAGGGTTGCAGAGCCAGTTGATTCTTGGGTCATTGCGAATAGCATTGTGTGCCACATCAACCAGAATTACCTCAAAGTACTTGTAAGTAGAATCCTGTTTGAAGACAAATGCACGATGGAAGACAGGCAACAGTAAATAATAATTAACATTGAAAAATGGTACTTTTAGATTTACACACAGACCTCATTAATCCAGTAGGAATTCAGAACCCTAAGACCTCCCAATTTTCGGCCAGCACGCTCCTCTGCAACAGACCTCTTGCTTCTCTGGAACTTAAGTTGGGTCACACCCTGGTTTGTGGGCTTCCCATACACAATACCCTTGGGAACAGGTCTCTTCCTACCACCACGCCTAACTCGGACACGATAAATCACATAACCCTGCATGAAATCAACCACTGGTCAAATTGTGTGAACACAAATATTGTAATTGTCAATATTTAAAGAATAACAAAACTAAAATTTATGAAACCTAATCTATGCACAATTATACAAGGAAGTAGGTGTTGAAGCATGAGTTGCTATTTCACATAATATTCCAGGAGGGACCACAGAGTGAGATGACTTTCCATCAGAAACCAGTCAGCAAACTCTCAGCAGAGAAAGCTAGTATTGAAATCTTTTAAATCACAGAAGAATGACATGCAGGAAAACAAGCATGGTATAGAGCATTTTAGCCCCAGATTAAAAAAGGATAAAAGATGGAAAGGGTAATAATCTATATCTGACTGAGACAAAAGAGGTTCAAATAACAGCAAATCCACTTGGTCAGATGATGGACTGCGTGTTTTCATATAGCTGATCTCAGGAAGCATCTAATCACTGTATGTAGAGAGTCTCCAAAAAAGGAGATGACTGTGCATCAGGAAGCTTCTTAACCAGCAATGACCGGAGAGAGACTACGACTTGGTGCGCATCAATATGCCCAAATTATTCTAAACACAACAAAGGCTATTGCAAAACCATGGATTATCACAAAACACAAAAAAAGACAAATCGTAACAAAAACCACATAGGAAGCAAATAATACATATAGAACAGATCAAAATGCATGCCTTATATAAGTCATGTCGCAAGGCAAATATGCCAGCAGGATTGGAATCAGTCAGTATGGTAAAATGAGAATTGAAGCTTAACACATTTATCTATTATTGTAACAATTGTTGATCACTTCACAATATTGGACCTACAAATAACTGTTAACAACCCCTAAACAGATAAGTCTAACCTGCTTCGCCTTGTAGCCAAGACGGCGAGCTTTGTCAGGGCGAGTGGGACGGGTGACACGGACAATGGAAGGATGTTGGCGGTACTCCCAACACCTCACCCTTTGCAGAAACCTCATAACATCTGATTGCTTCTTCCTCCATAGTTCGGATACGTACTTGTAAGACCCTATTTTCGTTCAAACCCATCAAAAATCGCAAGTCCAATACAATAAACCAAAAGCTTAAAGAACAATAACAACTTTCTCTTTTCCATACAAATTGCGGCCACTTTGCTCCTTGAGAAAACTAAGAAACATTATCATTTTCCATGTGGAAATGAATAGCAGTAAATTGTACTAGCATTCTCAATTCAAACAAATGACTGGTTTCACGTTAAGCTTACCCCCAAACATCGGAATGAGAGATACAAAAATCCATGGGGAAAAAAATGAATTGTTCTATGGCAGGACGCCAAATAATTAAAGTATGAGAGATGGAACAGCAAAACAAAACAAAGCAAAGAAAGTTTTCCCACAAGAAACCAGAGAATAGAAGAAGAGGGTGAGTACCCATTGGATCGGAGCAAAGCTGAGTTAAGCCGCGCGTCTATGGGTTGCACTAGCGCAGGCAAAATGTTAAGGGTTTTATGCTACAAAACCCTAATGACTTGAAATATCGACCGTCCGTTTTTCACTCCCAGCCAGGCGATAACAAGCCTTAATTTAATAATTACAGAGCCATTGGGTCTTAAGTTAACAATTAGATAGCTCGTGCCGTGTCGGATTATTTATTTTGGTTTTACTTTTTTTTGTTAATTTTTTTCCATTTTTAGTTATAATAAAATGCTTCATCATGATCAGATGTCCTAAACAGGACATATGATGGATCAGTAGTTACATAAGTTTCTTCTTTATGATCAATTTGTGACATAAGCTAATTTGTGACATGGATTGATTTTATAAGACAGGGACTGAATGTTATTGATCGGATTTGAGATTAGAGATTGGAGATTGGAGATTTAGCAACATTAGGCTGTTTGGGGTTTGTTTAGAAGAATAAAATCATAATCTGCCATAATTATGAAAATGGAGTTTTTACAAGTTGTTACGACAATCAATTGTAGAAATCAAGCAAACTTTTTCATGTTAATTGTTTTCGTCACTGTAGCTCCTTTGGCATGCTAATTTTTTTATTAAAGTATTGTTATTATTTCAGTTTTATTAAAAGAGAATGTATTGTGACTATAAAATCACTTCAAATTACGAAAATAGCTGTTTTTTAAAACATAAAAGAAATGTTGCGTATAATAAAATCCTTCTCAACTCTCCCCGCAAAGTAGGGAATTTGAATTTTTTCATCTTCATTATTGAATTTCTTCAACTTAAAAAATACTTGAAGTTTAAAATTAACTTAAAACTTTTTATACCAGATTCTAAAAACTTGAAGCTTGTTTTGATTTTCAATATTCTCTTAATAAGTATGATTGTTAACAATGATATTCTCTCATCATTTTTCTTGCAATGTCTATCAACTTTAAGCTTTCACATACCTGTAATGTCTGTGAGCGATGAGCAATCTGTGAGCTAAAGATCTATAACTTCGAGATCGTCGGTGATAAGAGCGCCTCTCCATAGCTCTCTCTTCTGCTCCCACCACATCCTCAGCTCCTTTTACCCCACTGCAAGCACCTTTTTCAACCCACAACTCAGATTCTCCAAACCCTAAAACACTACAAAACTCTAGCCCGCACATTATCAGCCTTTCCTTGACCAAAAACCCACCTCCACAAACTTCTTCTTCCATAAATCGTACCTCAAAAATAGCCCTGACCAAAACCTTAGAAAAGGTAGGCTTCTTAGCAAATCAGCAGGGGTCTGAGCCAGAAAAAATCCCTAATCCTCCTGCAATGAAAATATTGAAGAATATTAGATCATGGAAGCCAGTTGTGGTTGATTGTATGGAGGGTTCTTCGGCAACAAAGGCGCTACTATCCCCTGGAGATTAAGGAGGACAAGATATATGTCATTCCTCCTCCAGAGTTAGCGAAGAAAGGTACGACTCATCTCCGATTAGCCCTCATAGGATTCTTCATAAGTAAGCGCCTAGCTTCCCCTATTGTTCAGAGAGCCTTAACAAAATCTTGGTTAGAGTTTGGGCTTAAGGAAGTCTTAATAACAAGTGCAAACAACTTTCTGTTCAGATTTGACTTGGAGATAGGCTTAACTTAGGTTTTGGAAAGGAGTCCTTGGCATATCTAAGGAAAACCTTTATTTTTACGAAAATGATGTCTAAATGGGGTAGGGTGGGGTGGGGAACAAGAGGAAGTTAGGGTTGCCCTAGTGTGAGCGAGATTTTATAATGTTCCTGTGGAATACTAGAACACAAAAGGACTAGGTAGAATTGCAAGTTCTAGTAGACATCCTTTACTCATAGATAATCAGACTGATAAAAATGTCTAGGATTGTCTATACAAAAATATGCACGGAGCTAGAATTGGAAAGAATCTGGCCTTCTTATTTCCAACTGGCAACTTATAATGAAGCAGGGGAAATAACTTTAAGGAAATAAAGATTGAGTATGAATGGAAGTCTGATCATTAAACATAGAAGAAGTAATGGGTTCCCACAAGGAGAATCTTTGATACAGGATTACAACAGGAGGTGGGGAAGGGGATGGAGATTACAATAAATAATTTAAATCAGTCAAGTAGGGAGCAGAATTCAACTTCTGGAAGGACACATCAAAGTAATGAGGAGGGAAAGAATTCTGAGATTCAAATTGAGCAAAGGCAGGGTAATGGATCTCAACAGATTGAGCAAATCTTAGGGATGGAAATCCAAGTTGGGAAGGAAGCTAGTCCTACTAGTAGCTCAAATTTAAGAAGCAAGGATCAAGAGAAGCAAGATGACCTAAGGGTAGATCTTGAGGCCCCAAATCATCCTGCAGTGGATCAAGTAGGTACCCATTCATCCTCTCCTATTTCTAAATTAGTTCCTAGTATTGATAGTCCTGGTATGGGAGGGGCAGAGGAGGATTTCATTGTGAGGAAAAGTAGGAAATCTAGGAGGAAACAAAAGTAGGAGGTTTTCCTTTTAGTTTTTGTTTATGGATTTTGTCTTTTGGAATGTTGGGGTGTTAATAACTCTAAAAAACAATTAGCTGTAAAAGCTAATATTAAGAGGTTGGCTACTTCTTTTGTTTGCTTGACTGAGACTAGGATTAGGACCCCTTCTTTCTTAAATAATGTCTGCTGCTTCTTGTTCCCTAGACGATGTACATACAACAATGTAGAATATGCTTCAAATGATAGGATTGTGCTAGCTTGGAACCCAGAGTGTTTCATGTGTTCCATTCTTAGTACAAATGATCAATTGATCCATTTAAAGGTCTCCCCTTTAAATAGATCTTTTGGCTTCCTTATGAACTGTGTTTATAGGTAAAATAACCTCAACCATAGGAAGCATCTTTGGTCTGAGCTTTCAACTATCAATACCACTGTTGGTAACCTTCCTTGGATTATAGCTGGGGACTTTAATGCTATTCTATTCCCTCATGAGGCAATACCTTTAAATCCCTTATCTATGAATGGAATGAGTGATTTTACGAAATGTGTGGAGGACTGTGCCTTGTTTAATTTAAACTCTAGCTGCCCCAACCTTACTTGGAACAACAAGCAATAAGGAGACCTTCATATAGCTAGGAAGCTAGATAGAGTCTTTGTTAATTCGAACTGGAGCTCTAGACTTCCCAATTCCTTTTGTGTTTTTTCTTAACCCAAATATCTCTGATCACTCTCTAGTAGTGGTAAAGGCTTTAACAAACCTCCAAAAGAGATTAACTCTTTTCAATTTTTCAAATTTCCTAACTTCTTAACCTAACTTCCTCTAGATAATACAAGATGCTTGGCCCTCTCAAGTATAGGGCACTCCTATGTTTTGTGTAGTGTCCAAACTCAAGTGGGTTAAAAAAAGCTCTAAAAGGTCTTAATTATGGTCAGATAGGTGATGTCAATGCTAGAGTAGAGAGTTATCATGCTGCTCTTAATGTTATTCAAGAACAAAGGAGGATGTTGCCAAATTCTACTCAATTGGTGACTAAAGAGTCTGAAGCTATAAATGCCTTAATTAGAGCCCTAGATGACCAAGAATCTTTCCTTAAGTAGTCCTCCCATATCAAATGGCTTAGAGAAGGAGATAGGAACACAAAATTTTTTCGCGGTTCCATCTTAGCCAATAGAAATAGAAATAACATCCACTTTGTTGGACTTGAAGAGATTCAAGATGAATTCATTGGATACTTTCAAGCTTCTATTGGGGATAAAAAGGACCTTCTCCCTTCCCAAGTTTTTGTACAAAATTTGTTTTCTTATTCCTTATGAGAAAATCTCTTAGAATCCCTCACTGTTAAGGTCTCAGCATAAGAGATTAAACAAGTTTTTAAATCCTTCAATCCTAACAAGGCTCCTAGGCCGAATGGGTTCAATGGATTCTTCTTACATTCTTGGCATATTGTAGGTGGGGAAGTAACAAATGCCATTCAAGACCTTTTTTCATCATGGGAAACTTCTAAAAGAGCTCAATTCCATTTTATCACTCTTATCCTTAAAAAATATCACCTTTCCATAGTGCTAGATTATAGGCCTATCTCTTGCTACAACATAATCTATAAGGTGATTGCAAAAGTCATAGCAAATAGGCTTAAAGAGATCCTTCCTCACATTGTTAGCCTAAATCAGAGTGCTTTTATTAAGAATCGTCAAATAGGGAATAACATACTACTAGCATAAGGGATTTTCAAGAATTACCATCTTTTCAATAATCACAAGAGATGTGCTTTCAAAGTGGACCTTCAAAAAGCCTATGATTCCATCCACTGGGACTTCCTCCTTAATACACTAGGAGCCATAGGCTTTCCCCAAAAGTTTATAGACTAGATCAAGGATTGTATAACCTCGCCTTCCTATTCTATCCTGATCAATGTATTCTTTAGAGGGAGATTAGGCCTAAGATAAAGAGACCCACTCTCTCCACTCCTGTTCATTATTTGTATGGAAGCACTCTCGAGGAGTCTGAATGTTTACTTAAATGGGAATCCTTCCTTTAAATACCACTGGAGGTGTAACCCCTTAAACTTACCCATCTCCTATTTGCCGATGACCTTCTATTGTTTTTCCATGATGACTTGAATTCGGTTCAAACATTGTTTAATTGTTTGGGTACTTTTTAAAACTTATCTAGTATGAATATGGACTCGATCAAGAGCAAATTTTTCTTATCCCCTGATATGGAACCTCTGAGCCATCAAATAGAGGGTATTTTGGGTCTTAAGAGAGGAAATCTTCCCACTCAGTACTTAGGGGTACCCCTCTTAACAGGGAGACTGTCTAAGAGGGAGTGTTTACCCTTATTGAAAAAATTGATCTCAGGATTAACAAATGGACTCATAAACACCTCTCCTATACTGGTAGACTTCGATTAGTGATTTTAGTCCTCTTTACCTTTCAAGTTTATTGGTCTTCTCTTTTATTCTTCCTTTATTCATCCTTAAAAAAATCACTACTAAATATCATGCCAAAGTTAAATGGAGTTATTTGTGTAGGACAAAGAGGGAGGGAGGCTTAGGTATTAAACATTTGTCCTTTTGGAATAATGTTTTGTTAGGGAAAAGAATCTGGTTCTTATTTCATAACAAAGAAGCAATGTGGGTTAAATGGATGCACATAATAATTCTAAGAAGGAAAGCTTTCTAGACTGCTCTTCCTAGTTATAATAGTTCATGGATTTGGAGAAAGATTTTATTAGTGAGGGATAAAATAGGGAACCAATTTATATTTAGGATAGGGAATAAAAATACTACCTTTCTATGGCAGGATCCTTGGCATCCTAAAGGGATCTTGAAGTATTTTTCAACACCTAAAGTGATAAATGGGTCCGAGCTTCCAATGACAGCTACAGTTTCTGAAGTAATCAGTAACAATGACTGGTATTGGCAAGAGACAAATTTTGAACCAATAAGTAATCTTGACCCTCTACATTACCTTCCTAATAGTTCTAAACCTTATTATTTGGAATGGATGGCTAGCCCTTCAAAACAGTATACCAATAACTTAGCATACAATTTCTTGAGACCCCCAATTTAGAAGGTTTCCTGGCACAATCATGTAACGCCCCCTTACTGTAGGGTACTCACCGGCACATATCATACGATAAGGGCACGCTACGATCGATCACTATATTCACTTCATATGGCATCATATCAATATGTACTTATACGAAATCATGAGAAGATCACAATGTATTGTTTTTTTTAAACAACTCTTTCCTCATTTCCTTTCACAAAATTGATGATTACATTGAGTCTTTCATGTTTTCCTTATGTACATCATCAAAACCTAATACAAAAGTCTTAAATGAAAGAGGAAATGTATCAAGTCTATCTAAGTCATCCAAGAGTCCCAGCTGACCGACCTTTGAGCCATGACCTCACTCGTCCAAAACACAATCTGTATGACAGTGGAGTCCCTAGTGAAATGAATCGCCCCTCTGTCCTGAAAAGACAACGTTGCAATTTTGATGAGTTTTGCGAACTCAATGAGTGAACCATCATTGATGAGTTCACCGGATCAAACGCACATATCACATAATTCACAAATATTCATTCACTGGATTCAATCTTATGATGTCATATGCATGAGACTCACATTCGTTGTTATTATTGTGACCGAGCAGCTATCACATACTTATACACAATTACTGGCCCATAGGGCTTAGTCGGAACAGAATCACAGAGCAAAGCTCTGTACACAAAACATATGTCACGGAGCCAAGCTCTACGTGAAAGCGCTTCATTAGCCGCTCAAGTCACAAAGAAGGAAGTCAAGGGGGAATGATATAGGTCAGATTCGTTAGCCAAAAGAAACTCTTTTTATCTTTTGTGACATTTGTAATCAACATATTGAAAGGAGTAAGAGAAAACGTGGTGGAGCTATTGGTCAAAGGTTACCATGGAAGAAGTTGGAGGAAGAGTTTCACAAAGCAACCGACTTACCATGGGATAAAACAAAGGTTAAAAATAAGTTTAATTAGATGAGAACTAGATGGAGTCTTTGGAAACAATTGAAAGGGAAAGAAACGAGATTAGGATGGGATTATGACAAAGGAACAATTCTTGCCAGTGAGGAGTGGTGGATTTTGAAGATTAAGGTTATCCCCTTTTCCCTAATTCAAATTATTTTCCTTTATTTTAATGCTAAATAGTTAGTTAAATATAATTTATTTAATTTATTTGTAGGAGAATATCAATTTTAAAACATTTAAAGAGGAAGGGCTTAAACCTGAGCTTGAATATAAGTTGGATCAACTTTTGGAAGTTTGGCGCAAGGAGAGACTACATTTTGTCCTATGGCTGACCCTCCACAAGTATAACGAGAAGTTGAGGAAGTATATGTTCCTTCTCCACATGATAGTTATAATGTTCATCATCAATTGTCAACCTATCATGATCATGAGAATATAGATGAGACTAGTGGTCTAAACAATTAGGAAGAAGTGTGTGAGAGAATCTACCCTGACCCCTCAAGCTACACATGTTAAAAGGAGTGAGAGAAGAAGATGCAAAAGGGTTTTGGAGAGTGATAGTTCACAAAGTAACAAGAGTGCAAGAATTGATTCCACTAAAAGGGTAGGAAGATTTGCAGCAATGTATGAGAGGCTTGATGATATGATGCAACTGATTCAAGAAAGGTATAGTGCAACAATAGAGATGAATAGATACATTACGAAAATTTTGGATACAATGAATATTGGTACATCACAAAGTGCTAGTGCGTCACACCATGATGTTACAAATACTTTGGAAAAAATATATACTTTGCCTGGTTTAGAGATTGGTACTCTTGAATTTTACTTTGCTTGCATATTGATTGAAGATATGTAAAGAAGGTCCTTTTTTTTGGTTTACCAGATGATACAATGAGGATTGAATACATAAAGTTTATGTATGAGTATAACAAACATAAAAAAAATTAAACATAGTTTCTATCTATCCATTATTTTGTTTAGTTTATTATTTTTATTATTTGTGCACTTATGTTGACATGATATTTTTTTAAGACATTATGAATTTGGTTAGCTTATTTTATTATATTATGTTATCTTATTGGTAATCTATAATTTTATTACATGCTATATTATTTATTTCTTTATATTTATACATATAAGTGTCTTGTTTATTTACAATATAATTTTACTTATTAATATGTAGGTATGGATAATGTTATGCAAATTATGCAACTTCTGCAAATGAAGCAATTTTTGGACAATGAGATTGAGTTTTTGGATTCGATGGCTTGTGTAGTGGGTTACATGAGTGTATTTTTTTAACCACATATACAAGGAAACATGCATGACTTCCTATCAAATAGGAGAACTATGGATGAATGAATTATTGAATGACCATGAAAAAGGATATTTTAATACATTTAGGATGAAGCAAAATACATTTCATTAATTATGTAAGCTTTTGGAAAATAATTATGGTTTGAGACCTTCGAATAAGATGTCTATTTTAGAGAAAGTTGGTTTATTTATGTATGTCCTAAGTAAAGGTTCCTCTAATAAAGATACCCAAGAGTATTTTCAATATTCTGTTGAAAATGTGAGTAGAGTTTTTAAAAAAGTTTTGACTGCTATGGATGGATTTTCAAATGATATACTTATACCAAAAGATTCCAAATCCAAGGACATTCCACCATAAATTGCCAATGATGTTAGATATGTGCCATATTTTAAGGTAATTGAATATGTTCTTCCTCCCCCTTCATTATATTTTCCATTAAAAATGTTGTTTTATCATCTTATGATTATTATTTTATATTAGAATTGCATTGGAGCTATTGATGTTACATATATAACGGTAGTTGTTACAGAGGAGGATCAAATGATATTTAGAGGACGGAAAGGTATAATAGCAATAAATGTATTAGCAGTATATGACTTTAACTTACTATTTATATATGTTTTAGCAGGTTGGGAGAGATTAACACACGATTCTCGTATTTTCCTTGATAAAATCGGTAATCCGAGACTTAAATTTTCAAAACTACCGATAGGTAATTTTAAGATTTGTAGGATTTTTTATTAATGATCTAGAATTTTTATGATATCATTTATACTAATTATATTGCTTCTATGGAAACTCAGGTAAATCTTACTTAGTTGACAAAGGCTATCCAGAAAGAGAAGGATATTTGACACCTTACCCAAAGATAAGATATCATTAATCAGAGTTTTGTGGTGCAAATCCAAGAGGTTCTTGAGAAGTTTTTAATCTAGCTCATTCATCATTGAGAAGTTGTATTGAGAGGGCTTTCGGTATTTTTAAGGCTCAATAGAAGATATTGGAGAAAATGCCTAAGTATTCATTAATGGATCAAAATAGAATAATTTAGGTAGCTTTTGCGTTGCATAACTATATTAGAAGAAGTATAATTGGCTACCCGACTTTTAGCATCATCGATCAAGATCCTGAATTTATACCTCTAGTTGTATTTCAAGATGTTGAAGTTAACTATACATAAGAAGACATTGAAGAACAAAGAACTCGAGAGATGACAACTATTCGTGATAATATTGCTTCTGGTTTAATGGTAGTCAAACGTCGTTCTTGAATTGTTATAAACTTTTGCTTTAAATGATGATGTTCATTTCATTTGCTCTATTTGAATTGTGCTGTTAAACTTCATTTGTATTGTTATTTTTATATTTGGATGTATCATCATCGTCATCATGATGATGATGATAATGATGTTGATGATGATGATGTTGATGATGATGATGATGATGATGATGATGATGATGATGATGATGATGATGATGATGATGATGATGATGATGATGAT
>JAOSBK010000005.1:17018317-17030158 GCA_027568895.1 Erythroxylum shatona | reverse complement strand
CTTGGTTTTTCCGATCCAACACAAGTGACAAAAGTATAGGAGGAAATGACAATAATATTGAAAGTAGTAATATGAATTATGTGCAATCAAATATTAGAAATGATGAAAAATGTTTGACTTAAAACAATTGAACATCATCATCTTAATATAGAAAAAGAAAACAAAAGAATATAATAGATCCATAGATCCACTTTATGTAGAATTTTGGAGTTAGCAAATAATATAAAAAGCTTGATTGAATATGAATATGAATCTACTTTGTCTTTAAAAGATATGAAAAAGGTATTTACTTTTTCTATGGATATTAATTAGAAAAGATTCAAATATTTGATATATTGAAAGAGACTTAAGACCTTCATCAATGGAGTTGGTTAGAGCAACCAGACTGATTGCTAACGATGATAAAAAGGTTGAAGTCCTCTTTAGTATGCCTGACGATTACAAAGTATTGTTTGCTCGAGACATACTTGAGTTATATCATATGATATTATGTAATCTATTTGAGAATTTAATATGAGTTTACAGTATTTTCATTTTTTCTTATTAGGATATTATCATCAAATTTTCACATTTGCTAATTTAATTCATTTAATAATTATTTCAGTCTGATTCTGTTGGGGCTGGACGCCATTGTTTGGATCCATGATCTCGATTAACTCCAACTAGGAGAAACCTGCAAAAACGATAAAGGCACACCGGGGGTTGATCGCCGGCTTGCCCCTCCGATGCTTAAGTCAGTTTTTTGTCGTAGGTTTTGTGTCTATGAACAAAGAGTATAAGGGTTATTAGAGGCGTACCTGCATCATGAGGAGATAATGAACTTATATAGTAAATACCTGCCGTGCTTAACTCAACATCTTGAGAATGGGTCGATCGACCCACAAGCTATCCTAGGGTTGGACCTGGGCCTAGCACGACCGACCCGACCATATTTTATTTGGTTGATGTTATACATAAAATAAGTTCTTTAATTGTACTCATATAATAAAAATCATTTAGGAATGCTCAAAAATTAATATTTATTAAATTATTAAAAAATAATTTTAGTTAATTTTATATTAAATAAAAATTGTAATTATTTGCTCACAAAATAATCACATAATAATTGAATATAGATAAAAATATCATTATTATTCTTATTTGATGCCAAACACAAACATAATTATTAATTTGCCTAATCCTATTTCTAGTAATTATGCATGATTAGAATTTTTATTCTTATCCTTATTTTTATTTCTATTGCTTTGTTACCGGTTCGCGGACAAAGCGTAAAGCTTACAAGAGAAATTGCAAGACAGGGGAGGGGTGGGCCGGGTGGCGGCTGGAGATTCCCGGTTATTATAGGCTCAGCGGTCACCCGTAGCTTGCGTGGCGAAATGCTAGTGGCTACTTAGTTCACTGTAATGTTCGCAGGCCAACATAGAAACCATTTCTTCTTTTTCCACTACTGACCTACTCTGCATTATTTGCATTCGCATCGCATCGTTCTGATTCTACTAGAAATGGCCATCTCCTCCACTTCCGTAGCCGCTGCCTTCTTCAACAGCGCCTCTGCCGCCTCCAATCTCAAGCCATCCATCTCATTCCTCTCCCCTCCCTCACGCAAACTGCCTTCCGTTTCTCTCCACCCCACCCTCAAAAGCCTAATATCCAATGCACGCGCCATCTCCATATCTCCACGCGCCGCCCCATCCGCCGCCCCATCCACCGGAAGTTTCCACGGACTCTGTTACGTGGTCGGAGACAACATCGATACCGACCAGATCATCCCCGCCGAGTACCTAACCCTAGTCCCCTCAAACCCTGCCGAGTACGAGAAGCTCGGCTCTTACGCCATGATCGGTCTCCCGGCATCGTACGAGACCAGATTCATCGAGCCGGATGAGATGAAAACGAAATACTCGATCCTAATCGCAGGAGACAACTTCGGATGTGGATCCTCTCGGGAGCACGCTCCGGTGGCGCTGGGAGCGGCTGGAGTGGCGGCGGTGGTGGCGGAGTCGTACGCGAGAATCTTCTTCAGGAATTCGGTGGCTACAGGAGAGGTGTATCCGTTGGAGTCAGAGGTGAGGATATGCGAAGAGTGTAGAACAGGTGACGTAATAACGATTGAGCTAGGAGAGAGTCGGTTGATCAATCACACGACTGGCAAGGAGTATAAGTTGAAGCCCATTGGAGATGCTGGGCCGGTGATTGAGGCTGGAGGGATATTTGCGTACGCTAGGAAGACTGGAATGATTCCTTCGCAATCTGCTTAGGATGAGTGTTTACATGACTGATTTAAATGTTGTGTTTTACATGGCTGATTTAAATGCTGTGTTTGTTGCTCAGGAGGAGTATTTACATGACAAGTTGAGGATTGGTTTTTAATGCTGTGTTTGTTTGGTTGATTTACCTGGCAATTCGCTCTGTTTTGCACACATGATCTTCTGTCTACTCGGATCTTGGAAAACTATTGCTAGTATGTAGTATGGCAATTAGCTCTGTTCTGTACACATGATCTTCTTTCTACTCATACTTGGATCATGGAACACTATTAGTAGTATGTAGTATGGCAATTAGCTCTGTTCTGTATACATGATCTTCTTTCTACTCATACTTGGATCATGGAACACTATTGCTAGGATGTAGTATGGCAATTAGCTCTGTTCTGTACGCATTATCTTCTTTCTAGTTATACTTGTATGTAGTATGGCAATTAGCTCTCTTCTATACGCACGATCTTCTTTCTACTCAAACCTTGATCATGGAAAACTGTTGCTAGTATGTAGTATGGCAATTAGCTCTGTTCTGTACACATGATCATCTTTGTGCTCATACATGGTAGTATGGCAATTAGCTCTGTTCTGTACACATGATCTTCTTTCTACTCATATTTGGATCATGGAAAACTGTTGCTAGTATGTAGTATAGCAATTAGCTCTGTTCTGTACACGATCTTCTTTCTACTCATACTTGGATCATGAAAAACTGTTGCTACTATGTAGTATGGCAATTAGCTCTGTTCTGTACGCATTATCTTCTTTCTACTCATACTTGGATCATGGAAAACTGTTGCTAGTATGTAGTATGGCAATTAGCTCTGTTCTGTACACATGATCATCTTTCTACTCATGCTTGGTAGTATGGCAATTAGCTCTGTTCTGTACACATGATCTTCTTTCTACTCATATTTGGATCATGAAAAACTGTTGCTAGTATGTAGTATAGCAATTAGCTCTGTTCTGTACACGATCTTCTTTCTACTCATACTTGGATCAAGAAAAACTATTGCTAATATGTAGTATCAAGACCTTACTTACAGTACTTCATATCTGTTGGCTTCTATTCCATGGGCTGTCATTGATTGTAGGGAATTACATTAGCTTTTTCCTGCATCTTCGTGCTTTTAATTTTTGGCTCACAAGATTTTCTAGCCTACAATGCGGGAGGGGATATGGATTTTTGCCATTAATGTGCAAGCCAGGATTCCCTCAAGTTCTCTTGTCGTTTGTTTTTGAATTTTTTTAGTGATCTGATTTCATTTTTTAACCCAAATCTTAATGAATTTGTTTGAATATGCAATTGTAACCTGATTTTCTTTCTCCATCCTTCGTTTTCTTGTTTTTGAGCTCATTTTACCTCATTTGTCCATTGGTTTGAAGCTTTAAAGGTTTCACCGCAATGTTTTCAAGGTACTCGCTCATTATAATAAGAAACTAGGCTGCAGGAGAGCAGGAATATCGTCTATGTTAACCTCCTAAACAGTGCATAATTACATGTATGCGTCTGTCTAACGATCCGTAACATCAATTCGTTTCATTTATTGCCTTTCTAAATCATGATTCATTGCATTGATGTTAGTACAGTAACGTGTGGTTTGGGTTCCAAGATCGCTAAATAACAAGAATGAGAAATAAAGGTATAAAACAAATGGGAAGCAAGAGTAAAACAGGGTAGGAATGAAAAGAACTCGAATAGCAATTGAAAATTATTATTCTATGTCCTTGGAAAGGAAGTCAACTTTCTTTTTTGGCTCCTTAACGCATGAAGAAGAGCATCAATCAATCTTCGTTCCCACAATCCAGGAACCTGGCCTCAAAATTTTATTTTTTGTTACCTCTAGCTACGAAATTTTATATCAAGTTGAGAGCAGCTACCTTTGACATGAAATACGAAGATCAAGATTCATACCAGTAGTCCACGAGATCACGAAGTTAGCAGCTTGTTTCACTATCACGGACATGTACGATACAATCGGAGTATTTTATCTAACGGGTGGTACGGGGCCTAAAAATTATCATAAATGAGCACAACAGTTCGACAGACTAAAAAGGAAGGATTTGATGCTCTTTTCAAGGTGGAGTTGATTTTCTTCATATGAAATTTCAAACTAATTCTAACACAAAATTAAGTTTTCCAATTATTATTTTGAATTTAAATTTACATAATCTATCATAATTTATATGTATAGAGTTTAATTTTTTAAGAATTTAAAATGTTTATTGATTTCCAAAATAAGGAAGTCATAGTACGACTTGTTCTTTGAGCAAGGACAAACAAGTATATTAACTAGTATTAAGCACAGGGGCACATTGAACTGCTACACATTGTTCCCAACTCTTCCAGTATGTTTAGGAGCTTCCTTCTACTTGTATCCTTATTGGATTTTGAGCTATGAAGCATTAAAGTAATCAGCTCACTCTAACCAGCTTATCATCTCCGCCTCTATTTATTATCGCAAGAGATAGCTTACCTTAGGGATCCAAGAACACTAGGTCATAAGGTATATTCCTTCTGCTAGCCATTCACTTGCTAACACCATTTTTTGAAGACTTGATGATAATCATTTGTTTGATCTAACTAATATCAGCTTCCATCCTTTCTCTCGTACCCTTGCTTGTATTTTGAAAGTTTCTTTCATCCCTAAACCCGTAGATCACGTAGATAGAGCATTTAGAGACTAATTTTATGATCTTGCTATTAGTTGTGCAACTTTTACAATAGAAAATTATCCAGTGCACTATTTGGTTCCAATCTTCTAGCTAGCATAAGAAGTTGCATAAATGATGTACCTTGGTCAATAGAGCTTATGAGAAATGATCCTTAAAGAATAGGTTCTGAATGTTCCTGTTCTTTAGGTTACAAAAGCAATATATAGGATTTAGTCCATTGATTATTCTTCAAAGCTTGTCTTTTTTTCTAAGCTTATTTTTTATTGGTAGCCATAACAAAAAGGGAGCTTTAGCGAGCTTGTATTCATACCAGATCAGCTTCTGCCAACAAATTTTGGGGAGGAAATTTTGAAGATTGAGTAATAAGATATGTTTGTGAAGGTGTTTGGTGGGTCTAACAGCTAAGTTTTTCTGTATCCCACATTAGGATTTCGACTGTAGCTTGATATAATATCCATTACTAGAGGAAGTCCTTTGAATTTGCTAGTCCATTCTCTATGTTCAATGAATTCTTTAACCTGAGCCCTTTTCTAAACTAGGTGCCTCATTTGTTAGAGTTTAGAAATTTGATCAAGTGGTCATAGATCATTCCAGTTGTCATACGAAAAATAGGTTCTCTTTATTCTTAATTTTGGACTTAATTAATCTCCTTCAGTTGCCCTTAAGCTTGAAGATTTTGAATTAAAGTCCATAAAGTGTCAGGAGCAAGTTCTATCATAGATTGTCCCTTTTTGAGAAATGCGTATGGATTTATTATCCTAAATTGTTTCCTTATCTGTGAAAATTGTCTGTATTCTATTTACCATTAACACCTTATTGATGGTTCTTGTCAATTTAATGCCCAATCCCCCCTTTTCCCTTTGGCTTACAAGCTTGTTTCCATTTCACCTTGGCCGCCAAGGAATTATGCATGTTCCTTGACCATAAGAAGTTCTTGAGTAGCCTCTATATTTTCTTAGTGAGGTTTTTTTGTAGAATGAAATGATATGTCGAATAAATTTGTATGTTACTTGGGATATAAACAATTAGCTAGAGTCTCCCTATAAAGGATAACCACAGATTCTTCCAACTACTCACCCTTCTATGGATTTCTTCAACTAGAGGTTTGCAACCGGCAAAAATGAGTCTTCTTATAGTGTTAGACACCCCGAGGTATTTGAAGAGGTTCCTTGGCCTTAAGTCCTGTGATCAATCTAAACCAATCAACTTGTATCTTAGTGTTAGCAAATAAAGTGTTATGAATCTTATCTATATTGAAGGAGAATCTAGAGAGTAGATTGAAAGCTTTGAGTCAATTAACGAGCAACATTAATGAAGAAGTATCAGACCCATATAGAAGCAACAAATCATCCACAGAAGGAAGAAAAACAATCCTTATTTCCTTACATTTATGATGGTATACAAATCTTTTCACCCTCTAGTTCCTTACATTTATGGTGGTATACAAATCTTTTCACCCTCTAGCTATAAACTAGTAACTTGTTCAGGAATTCTAAGAAAAGTGTATAAAGGTATAAGGATAGTGAATCTCCTTATAAAAGACTGTTAGCTGCTTTAAAGATTTTTGCTAACTCTCTATTGTAAAGCACACTAAAAGAAGTGGTTGCAATGCATTGTTGGATCTAATTCCTTAACTTTATAGGAAAACAAAAAGCTTCCAATATGGGTTGGATAAACTTAATGGAATCCAAAGCTTTTTAAAAGTCAATCTTTATGGCATAACATTTTGTTCCAATCTTTTAATAAAAACTCCTAAAAAATTCGTATGGAAATAGGATAATATCCCTAATGCTTCTAACTTTTATAAAGGATCTTTGACAAGGATTGGCAATTGAGTTAAGAATAGCCTTTAATCTATTAGCAATCGTTTTAGAGATCAATTTGTATATTAGATTGCAGCAAGATATGAGTCTATACTCACCAAGCTCATCAGGATTTGGAACTTTTAGAATGAAGGTGATGAAAGTACTATTTAGCTCTTTTAACATGACTTCCTTGGAGAAGAATTCCAACAAACATTTTGGTAATTGACTTCTTGACAAAGCTCCAAGTTTTTTTTTGATAATGGAACTCATTAAATCCATTTAGACTTAGTCTTTTGTTTGGATTCATAAAGAATATCACTCGTTCAACATCTTCTGGTTTGATGAGTCCTTCCTCCTAGTCTTTGGTGATTGAGTGATTATTAAATTATTAGAGAATCTGCATATAAGAAGATGTGTTAGTGATAACACCTACGACTTTTTGGAAAAAATCATATATATTGTTGAGTAGGTCATCTTGCTTCCAAATCAATTCTCCATTATTATTTTTAAGAGAGGAGATCTTGTAATAATTCCTCCTCAAGATGATAGAGTTATAAAAAAAAATTGGTATTCATTATGGATCCAAAATTTTACTTAAGCAAGGATTAGAAATTTCTAAGAGCCTGTAGTCAATAAGAGCTTACTTTTCCTTTACTCTTATCTGCACATTTTTAAGGTTAACCAATGATTACAAATATAATCGATTCAATCAGTTTAACTATAAAAACCTTGAATTGATCAATTTTTTAGTTAAGTTTTCTAACTTTTCAGTTTGATTTACTTTAATAACCTTTTTTTATTAAAAGCCAACCACTTTATTAATTAATTGATCGATTTTTAAAAACTAATCGATTTTATAAACCAAAATAAACCAATTAATTTTTATTTTGTAGTCTCCTTTTTCAATTAAACTTTAAATTTTTGAGGAGTAAGGATAGTATCCTTTAATCATATTTCAAATTCTTTAGTTTTATTCAATCTTTGACTGATTTTATAATGATCTAAGACTAATTGCACCTTTTAAACCTTAAACATATTATCTTATCAATTTAACTTTAGGTTTGCTTTTTAAAACATTAGGGTCAACATTCACTTCTGTTTGAAGCTTAGCCAAAGATTCTCTAGTCCTACGAGGTTCTAAACGTATTCTAGAGTTCCAACCTTAATTAAGGGATTTTGGTTTAGTTCTTATAGCACCAAGCTTCCTAACACACTTGAATGCCTCATTTCCCTATATTTGTTGCTCTATGTCTCTTTTAATAACATCCTCAAACCTAGGCATATTAAGCAAATGACTGTGAAATCTGAATAGGGCTTTTTTGTATGTCATGTAAATTAGATAGTTTATCTCAATTAGTGTGTGATCACAACCCAAGTAGTTGGAAAAAGTAGCCTTCCTAAGAGGAAAGATGCTTTGCAAAGCTTGATTAAATATACCTTTATATAATTTTTTTACGAATTGACCATTCCCTACTCCGGTTATTCTTCCAGGTGAAGTAGTTCCCGTTGTGGCTTAGATCCATTAACCCAAGGATGGTGAAACATTCCCTTCATCCCTCACTATAAAGTCTAATATTATGCCTATCTCCTTTAACTACTGTAGGGTAAATGGTGGTGTTGAAGTCACTAAGTAGAAGCCAAGGATCAGATAACCTACTTCCTTCTTAAATTAGTTTCTTCTGTAGTTGTCTTCTTTGCAAGTCTAAATTAGCAACATAGATGAAAGTGATATATAAATCCCTTAGATAAGGCATGATTTGTAGCTTAACTAAGATATGTTAGTCCGAGGAAGCAACGTGAGCCAGTTGGACCTTAGAAGTATGAAAAGTTATTATAATATAGCTACTAAAGTAAGCATAATTGGTTATAAAGGACCAACTTTTCTTTACAAACTAAAGCTTCTTATTATAATATTTAGACTTTAACTTAGTCTCTAAAAGGTCAATAATGAAAGGATTACTTTTATTCAAAAAGTTATGTCTTATGTTTTAGGATACTTCAATGCCCTTGTGTTTTAGGCAATGATAAACATTAAAGGTGATTTTTTCTGGAGGCTCAGTTCTTTCCTTCCTTCTAGACCTCTTTATTATAGTTTACACGAACTCCTTCCCATTTTATTAGAGATTATTGTCGTTGGGAGTGGATTCCTTTCCTACATTCTTCTCTAAATTTGTGTTTGACTTATCCTTTACTAGGAAATTAGATGAGGAAGCGAGGTTAATATTCTTGTGAACCTTTTCTTAGAGAATACCTTTTCCTTTAAATCTCTGAGGAATGTTGATGGTTTGTTTTACACTTTCTCGTCCTTCTAGATTTATATCACTTACTTCAAAGGGAATGATTAATCTTAAATTAAGTTGAGTAGTAATATTTTCTTCCTCTTTAGCACTAGTATCCTTAACTTAAGGTAGACTTTGGGAAGAAGAAGATCCTCTTTTTGTGATGGTTAATTTTTTATAGCCCCCTCTTCCAAAGACCTTTCCTGTAAGCCTCCACTGTTTTTGTCATGCTTTTAAATAAGGCTTCTATTGGCAACTTAGTTTAGTTTTTTCTTCCTTTAACTCATCGTTAGCACCAATATCCTTTAACTCATCGTTAGCACCAATATTCAAAATGAGAATGGTATTAGGAAGTTCTTGCTTAATTTTAATCTTCACACAGGTTCTCACAAACCCTACCCATTTAATGCCCATTATGGTTGCATCTATGCAAAATGGCCTTCTTATATAGCCAGCTAGGTGTTTTAAACCCATGGTAGACTAGTATTCCAAAGGGTTAAAATTAAAACTTTCTAATAAATACATATGCTTTATGCTTAATTATTCCATGTTTAGACCTGGCATCAAGTTTTAAAGAAAGCTACTCTTATTATCGATATGCTAAGGCCCCTAGTTTAAGATTTTGTCTTCTCCTTAGATAGAACTGAATTTAGATATGAAACAACCCTGCTCACTGATTAAGACATCCTTTAGACCTTATTTCTATATTTTGATTGCCTAATAATATATGAGGGAGGAAGCTAGTTTCTTCTTTATAAAGAAACTAATTAGAGTAATGGTCCATTTAGAAGCCTTAATGTGTAGTATTTCAAGTGGCATGGAAACAACCTTAGCTTTTTACATCAAATGATGGATGAAGCTTAGCTATAAAGTAGGAGAAAAGTCTCCAACAACTCATCTCCAAGTAACACATTTTGACATTGAGATGGTAGCTAGAACTAAAGGCTAAGTATATATATCAGGAAGTAAGGTTTAGGTGGAGGTTTAAGCTAATAAAAAGGAGGTTTGTGGACAAGGTAAAAGAATATGAGAGGTTCTTGAGCAATTTGTTTAAGGAGCCTAAGGTTTAATGTGAGATTTAGCTAGTGAGGAGTAAGTTTATGGATCTAATAGAGAAGAATCAGAGGTTCTTAAAGAAATGGTGAGTTGTGACTGAGGTTTTGTGAGTGGAGGCAAAGCATTAGGGGAAAGGCAAGTTAGGTAGGAGGAGATGGTTACAAGGTAGCTCCAAGCAAGATCAAGTTCATTGGTAAAATCAAGAATAGGTTAACAATTAGGTCGCCAATGAAAAAAGAAAGACAATTTCCAAAAAGGGAAAACTTGTGGTAACATAAGAGGAACATAAAAAGAGCTAAGAGAGAGGATAGGAAAAAATAGTAGGCTAAGGAAGGAGGAAGGAGCAATAACTATAAAGGAGCCATTTTAGAGTCTCAATTCCTAAAGGATTAACCAAGGAGGTAGAGAATAACCACCCGAGAGTCATTTCCTAAAAAAAGTTTTAAATTATGGGTGAAGAGTGCAACATGAAAACTTTGCAAGAGGTCATTCATCTTAGTACTACTCTTATTTAAGCACACTTAATGATGAAGTTTTGATGCATTAGTGTTAGTATGATCACACCCTATATATCTTATAAGTTAAATTCTATAATAATTTAAATTTAAATAAAAGTTTAAAACAAATATTAAATAAATTGTTAATAAATTTGAATTTATTTGGCCATAAATGTAGCACCCCACTCCCATAAGACCTGAACCCGACATCGATGGGTGATATCTGAGTCCGTGTGTCGCGAGAGTGGCGTTCTAAAACACTCAATCATTTAGAAATCGATATAATTTTTTTTGAACCACCAACACAATATGCGAAAGTCGATACTCAAATTGGGTCCACATTCATTCATAAACATTTTCAAGTAACATAAAACCATAGACAACATTTTTAATAGCCATTTGGGCCCTTTCATAAATACGAAACGTTTGAGTCATTTCGGAAAACCAATTTATACAAAAAGTTGCAGAATATACAATTCAATACAAAATAGAGAAATGCAATGCAGACGCGAACTAATCCTGAAAAATACTCCCGTTGGCCTAACGGGGTATTCTCCGGACCCTGAAAAATATTTGCAAATTTTGGGTGAGTTTTGCGAACTCAATGAGTGAACCATCATTGATGAGTTCACCAAATCATAAACACATATCACATATTTCACATATATTCATTCAATGGATATCACTCTTATAATGCTATATGCATGAGACTCACATTCGTTCTTATTATTGTGACTGAGTGCCTATCACGTACTTATACAAATACTAGCCTATAGAGCTCAGTCAGAACAAAATTTCAGAGCATAGCTCTATGTGCAGAACATATATCATAAAGCAAAGCTCTATGTGCAGAATCAGAAATCACGGATCAAAGCTCTACGTGGAAGCGCTTCAAACTGGCTACTCAAGTCACAACGCCTTTACCTGAGAATGCATTTTATGAAATGCATCAAATACTCAATATGCCATGTCAGATAATCACATGCGATGTCTAATTAGAAACTCATTATCATCAAACCTAAGTATGGCATTCAACTTTCATTGAGAATTCACATATGATACAGGATTTCAGATCAAATCAAAACACTTCCAATACCTATTTCCATATAACAAACTCCTCGGACTTTAAGTCTGGAATTCAAATCAAATCATAAACAATTTATAATTGGAAGCTAACACCTCAAATAAATTCCAAGTAAATCAATCCTAGGAAGTCATCTAGGTTGACTCACAGTACGCTCCAGATTAGCATTTGCTTTCAAATTCTGGG
>JAOSBK010000005.1:17001555-17018217 GCA_027568895.1 Erythroxylum shatona | reverse complement strand
TGTATGTTCATGCCGAGATATAATTCAATACTCCTAACCCGTCCCAATTTACCAAAATACCCTTCCCATCGGTGATGAGATGTTACATAATAAGTAGAGGCAATGGCTCAACAAAGGAAGAAATTAGCTTTCAATGGATCAAAGGGGGGATCAAGTGAAGAAGAAGAGATATTAATTAGTGAAAGCAATAAGGAAGATATTGTTCCTATCACTAGAAATTTTAAAAAGTTTTTAAGGAGAAAGAAGTTCTCTAAAATAAAAGACTTTAAAGGTAGTGAGATAGACTAAAAAGAAAACCAAATAACATTTTTTTTGAAGGAGAAAAATTATACATATGAATTCTCAGTGGGCTCTCCTTAAGGAAAATGAAAAATATGAGATTGTTGTCCTATCTTATAATTGCTTTAAAAGAGTAATAGAGTTAGTAGTCCAAAACATTCCAAATCATTAAGAACTTATTTTGAAATTTAAAACAAATCTAACGACGCAACAATTTAAACCTAACTACTAAACATGTTAATTTATGGTCCTTAGCTTGATCGTGTATCATTGGAAACTTAGAAAAGATAAATTATGAGAGGCTTGCTTCCACCCTTTTCGTTCAACATCAGTTTTGTAGTTTGTAAGTACACTACAAATTGCAAAATGATCAAAAGAACAATATTGATAAAATTATGAAACCAAATTAATGTTTGCTGTCATTAAAGATTATGTCCTTTTTTCAAGTGAACTGTTAACAAAACAAGGAATAAAAAACTCCCTGAATCTTCCATCGAATCTAACAGTTTGTCCTATAAGAAGGTGAGTTGCTTTCTTTCTTCCTTAATCACCTTTGTCTCCTTTGCTCTTCCACTTCACGAACATAGACTTTTATAGCTTCTTCAAACTCAATGTTTGTTGTCATTTGTTTTTTGTCCTTTTATTTTTTAGAAGATTTGAACACATCAATTATCTTGAATAAGCTACTATCCTTCAGATTCTTTAATACATCATTCATGTTGAATGTCACTTGGTCATCATTAATCGGAAGGATAGGGTTCTTTTTATGAACATCTACCTAAGATTTTTGGATGTTCACACATAGTATGTAAAAAAATGGTGGAGAATAGGGAGGGTTGGCTTTCTTTTCTTCAATCTCTTTCTTCGTCTCTTGGTCTTCAATAAGGTGGGGTTCAGTTTGGTTTTCCACTAGTCTTTTGGCTCTCCCCTATTCTTAAGTGTGATAGCCTTATATTTCTCTCTTTGATGCATTTCCATATTACTTAGAGAGTCTTCTACACTTCTCTTACAAAATTCACAGGAAAATTGTTCACTCAAATCTCTAGGTTGTGAATAGAAGAGGCATGATTTTCCATTACTTGCTTAATTTGCTCTTTGAGTCTCTTCTAGCCCTCTTCCATGTCAGTGAGCTTATCTAAGATCTTGTCTAATTTAGAATGCTATGAACTGGACTCATCATGGTGAAGTCCTAAGAGGTCTTGACGTCCTAAATGAGTCCTTATATTATTGGACCAATAAAAATCAAGGTTGTTTTTCCACCCCAGAGTGTATTTGTTCTAATAAGAATCGTTACTTCCCTAACCATATTGTGCCTCATTGTAATTCACAAAAGTTCCTTGCTCCCTAAAATAACTATCTTCCATCATTGTTTTTTCCATTTCTTCTTAGCATCTAGCTCTTTAAATGTCTCATTTCTCATTCTAAGATGTCTTGTTGTGTCTCTACTTTACACCCAAACTTCTTTCTCTATTGTTTTCTTATTTATTTAAAGCGAAAGATAGTGAAAAAATCTTAGACTAAAGAACTAAATTAATCGCCTCCTTGATATTAAAGTCAAAAACTTGAATCATGGTTTTCCAATGTATGTAAGTTTTAATTAGTTAACCTTGATAATCCGCAAGAGCACGGGTCGTTCTCATAGTATATAAGGTATCGATCCCACGATGAATAATCTAGTCCTAAAATCTAAGGCCAACATAATTCGCAGAAATTCTAAAGATAGCAAAACTAAAATAAGAATTCAATCCAATCACACAAATCAATCCAAACAACAATTACCAAAATATTAACAATTTAGATATTGCAACACACTAAAAAATTAACCTAAGAAAACTATCAATTAAGAGAAAGGGGAATTTACCTATCTTTAACACCAACCTAATCCATTATGACTTACTGGATTATTAGTTCTAGATGGATCTTAGGGCTGATTACTTTCTCTCGAGTTATAACCATTAACCCTAAATTATTAACCGTAATCAGATTATGAAAAATTGCAATTTCTCAGTTAACAACCTCCCCAAAACCTTAATTAGATTTGAAGTTGTCTAATAAACTATTGAGAACCTATGCGATATCTCTCTTTACACAATTATTGATTTGATTAATTTCTCGTTCCTATTAAATTACCTAACTCTTGTTAGTCCAATTTAATAATTTTTCATTCGGTTTACTCTCTCAGTTTATTACCAAATTATGTAATCATCAAAATCAATCACGATAAATCCAATAAACATAAAAACAATCAGATTTCATTAAATCAAAGATAAAAAAAATCAAAAGGTGAGTTTGGAACATCTCAACATTCACAAATCCTATCATTAAACTGTTATTGCCAATTCTATACAATAATAAAAATGGAAAATAACAGGAAATACGATCTTAGATGGAGACAGGAGGCAGCGATGTTAGAAACTCCTGATCTGGGAAGTACGTTAATGTTGACTTCTTCTACACTTTTCTCTTCCTTCTTCTCTTTCTCAATCTCTTAACAATTCTCTCCAAAAGTGGCTAATGCAACCATATTTCTGTTCTTGTCATTCTATTTATGTTCTTTTGTGTTTAGGGTTGAACTAGGATTTTTTCAGGGTCCGAAAGGTTCAAAAGATCCCTCAAAACGTGAAGTTTGGGAGTGGCTATATGTTTGCTCGGCATAGGCCACAATCGTGGCTTACATCTAAGCCTTCTGTCATGATCACGCACTATCAGGCCATGATTGTGTGCTGTTATTTCAGCCCGAATTCCTCCCGAAACTCCTTCGTTCTTCAATATTGACTCTAAAACACTAGCAAACACATTAAGGTACCTAAAAAACATAATATTTAAGCTCAAAAGCTTGTACTGACTCATAAACTACTTAAGACACAAATAATTAACAAACTAACACAATTATAACCTAAACACAAACTAAATGATCGAATTAATGGCTAAACACATTTCAAACTATGCCTTAAAAAATGATGCAATTTACACTTATCAGAGACTAAATACGTTCAAGTCAAAAAGAAAACAAAGACTAAAGAGGATCAAGGCATAGTAAGTCTACAAAATTGTTTATAGCCTTTCTTATATCTCCTACTTGGTTCCTTTAATACTTTAAGGGCTCTTCATTCATAAGCATATCATGTTTTGAACATAATGCATAGCTTTTTTAAATTTATCAAGACAAATTAAGGCTTTGATTTCAAATATTTTTGGTAAACTTTTGAAATATTTTTAGATAAAAACTTTTTCAAATAAGTAGGGTTTAAAAATATTTGAAAGTGTGTTTTTAGACAATTTTATCGACAATATGTAGGTTTGGTCAACAATTAGAGTGTTTCTAGAGACATTGGCCAACCAAAACATTTATTCATTAGTTGTGAAGTGATTGAGAGTCCTTAAGCATTTAAGTGAGCAAGCGAAGTTCATTTAAGAAGTAAATATCAATTTTGGCTAGTTTTCTTGTATTTGGATGCTCCAAGATGCATTGAGGCTCCTTTTCACCGTTCAAAGAAGATTTTACAAGGGTTCCTTTTTTCTAAATAAAGATTATTATAAGAAGGCTCCTCTTCCCCTATAAAAGAAGAGATTAGTGGAATCCCATGATGGACATGGCATGTGGATATAGGTAAGGTTTATTTACTAAACCACTATAAAATTAATTTATAACTTCTCTTCCACTTAACTTTATCCTTAGTTGATTGATTGAGGTAAATTAAATTCTTATTTTGTTTCATCATTCAATTTGAAATCAATTAAGGGTATTTATTGAGTTATTTTTTTTTAATTCATTAATACCCAATTCAACCCTCTTTTGGGTTCCATTATGGACCAACAAGTAATATCATAGTGTACATTTCTATTTTAATTTCAAATGAAATTTTGAGAAAAGATCTTAATGACATTTAGTTGTATCTACATATTCAGTTAAGTTAGAATAAATTTTTTTAATGATTGAAAATATTGACTTATGGGAAAATGTTTCCAATGGTCTACTCATTCCTACTGAAGTAATAAATGGTAGAAAAGTTTCAAACTAAAGAAAGAATATGATCCTTAAGATAAAAGATTAATTCCCTTAAATAGTAAGGCTATTTATATTTTATTTTGTGCATTATGAGGAAATGAATTCAATAAAGTCTCCACGTGTGAAACAACTAAAAAAATTTGACACATTTTAGAAGTTACACAAGAAGTAAAAAAAAATCAAAGAGACTCAATAAGTAGAGTCAATGGCTCAACAAAGGAAGAAAGTAGCTTTTAAGGCATCAAAGGAGGGATCAAATGAAGAAGAAGAGATGTTAATTAGTGAAAGCAATAAGGAAGATATTGTTCTTATCACTAGAAATTTTAAAAAGTTTTTGACGAGAAAGAAGTTCTCTAAAATAAAAGACTTTAAAGGTGGTGAGATAGACTAAAAAGAAAGTTAAATAACATTCTTTTTAGAAATAAAAAAAATATACATATGAATTCTTAGTGGTCTCTCTAGGAAAATGAAAAATATGAGATAAATGAAGAGAAAGAGCAGTGGGAAAAAAGGCATTTAAAGCCTTCACTCAAAAAATGGGCATCCAAAAGGAGAGTAGCTTATGTGTGTGCTTTCTTACACCCTACTGCCATAGAGTACATACCGGAACACCTTGAGGATATTCTAGTACTTAACCTATAATAATGAGATGTAAGAGCAGTCACTATAATCACCTAGTCATGGCATCATCATTTATAATCTCTTATAAGGTATCACAAAGAAAAGACACAACATTTGAAAACCAACTGAATTCCTCCTTTCATTCCATAAAAACCGAATATGTACATTGTAGCTTTACAAACCATCCAAACATTTACATAATCGAAAACCTAATATAAAAAAACACTACAAGAAAGAGGAATTATACAAAAATTTCTATCTAATCCTTCAGTCTCAGCTGACCGACCTTTGAGCCATTTTTTTCCCAAAGTACAAGAATTATGCTTATTGTAGAGTCTCCCTGTCGCTAACGTTCTCTCTCAGTCCTGAAAAATCAACGTTGCAATTTTAGTGAGTTTTGCAAATTTAGTAAGGTAACCATCCTTGATGATTCACTCAATTCATACAACACATCAACACATATAAACACATAATTCACATCTTTTCATTTAGCATATAGCATCACATACCATTTACTTCACATATCCACACATGTCTACAATATATTTCATCCAGTAAAAAACACATATTAAATGCATATGCAGTGCTTGTGAGACTCACTTTTGATTATTACATTATTGTGACTGAGTGCCTAAATTGTTTCATATCCATTGTGGATACCGGGCTTATTGATACTGTCTCTTACCTGTTGGGGATACAGGGCTCATTATACATAGCGAGCCTTCGGCTCTAAATCACATTCCAAGCTTTAAGCTCATTTTAAGTGGTTACTCGAGTCACAATTCTCATTATCTGATCATGCATTCATGTAATGAAATGCATCACACATATTTAGTCAATCACATTCACATTTATCATCAGACTTTGATCCAACATTCAACAATTGACTAACACTTATTTCTTCACATTCACATACAAGAAGTACTTTAAATATCACATTCATGCATCGAAAGCCTCGGACCTTCAGTGTCCGGAGTCAACACAATCAAGTCTGCATTCAAAGGTAACTCAGAACATAATTTATAACAAACAAATAATTAAGTGAGACTATCTAGGTTACTCACCGATCACTATAGAAGCTATTGCCTTAAAATTTTGATAATGTCTAGATGTTGACGTTCCAAATGCTCCTCTATATCATGCAATATACATTTACACATATCATAAATTTGCACAATTATAAACATACTCATTTATGCACATATGTATACATATGGATTATGTACAATACATGTTCAATGACAATCCTGGGTATCTTTCCATTATTCTCGTCACATAATCATTCATATATCAACACCCACATAAGTATAATTTGCACATATGGTTTGCACCTCCATAGAATAATATGAATCTAATTTCATAACTTATTTGATCATGCCAGATTTTTCTAAAAATGAAATTTTAGGTCCACATTGCATGATCATTATGACAAGGAAAATGGAGTAATTTGGCAACATTTCCTTATAGAAAATTGTTCTCCTATGTCACAGGTAGTGCTGCAGCCAAAGCGAAAACTGAACTTCAAACCAAATTTCAAGACCATTAATCATAGAATTCAAATTCAATTTCCTTTAAAATTTGTAGCCGTATTTCTCTAGTTTCATCTAGATCAAAATCCATCTAATTTGAATATTCACAGATCAAAGTATGGCCTAAATATAAATGCATGTTTAGTAAAAACACTCCATATACATACTCCAACACACTATATTTCCAAAATTCTATCATTTCAAGTTCGTCATTCTGTTATACCTCAACTTTTAGTTCAGTATTCTCTATACATAATTCACAATTTCATAATTGATTAAAAACCAAAAATAGAACCTATTTCCATACTTTCCTATATCATATTTTTCTACAATTTTGTCTACTTCACTAATCTTTATTTAACTCCAATTATCATAATCCTTTATCACACTTTCTGAACATTTTCTATTTCATTTTTTACCTTTGTTCTCACTTCAATTTCAGCTTAACTTGATCACAAACAAATCAAAATCCATGAATAAACATAGACATCAAAAATAGAACATCATTAACGCATGTTCATCATTTTCTGCACTTCTTCATTTTTCTGTTGCACTTTTTCATTTTTCTGTTGCATTTTTTCTTTTTTTTTTCTACTGCACTTTTTCATCTTCTTTCAATACTTTCACTTCATGTTAAACTTATCATTATAATCCTCTCTATAACACAACATCACCTTACACCTTTTTTTTAAACTCTAAACTTATTTGAGTTCATTTCTAAAAACACTAAAAATTCACGTAAATATAATAAAAATAAAACAGGGCGTACATATCAACTTTTCTCCAAAAAATTCTCTGCATTCTTTTCGTTAATATTTTCATTGATCTTTCAAACTCAAAAAATCATTTCAACATTATCTTATGACATATTAATCATCAAAACACACAAACAAGGCATTAATATTCACATCCTATATCCACAGTGTACATGAAAATTGACCATTTTTCTCATGATCATGTAATGTCAATTAATCACCATATTTATCTCATATACCAACAACTCATAAGGATTAACATGATACTTACTTGTTATAACTCCAACTTCTTTAAAATATCAAGAAGCCCTAACTTCTCGTGCAACCTAAGTACATCATCTTAAAGGTGGATTAGGTTAGGTTTTCTTAGGGCAAATGAAAGAAGCAACAAGATGAGAGTATCAAGGGAAAGATGAGAGAGTTAGGTTCGATGTTGGAGAAGGTTGGTAATAAAACTCACGAAGAAGGTGAAGAAGCTTGAAGAAAATGGAGAAAATCACGAAGAAGAAGAAAAAGGCAAGACAAAACAATAACTTGGTCTTTCAAATTAAAAGAAACGTGGCTTTAAGAATTGCTTGGCAAGTGACACCTATCACTTGCCCAATTTCTAAGGCTTTAAACTAAGTTCTTATTTAACTAGTCTAATCAATTCCAATTTTTACTCGAATTGTCTCTATATTTTCAATGTCATTATCAATAAATCTTAATGTCACTTATCAATAATTTCTAATGTCATTTAACATTTAACTTGCCACGTGGTATTTTTTTTAGTCCATAAATACCTAAAATTTCATAAATTTTTCTAAATTTCACCAAAAATTATAATCCATCAATTTATACTCTCCAAATAAATTTTCAACATATAAAAAACACAATTCTTAATAAAATCACATTTATAAATCATTTACACCCCAAAAATGTCAATGCATTCATGTACAATCATTTTAATATGTAAAAATTCAATATTTAAGTGTATGTGCATGCCAAATTATGTATGAACATGAAATGTACTTTCGAACTTCTCACTAAACTCATATATGCATTATTTGGGCCTTAACATGGCTAACGGGATGTTACATGCTTCATGGTTAAAGTTATATTGAATTATCTTGTGATTAATTAGTTGAAAGTCTTCCAAAACTAAAGAGACTTAAAAGCATCTAAATGTATACAAGAGTAAAAAAGAAAAATGAAGAGTGTTTTTTGTAGCATCAAACTATGTAAGAATGTGGGCATTATTGATAATCATAATTTAAATGAATTAAGAATAAAAATGGGACATTGTAAAAGGAGGTCAATGCTCTTAAGGAATCATTTTCCAAATTCACTAAGGGAAATGAGAAACTTAAAAGGATGTTAGGTATCAAAAAGAGTTTAAATAATAAACATGATAATGGATATAAATGGAAGTGTATCCAATTTAAAAACTGCATATTTTCTCAAGGAAATCATTTTCATAGTGAAAAATCCTTACCTAAGATGACATATGAGTGAAGAATCCACATCTACATATACACGTAAATCATATACATACATTATATCCACTAGGCCCTATTTTGAAAGGAGGCACCATGATCTTATGTATAAATCTTATTCTAGGCCTAGAACTTATCATTCTCAAGGCAAGAATATAGGTCATCTTTATATAAAGATATAAGATGGTATTTAATCTCACTCATATAAAGACACATAATGGTATTTAATCTCACTCATACTCTTTTCAACCTCAATATCAATTTACAAATAAGCATCAAGCTTCTATTCATAATAGGCCTCATAGTAAGTATATTTTTATGATATACGTTTACATTACTTATAAAGATCAATACAAAAATGTGTTTGATATATACAATTATGCTAAGCCACTTCACTACTAAAAAAGAGTGTTAAAATCTTTTAATATCCAAAGAAGGGATCCCCATCATTCATATATATGTAGAAGTAAAGAATGCATTTTTGTATCAAATTCATAAGTTTCCAATCAGTGCTAATTATTATATATGTTTAACTTAATTTTGAGAGCATTTGGCTTATGTTTAGATGATTTAGGATTACGTACTTAATGTGGCTTATATTTTGTGGGCCTTATTTTTGCTCCTCAATGAAGATGGAATGAATTCTGGCAAGTTAGAGCAAAGTTGGAGAAGTTTCAAAGTGATTTTGGATGAATATGGGTTAAACATGGATTTATATTTAGAACAAAAAAATATGTAGCTATGTTTAGTCCTCTCTAGGATACTAGTCTATTTGGCTTCTTTGATAACTTGGCATATTGAGGAATGCAATATAAACATGACCCCGTGTTCCTCTTGTACTTAACTTTGGTAATTCTGCTACTTTAATAGCATGCCATACAAAGTAACATAACCTAAAAACACTTGTGTTTAGTAATATGGACTAAACACGGACCCATGTTTATAACTTTTAGATGCTTGTTCGCTAGGTGAATCCTTAAATACATGTCCTAAGACAAAATATGTGTAACAAAGGCCCATGTTAATGACTCATATTGGCTGTGATCATTATGTAAATTAGGCTTTTGTGGTAGCTATGAAGAAAATGAGAATAATATAAACCTATATTGATTACATTTTCATAGTTTTCTTAGGATTAAAAGGAGAGATATAGGTGGAAAAGAGATAGAGATGTCTAAGAGGCTAGATAAAATAGCAAAAAGATGACTCAAGAAGATGACTATAGGATGAGTGGACAACCAGAGGTTAATTAAAATTCATCAAGATGGAAGCAACATTGGAGAAAAGAAAGAAAACATAACAAAATTCAATAAAAAACATTAAGATTCAAGATCTATAAAACTCATTCTTTTGTATTATTTTCTTTATTGTTTATTGTTGAATTTATTTATCTTTTCATAAACTAAATTAGGATAGATCTCTGTGGGATAAACCTATAATCTATTGTTTGGTTTGATTTATTCTATTGAATGATAAATTTAGCTTTTTTAAGAATTATTTATGAGCATCTTGTGTTGAATTGAAGTAGAAAACGTAGAAGATCCAGTTTTAGATTTCATTTATAGATATTGAGAAATCATATGTATGAATATATCATAATATTAATAATGAGAATTAAATATTTATAGAAATATATCAACAAAAGTCTTCTAGGTTAAAGTGAAATCTATTATAGAAATTTATAGAATGCATTTATGCATTCTTGCAGATTTTGATGAGAAAGAGATTTCATTCCATGAAATTAAGGATAGGGGTCATATTGCTTATGAAATAATATGGTTATAACTTCGAAATATCTACTGGCGTAAGAAAGTAGTTGATCATTAAATCATGATAAATTTAAGACTAGAAAAGGTTCTAATGAGACTCTTCTTTTAGATCTTGTTTATCTATTAGGTTTTTTTTTATTGTCTATCACCTTGATTGATTATTTCTTACTCGTCACTTTGTTTTAGTTAAATTTTCGTGCTTTAAAATCAATAATTATTTTTATTATATTAGATAATAGAAAGATAATAAGTTCTATTACTTGTAGTCCTCATAGGATTGACACTCGCACTCATTAAACTATTTTATAAGAGTGATATATGCACTTGCCTGAGTGATTTTCTTTTATTATTATTTTGTGTTTTGAATATATCACATATCAAGTTTTTGATGCTATTGCAAAGGAATAAAATATTATGAAGATTTTATTTCTATTATTCTAATTGTTTTAGTCTTTATGAATGACATTATTCTAATTAATTTTCTTTTCTTTTATTCTTTCCTTTTATCATTATCTATTTAAAAATAAAATAATTGCTTTTTTGATCTTATGTTTATTTTTTGAATTTTAAGAAACTAGAAATTATAAGAATGTAGTTACCAAACAAAATGATAAGACATGGAGGATATTGTACAAGAAGGGATTATACTAAACCTTACACATGGAGGCACTGGAAGATTGGAATAAGAGGTTTGGTAATAAGTATTTTGAAGTTTAACTGGAAATAGTGACATGTTGTGATATTTATGGTGGTGGGCAGTCCAATCACAAATGTCAAGCATTGAACAAGAAAGTTAATTTTATAGATAACTAATCTCAAAATAAACCTTATAATAATACCTCCAATCCATAATGGAGAAACCATCTAAATTTTTTATGGTGTAGTCATGGATAACAGAGGTAGGTACTCTGCTGGAATTTTAATAATCATAGTAGTAATAAAGGAAGTTAAATCTCAAGGAGCTTATGATGAAAGTTATCACTACATCCAAGATACACTTCTAGAGTACTAAGAGTCTTCAAAACGAACAAACCTCCATCCATAATATGGAAAGTTAGAGTGGATAGCTTGTCAAAATTTTCCTTAAAAAAAACCAGGAATATTGCTAGCAACTGAGACAAACTCAATAGAGCAAGTGAATTCAGTGACCTTAATAAGTAGAAAGGAGTTGAAAGTTTATGAGAAGGAAAAGATTGTAATACAAGAAAAGAAGGATGATGAGTAGTAGGAAGAGAAAGAAAAGTAGAATGACAATAAGAAGAATGAGGAAGAGGAGGAGCCAAATAAGGAAGTGGTCAAAAAGTACAAACTGATAACTCCATACCCAAATAGACTTGAGAAAGATAGAAGGGAAGATCCCTTTTATTGAGCTTTTTGCAGATGCCAAATTACATAAAATTATTAAAATATCTCCTTTCTAATATGAAGAAACTTAAGGGTTTGTTATTGGTAACTCTAAGTGAAGAGTGCTCTTCCATCATACAAAATAAGTTTTCCCTAAAGATCAAAGATCTAGAGAGTTTAACTATTTCTTATAATATATAACTTATTAGTTAGAAAGGCAATAGCGAAATTAATATCTAAAATTAATTAGATGTTTTGTAACATATTTAAGAACTTAGGATTGGGTAAATTTAAAATATTAGGTAAATTTAAACTAACTAAGATGACTCTTCAATTTATGGATATACTAATTAAGCATCTTAAAGCCATCATTGAAGACACTTTTAGTTAAGGTTAACAAGATTATTTTGGTTATTATCTTTGTATTTTTAGGTATAAAGGATGGTGTAGAAGTTCCCATGATCATAAGACAACCTCTTTTACCCATTGCTAAGGCTATTATAGATATATATGATAGAAAATTAATCTTAAGTGTAAAGGATAAGGACACATCTTTTGGGATATCCAAAACCATAAAATATATCATTAACAAATTTGATACTAGCTTCTCTATAGATGTGATTGATACTGAATTTTTTTATATTATATAGGAAACAATCGCACAAGACCCATTGGAAACTTATATCATGTAAGGAGAAAAAAGGGAGATGGATAATCTTATTCTAGTGGTATATATGTCATATACGGAAGCTAATTAGGGAGAAAAGTGTAATTAAGTATTTAATTGTAGACCTAGGATGAATGAAGTACATGTGTAAAAGGTTTAACTAAAAGACTCGTAAATAAATACTTGTTAGGTATGTCACCTAATCTTTGGTTATTTTATTTAATTTGGTAACTTTTAGGATCTTTAGTAATATTTTATTTTAATAGTCCTTGACTAATTGATCATGGCTATCTATTTGGGATAAGACTTCATATAATTCTACAAGTTACATAAGTAAAAAGTTTGAAGTTAAAAAGTGATGCTAATGGCCACTTGAAACAGTAACTTAATTGAGTAACCAAAAGCTTTCATGACAAGGTATTTAATCACGAATCAAAAGGTTAGGTAATGTTTCAAATAAGCTCTTAAGTGCTTTTGTATGTTATTTTAAAGTCAGTGTTTTGGTTTTACTTTACTAAAGGGTATGAAAATGATTATAATTTGAAGTTTCATTCTCATGTATGTTTTTTACTTATGCATTAGGATGGATGTTGTGCTTGAGTTAAGTTTTGAAAGATTATGAAATAAATTAAATTAATTTATGAGTTGATGTAAGTATCTAACTGTCCAATAATTTGATAAACTTTATAATTAGGTGAATAATGTAAAATTTTAAACGAGATGATTAATATGTTAAATTCTTTCCTAAAAGTGTTACATAGTTAAGTTAAGAGAAATGGGATTGATTTTCTTAAGGATAATAAAATACTTAAGTATAAGGGAATATGATAAGTACTAATTAGGTTATATTTTTAGCATGATTTAAAGAGCATTTGACTTTTGTTTAAATTATTTCTATAGGATTTATTACTTAATATGAATTATATTTCATTTAAAGGTGTTATTTTAGCTCCATAATAAAGAAGTAATGAATGTAAGTAAGTTGAAGCCAAGTTGGAGAAGTTTTAAAGTGAATTTTGATAAACATGAGTTAAACATGATTCCATATTCAGAATATAGGATAAATAAAAACCAGTGTTATGCCTCGTATAGGTTATTAATCTATTTAGCTTGTTTTAATAACTTGGCACATGAACAAACACAATACAAACATAACCTTGTGTTACTCTTATATTCCACCTTATGCATTTTTCTTATCCAACAACTAGCCATATGAAGGAGCAGTCCCATGGTCTTATACTTAATAATATGGCCTAAACACAAACTCGTGTTCACCAATTGAAAACTCAGATATGAAATAGAGGATGTACTGAGCTAAAGGATGTTTAAATAGAGGGTGTAGTAAGCCAAAGTATGTTTACATGAACCTGTTTTGCTATCAATCTTTATCTAAATTAGGGTTTATGGTGATTATGATGAAAATGAGATTAATATAAACTTGTTTTGGTCCTGTGTTGATCCAAGTTCTAAGAATTTCTTAAGATAAAAAGGATGAGAGACAAAGGAAAAAGGGATAGAGTCATTTGGGAGCCCAAAGAAAGGGGTAAGAAGTTGATGTAAGATGATAGGATAACCAGAGGTCAGTCAAAAACATGTCACCAAGGAAGCACCCTTGGAGAAAAGAAAGAAACCCTATCAAGATTCAATTAAGAACATCAGGATTTAGGATCCATTAGAACTCATTCTTTTATCTTTTTATTGTTTATTTTTTGCCTTTTTATGAATTAAATTAGGATAGATCTGGGTGGGATGAATCCTAGAGCCTATTACTTAGATTGACTTATTTGATTGAGTGATAGATTTAAGTTTTTTTGGTAAATTATTCACAAGTATACAAAATTTTCAATTTTATATTTCATATTTAGGAATTAAGAAATCATATTATGAATAGTTGATGGAATGAGTAATAAGAGTTGTATGTAATGAGACTATAAATATCTTCTAGGTTAGAATCAAATCTATCATATAAATCTATAAAAACAAATTAGTGCTTGTAAAGATTTGATTAGAAAGAGATTTTAATCAATCAGCTTAACAATAAGGGCTATATCACTTGAGAAAAAATATAGTTATGAATTTATTCCTATCGATCCAAGAAACTAAGTTGATCATTAAATCAAGGCAAATTTAAGGATAAGAATGGTTCTAAGGAGATTTTTCATTTGGTCTTGTTTATCTACAAATATTTTATTCTCTTATAATACCTTGATTAGTTGTTTCCTTTTTTTTGGAAATTAAATTTGTATTAATAATAGACAAAGCTATATATCTACGTTACAATGAGTTCAAGGCTTATAGCCTTAACTTAATGTACAAAAAGTCAAAAACCAAAAATCTGGGAGCTTGAAAACATTACAGACAAATAAAACAATAAATATAATGTAGCTAAGCTATAGTACCCACCTCCTCTTCATTTTAGTTGAAAGAATATTTGTATGTTTTTGGCATATATGGAAGCTTGGATCTAGTTAATAAGTTGATTAGCAAGTTGGTATTTTTTTACTTTCACCTCTATAAATTTGCAGCTGTTTCTCTCCTTCCAGATGATGTAAACTGCGGTGGTAAAAACTATCCTGTAGAGAATTGCATTAGTTTCCCCATTCTTGGATTTATGAATAATCCATTCCATTGTTGGCTCCCACTCATATCTGCTGTTATTCTTTAGTAGCAAATGTAAAATCTTGCTCCAAATTACCTTGGAGTATTTGCAAAGGAAAAACAGGTGATCTCTATCTTCCACTGCCATTTCATATAGAATATAAGTATCATGTCCATTTCTATGCCATGATTTTTTGGTCTTAAGTCTATTTTTGATTGCAAGCTAGGTGATGAGAGAGGCTTTAGGGACCACTGTATTACTCCATAATAGATTATACCATAGGACTTAAAGGGAGCTGGGAGGGAATAATTGATGGTAGGACTTGATAGTATATGCACCATTTAGATTGAGAGTCTAAGTGATTATATCTGGAGATGTTAAATCATTCAATTATGGTAGATGTACAACTAAGGAGTTAAATCATCTGAAATTACCCTCCCAATCTTGACTACAAATTAGTAATGATATTTTAATATGAATAGGCAGTTGATTCTTTAAGTGTAGGAATTCAAAGTTATACATAAGAAGGTTTATTTCAAGCCAGTTATCATACCATATTCAACTAGCTTCACCATTCCTAATAAGATACTTAATCATGGGTAGATAGTAGCTCTCATCTTCATCATCTGTTTAAGGATCCATGAGCCATTTCTTATGTAATTAACTTACTAAAAATTTACATTTTTAAGTTAATTCTCATGCATTGATTTGATCTATAGTGATTGTTGATTTGTATAAAGTCTCCATATTCTTTTACACACGAGAACCTTCTAGATTGCTGTGACAAAAATGATATGAAGTCCTCCATGTTTTTTTTGAAATAGTCACTTCACTCCATTTTATCTTAACAGTCTTGGAGTGATATGTTTTGTCTATGCATAAGAAGGCTTTGAGTATTTTGTCAATCTCGTTCATAGTTTGTTTTGGCAAAGCAAGAGTATGGGCTTTATTCTTTCCATCGAAAGAACAAAGTGAGGAAATCATCAACATGGCTATAAGATACAATTAGTAGTCTTTGAGCACATCTTTTAAGGCCTTGCTGCAGCCAAAGGCACAGAACTGAAGAAAATTATGGACGTTTCCTAGTTCTAGTTTGCTTGGATGTGGGTTGTCCAATGTAAATGCAAACTGCTAAATAAAGATATAATGAGTGTCATTCTAGCAACTTAATAAAGGATTTTATTCTACCATGCATTAAATCTAAATTTAAGTATTTCAATGATAGGCAAGCAATAATTTTGCTTAGGCTTAGTAGCAATAATAGGTAGCCCTAGATAGCATAAGAAGTAAAGTGAACCTAAAGACCAGTAAATCTGCTAATCTTTACTGAATTCTTCACATTAGCTGATAGAAAGAGAAGCTCTTCTCATAATTAAAATGTTGCCCTGACCACTTAACAAATATCTCAAGTACATGCATCATTATGCTAATTGAATGAATAACAACACTATATAGTTGTTGGGACCCGATCCGGGAACCGGATCCCAACCGAAAAACGACAAAAAACGGAAAGAACGAATCAAAGCAAGACGAATAATAAAGAGCGAAAGCGGAAAGCAAATCGGATAACAAAACGAAACATACAGCGAATGCAAATCGGAATTGAATACAAAAT
>JAOSBK010000005.1:16968068-16981967 GCA_027568895.1 Erythroxylum shatona | reverse complement strand
TGCGGGAATGTGCAGTACGTTCCGTTTTGGACCGACCCAAACCGTTTGAAGTGTTATGTGATTTTGATTTTGTTCATGACGTGCTGCATTTATTATGTGATGCATTCATGTTTCAATGTTAAATTTGATTTGTGATTTGTGAAAAGTTTTGGAGTTTCGAGAACTAAGATATTGAGGTTTTCAACCGTAAAGGTTTTGGAAACTGCTTAGGAATGACTTTTCAATAAATTGACAAGTTTGAAAAATAAGTCTTCGATTCCTATTGTGAGAATTTTTTTAATAAAATGGAAAAAAAAATTTAGAAAATGATTTTGCTTATTATTTGATTGATAAATATGTTACCCACGAGCAATAAGCTCACCCCCCCTTCATTCCCATCCACAGGTGATGAGAAGAAGATCGGGTGAAAGAAGATGAAAGTTTCCATTTGTATGTGTCCCTATAGTATTTTGCTAAGTTAGATTGTTGCTGAGAAGTTTAGAATTGTTGTGTATGGTGTAATTTTGGATTGTGGTCATTGGCGTTCGGATATGGCTTGGAAGGCCATTAAAATGGTAGTGTATTCAGTTCGGAATGTAAATGAATTCTGAATTTGAGTATGATGTATTAGATTTCTGGAATTGTGTAAATTATGAATGATTGGGTTGTGTTTAGATTGTATTAAGAATTTGTATATTTTATATGAGTATGAATTGATATGAGAATGAATGTGAATGGGTTTTGGATATTGAGTTGAGATGTGGATGTGTAATTGATTATTGGATGTTGTGGTTGAATGTGTTTTGGATTCCGGACGGGGTGTCCGATGATACTGGTTATTGTGTGAGAAATATAGAAGTGTATTTTAAACCCTTTGCAGGTTTGGGTTAGTTGAAATGCAGCCGTTATGCTGCCGAAATTTTGATAAAATTGGTAATAAGATGAATTTTGGGAATTGTTTGTATATATATAAGAAGTTTGTATGAATTGAGAATTTTATTGAGGAAAATTTCCAATTGAGGAAAGTATGTTGTTTTGAGTGATATAAGATTTGGATAAAGGTGAAAGAAATGGAAAAAAAAATTTATACCAGATTTCAGATAGGTTTAGTCCAGGTTTCCAACGCGATACGTGGATGTTTTTCAGATGTCGGATCCGTTTTCGCTTGTCTCTGTATTTGATTTGCTTCGATTCGTGTTTGCTTCGTTTCGATTCGTTTCCTTTCAGATTTCGTTCGTTTATTCGCATTGGTTTTAGCCAAATTTTTGGGTTTCCGTTTCAATTCGATTTCATTTCCGCACTTCGTTTCCGTATTCGTTATCGCTCTTCCAGTTGGGATCCAGTCTCCGGATCAGGTCCCAACAATTCTGATATTTTTGAGTTGAATTCAGATTCAGACGAATCTAGATCTTCCCATGTTGCCATCATGCTCTTTTTGTTCTCTTTACTTTTCTTTTATTTTCTTTCGAGCAACGGGCATTTAGACTTGTAATGTCCTGATTTATTGCACTCATAGCAGATGATAGAACTTTTCTCATTATTTGGATTGTCTTTGCTATTCTTTTTAAAAGAGAAGTCTTTACTTCCCCTTGATTTCTTTTTCCACCTCCTTCTAATCTTTCTTGAAATGAAGGATACTTCATCTTCATCCTCACTTGAATCTTGATCAGATTCACTAGCATCATCATTCTTGATTTCTTCAATCTTTAATGTTTTTGAAGATGTGCTTCTATTTTCTTGTATCTTCTGATTCTTCTAACCAACCTTTAACGCAATAGACTTATCCCTTCTAGGTTTATGTTCTGCATCAAACTCTACTTTATGGATTTTCAATGAACCAAGCAATTCATCTAGCTTCAACTGACTTAAATCTTTGGCCTCTTGTATTGTTGTTACTTAGGGTCTCCATCTTTTTGGAAGACTTTTGAGAATCTTTTTGACATGATCTTGACTATTGTAGATTCTCCCCAAAGCTTTAAGCCCATTAACAATTGTTTGGAATTATCCAAACATCTGATCAATAGTCTCATTATCTTTCATCTTGAATAAGAATACTAATCTTGGATTCTTTCACCTAGTTTGTGTCTTTATGTGCAATGGCTAATGTATCCCACATTTCCTTTGCAAATTCGCATCCATAAACCTTATCATATTCACTTCTGCTTGGAGCATAACTTAAAAAAAAACTTGGCCTTTGAGTTTAATTGAAAGTAAGCTTTCTGATCAGTCAACCATTGGTCACGAAAGATGTTATTCCCTTCGTTGTCTGTTAGTGTATATGGACCATTTTTAATGATATCCTAAAGATCAATATGTGTGGATTCTATAAAGAGCCGCATCATGTCCTTCCAATAATGATAATCTTCACCATTGAATGTAGGGGGTCTTAAGACCGAGGCACCTTCTTCTATAAAAACATGTGATTTAGTTATAGATCTTTGTCCTCACTTTGTAATTGTGTTTCTAAGAAACGTCTCTCTGATACCAACTAAAGTAAATCACTTGTTAATATAAAAAACACAAGAAGGGGTTTGAATTATGTTAAATCGTCTAAGATATTAATCTTTAAAATCTTCTTAATTTTCTTTACAAATTCGGACGATTACAAAGCAATTCACTTAATTTGATGAGTAATACAATAGCGAAAATTATTATCTGTTCTTTTAACAATAAGAAAATTAAAGAGATAAGAGTTAGAGAATATGATACCGTGATTTATACTGGTTCACCCTTAACCTTAGGCTACGTCCAGTCTTCAGAATTTGTCTGAGATTTCACTATATCCTTCAACGTTACAAGTATTATTTCTACACTTATAGAACCTTTTCAAGCCTCTCTCACAAAGTATTCTTTATCAGCTTCCTTAGCCTCTCCAGGCTCTAGCCTTTCTTTTACTTGAAAAGATATTGTTTGAGCTTCACATTACAAATGTATTTGCTCTCTTTCTTTCTTTCTTTTCTCAGAATATTTTTTGTGTGAGCACTTGAATACAGAATTTCTCTAATGTTTTGTATAATCAGATTTCCTTTTCTCTTGTATATTTAGTTTACGACTATAACTAATATTTTTAACCTAAATCTTTATCTATCTTTTTTAAGAAATCTGCTTACTGAATCTTCTAAATACCATTAATAGTTAAGTCCTGTAACCAACTCCAACTAACTGACTGATGTTCTAGAATATACTTCAATTGCATCGTCTTATATAGATTTCGTATGCTTCGTCTGGTATTATGCTTCGTCTGGTGTCTTAGACCAAGCACTTCGCACTTCGTTTGATCCATCTAAGATGTTTTGTCTTACTTAGCTTTTACTTAAGTATTGTCTTGAATTGATGATTTTGTCACTTACATATATCTGCTTACTTAACAAATTCATCAAAACAATTCACACATTTCTATGATTATTATTATTTGATTTTCATCAAAATTAATAGAAGATGTGAAGTCTTCTTGACTTAACAGTAAGTGCTAAATTTCAAAAAATAAAGATAACTTATAACTTAGGAAAGTTTGATTCTAAAGTGGATGAACAAATTTTCTCTATTTATTCCTTAACTAGCAAATCATATAGAGTATTGAATAGGAAGAGTCTTGTTATATAAGAGTATATGCATTTGTTTTTTGTGAATCTAATCATCTTGTATCTAAGAAAAGTTTAAAAGTTATGATCTAGTTTCATCCAAAGATTTGAAGAAATTAACCCTTAAAGAGAACAAGATTAATTACTAACACACCTTTTGTGAACTAAGTGGAAATATTATTGAACCAAATGAGCGAGACAAGAAAAATTAGGTGTTTCAAAGACATTGATCTCTTTATCAAGCCAAATAACAACAAGGGTAAAATACCACATCTTAGAGACTTATCTCATCTTACTTTTATTTCTTAAATTGAGCACAAGACTATAAAAGAAGCCCTTTATTGATGAAAGTTTGATTCTTTCTATGAATGAATAATAAAACCAATTTGAGAAAACTAAGGTTTAAAATTTAGAACCTAGACTTAGAGACTACCCAATCACAAATACCAAATGGATATTTAGAACAAAAAAAATAGATAAATTGAGTACCAATGTGAGAAACAATGTTAGATTGATCTCTAAAGGATATGATCAAGAAGAGGGTATAAATTTCAAGGAAACATTTGCGTTGGTAACTTGATTGCAAGCTAGTAAATTAATACTTACATTTGCATGTTACATGAATTTTAAATTATTTCAATTGGATGTTAAAAATGCATTTCAAATGATCTTATTTTAAAAGAAGTTTATGATGGTCAACCTCCTAATATTGAAATTTATGATGCATCTAACCATGTTTATAAACTTTTAAAAGATTTATATTGTTTGAAATAAGTTCGTAGACATGGTATGATAGACTAAATTTATTTCTTTAAAAATGATATTACTAAAGGCAAGGTTAACATAACTCTTTTTATTAATAAGCATAAGGAAGACAATCTAATTGTTCAAATTTATAATGATGATATTATTTTTAGTTTAACTAATAAAATCTTATGCAAGGAATTTCCTAAGTGTACAAGTAGGTAATTTGAGATGAGCAAGATGGGAGAGCTTAACTTCTTTTTTAGATTCCAAGTTAAGCAAATAAAGGAGCACATTAAGAGCATTCATGAATTAATCAAAGGCTTTAGAATTGATTAAACCAAGACATTAAGAGCATCCATGAATGTCATAACTAAGTTGAACAAGGATGAAGAGGGCAAGCTCTTTAAAGTAAATCCCTACCAAGATATGATTGGTTGTTTACTTTACCTTAATGTAAGTAGGCCTGATAATATGTTTAATGAATGCTGTTGTATTAGATTTCAATCAAGTCCTATTGAGTCTCATTTTTAGGAATTTTATGTCTTTTGTATACATTATTTGAATTGATTATTTATTTGGATGCATATTATAAAGGTGGTCTTTCTGTTCAAAAATGCACATCTGGTACTTGTTAATTCCTAGAAATTTATCAGTATCATTATTTTGTAAGAAAAAATTTAGTTGACTTATCAATAAAGAAAAAAATATATGGTGGATTTACCTCTCAAAAAATCCATTCAACACTTTAAAACTAAGCACATAGAAATTAAATGTAATTTTATTAAGGATCATATGTAAAAATATGGGAATTGAATTCAAATTTGTTAATACATTATATCAATTGTATGATAGTTTTTGTAAACCAATGAGCAAGGACACATTTTGCATAATTAAGAGAGAATAAGGTATGATTAATAAAAATTCTATTTCATTAGGATCTCTTTTAATTCTTATATTTTCCTTTGATTAATATTTCTTTGAATTACTTTGTGTTCCAGTGTTTTTAATATTTGTTTGGAGACTATTTGGACTTAAATATATGATTTCAAGTTGTGTGGTGTTCGTCAACTAATGTCCTTAAAATTTCTTAAATTGAAGTATACCATTAGTTTGTTAGAAGATTGGTCATTGTAGTGGTCTACCACTTCAACATATTGGTTAATTCATTTCATTCAGAGATTGACCTATATAGCCCTTTTGAGATAGATTTTATAACGTGATATTGTTATTGATTTGGTTAATTACATTGATCAACTAAAAAATTACATTGGTCAACCGCTATAATTGTGTAGGCAACCAATATACTTGAATTTTAAAAACAAAAATGTTCTCTTCCCTCCTTCTTTTCACTATTATCCTGCCAAATTTCCACTTTCCTTCCTTGTAAGAAAAATCCTGTACTCCTTTGTTCAACTTTATTGGACCTCAATCTTCTTGAGATCCTCTATAAGAAGTATACTTTCGATGCTTTTGTATATGTCACCTCTATCTCCTCTAGCAGCTTCCGTTATCTTTAATAATTGTCAAGTGACACAGCGAGCTCAAGTAGATTCTTTTACACCTCTAGAACCAAATTTCATCAATATAAAACCTCAATTAATCAAATTATTTTTGTGGTAAACCTTAACCTCCTTTAATTTGGGGTTTTTCTAAAATTTCAAGATTTTTTCTTCTAATTTTTGATTAACTTCCCTTATTACATGCTTTGAAAATTGTTTATACATTCAGTTCCATGAGATTGCATTCATTTCGAATCAAATTAAAAATCAGACAAGTTAGGGTTTCAAAATTGTGGTTTTTCCCTAATAACATTCTAGGAAAAGTGCATAGGATTAGAATCCTTAATCCTAAAGCTAAGGAATTGGATAAGGGAAGCATTTATAGTGAGAAAACCATCTTCAAATGAGTAGGGAGTGAGGAATGATTGGAGCTTATTAAGGCCAATAACCCCGTTGTGCAAAACAAAACTAAAGGAAGCAGAAAATTAACAAAACTCAATATGCTTATGACCAATTAGTTATTCCCTGAAGCTTGAAGTGTATCACTCTATAACTAATGGAAAAAAGAAGGTTAACAGTTGTAAGAATTTGTTAAAGCTTGTAGCCGAATGTTTTTAATTAATGGAATCCATTTTATTCTTCAAAAAAAAAGGGTTTCAATTCCTTGCATATTATCTACTATTCTTCAAATTGGTGCTTTTTTAGCGAAATTAAAGGTTGAATGATGGTTATTTAACTTCTAATTGTATATAATCACCTTAATTTTGATTGAATTTGACTTTTACACATTTTTAGCTTATAATTTAGGCATTTTCAAAATTACATAAAATTTTGCAATTTTTTTAAATTGAGGATTAATTTATAAGATAAGTAATATATTTGAGCTTTCTCAACATTCAACTCTGTTGAAATTTATCAATTTATGCCCTAATTAAAAATTTTAGTTTAGGTACAATGTCAAAATTAGAGATTTTTTTAAATTAGGCACAATTTGAGGATATTTTGACATAATTAAACATATTTAACATTTTTTTGAAAAATTAAAGGTTTGATTGATTTTTTATTAATTTTATCGATTTTGATCAATTATGTTTCAAATTACTTTAAATTTGATTCAGTCAAACATGTATAGTTTATTAATTTATAGCTTTTAATTTTCATTCATAATGTGAATTTTGTTTATTGAGATTGTTTATGCATTAAAGTTGATAAAGTTGGAATTTTGAAATTTTACTGAAGTGTTCTCTTGCATGTTGCTTTCTAGGTCTTTGTATAACTAGCAACTTTGTTGCATTACACCTCCTAAAGCCTTCATAGGACTCCTAAAGCCTTTAATGTTGGGACCCGATTTCGGAACCAGACCCCAACCGGAAAAATGAAATCACATATCGAAACAAAGCGGCGGAAACGAATCAAAAGCAGAAATGAAAGACGGACAAAGCAAAAGAACGGAAATCGAAGCGAAAATGGCCAAAAACCAAGGCAAAATCAAATCGGTTCAAAAGACGAAAGAATCCGAAAGCGAATCGAAAGGCATCGAAATCGAAAGCAAACAGAACGGTTCAATCAAATCATAAAGCGAAGACAAATCGAAAACGGATCCGGCATCCGAAAACGTGTATCTTAGAAAACTATCGCGTTGGAAACCAAACGACAATCCAGTCTAAACCATAATCCAAATCGGTATAAATTTTTTTTCTTTTCTTTTCTTTTTCTTTCAATCTCTTACAAAGAAACTTAATTTTTCCCAAATGGAAAGTCATCCTCAATCAAAATTCAATTCATAAGATTGGTCTTATACAATCATACAAATCTCATAATTCATCTTTTAAACATCTTATTTTTCTTTGGCCATAAAATCTCACACATGCCAATCAAACCATACACAAAGAGACACTTCAATATTTCCAATCCATCAATACAATTCATCGGACCTCCTGTCCGGAATCCCAGCATAAACAAACACATTACTATTCCTATAACACTTCAATAAATTTCAATCAATAACCAGAATCATCGGACCTCCCGTCTGGAATCCATATCACAATCAATCTCATTCATATACAGTCATATTCATATATCCTAACCATACACAAATTTATATCTCAATTCAATACACAAATCCATAATTCATACTCATTATGAATTTATGCTTACAAAAATATTAATGGCATTCCAAGCCATACACAAACCAATACCAAAAGCCCAACACAAAATAAGCAAAATCGAACAAAGGTCGGATTAGGAAGGAAAATAGCCAAATCAGAAGGAATCAAAACGACGTCGCATCGAGCTAGGTGTGTGCCAAAACGGCGTCGCACGGGGAGAAACGGACGAGCGCAGAGGAGAATAAATGCAAAACGACGTCGCACAAAGGAGGAAGAACAAAGAGAAAACAGCGTCGCACGCGGGCGAAATGACCGCGCGCTGGGCGAGAATGCGGTCGTCCTCGCGAGATCTTTGCAGTGTGACGAGCTCACCTCGGGCGAGTGAAAACACTCGCTGGCCCTCACGAAAGCTCGCAACGGCGAGCAGCGCCCCGACCTTTTCCATTTTTCATTTTTTCCACCTATATCAATCTGAATTTTCCAAAAATCATATCTTTTGATCTCGAACTCCAAATTTAACAAATTTGGTATCAATAAAAAGCTTAAGGGAAGCTCTACAACTTCTATGAAGAACTCGAAAACCAATTTCATTTCTAAAGGGGTCAAAAACTCACTCAAACTTTCCGTCCAATTTATGTCTCCCTAAACAATCATATAACTTCCAAAATTTTTATCTTCTAACTCCAAAATCCAAAAATGTTATACTTTATATCAATGCAAAGATCAGAGAGCAACCTACAACTTTCATAAGGACAGAAATATCAATTTGTCCTCTAAGGAAGTCAAATTTTCAATCAAAGGTTCTATCCACTAATAATCATGCTAAACAGTAATAGAAAACTTCTAAAAATCATAACTTCCTATTCCATGGTCAAAAAATTCCATACTTTACATCAATGGAAAGATCAAAACATAACTAGGTCAATACTTAAAGGCAATTTCAACCTATAACTAGGTCAATTTTTCAATCAAAGGTTCTGTCAGAAATTTTTCATCCTATACCACATCCAAACTTCAAAATTTCATATCTTCCAATTTCCACAACCAAAAATAACTTATTATACATCATTGTAAAGCTATGCAATTTCTCTATAACTTTAATGTAGACCACTTACTCCAATTCAAACCACATTAGTACAAAATTTACCTCAAAGCACAGTATACACAGACTTACCCTATGAGCATTTTTAAAAACAAAACAAAATAACCTTAACTTCGAAAGATCATAACTTTCAATCCCGATGTCAAAAAATGTCATACTTCATAGCGATAGAAAGCTATCAACAGAAGCTACAACTTTCATGAAGATTATTTTATCAAATTCTACCTAAATCATCCCAAAAAAATTCATAAATTTTCAGCCCAAAAAAGTCAACTCTGCTAGTATTCATCTCCAAAAAGTCAAACTTGCAATTCCCTAAATTTCACACTTTTACTATTCATTTCTTGCTTTTCAACTCTATTTAAAGTAATTCATTCACTATCAATTTCATAAATTTCATAACACATACTAATTTACTCAAAATGTTGAAGTCATTAAAACCAACACCACTTCTTCTTTCATTTAACTTTAAAACACCTACGACACATACATACTAAAAAACACCCATTTAATTTCATTTAATATTTCTAAATTCCACTTAAAGATCAAGGTCCAACAACTCATGAGTGCAAAACCGAACAATTCTCGCAAGATTAATTATTGGCTCCCAAATTTTTTCTCTAATTAAGCATGATTTAAATGAATTTTGAGATTTTGATGAATTTAAATTTTGGACTTATTATTATGTTAATATTAGCAAGAGTATATAACATAGGTTAATTGAATTAAAGTGTTAAGGTAGTCAGATTTGTTCAAGGGTATTTTTGAAAGATCACTTAAGGATGAAAGAACCTAAGCTTATAAGGAAGGGCAAATTGGACATTTCTCAATCATTAATGGAAAAATTAAAATAAAAAGTATTGGCTTGCTTTTAAGGAAGAGGCAAAAATGTGAATTGAGAGTGAAGAACGAAAGTAGAAGAGACAAAGAAGAGGGTTTCGGTGGAGAAGAGAGGAAAGAAAGAAGAAAAGCTAGGTTTTGATTTTCTTAGTCCTAAAGAGTAATTTTGAAGTTATTCAAGGAGGGAAAAAGGAAGAGGAGGATTAGAGCTTCCATTAGAGCCAACAGTCTCACTATTTGGTGAAGCTTCAAGGTAAGGGTATTCTAAATCTTTTGGATTTTGAAAGGGTTTTAGTCCATAAAGTTTAAAAAAAGTTTGAGTGTTAGTATTCTGGAATCAATTTTGGTGAATGTGTCTTGTGGGTTCTCAATTGGAATTCCTATTGAATGGAATTGTTGGTTTATGTTAAAGGAAAGCAAGGAAGGCAAGAAGAGCAAGGGGTGAGGTCTTTTTGAACAAGTATTAAGCAAGGAAATTCAAGGTGGGTACATGTTTATAATTGAGTAATAAGCCATGACTATGTTTTCAAAAGCAAGAGAATTAAAAGTTTTCAATTGTTTTATAAATGTTGCATGTTTGCTATTTGAACGATTTGATAAATCTTTAGATCTTTGGTATATGGATTTTGTTGATGAATTGGATTTGCTAAATGAAAAGGGGTTTTCTTTGAAAAACTGTATGTTCATGAAAAAGACAAGTTTCCGAAATGTTGCCATTTAGGCAATCTGGTTTCAAGTCATGAATTACATGTTATGTGGGTTTGGTTCGATCCATTCTGTATGTCAAGTGCACTTCGACTAAAGGCTTCTCCCGCCTGCCTACTAGTTGCATGGAGCTCATTCATGGACTCCCTCATGTTTACGACTACACAAAACCACTATATGAGATTGTGTTAGTTAGTTCTGTTCAAGATTACACAAGACCCTTTTTAAGAAATGTGCTAGCTCATTCTGTTTATGGACCTCCCAAACCATTCTGGTGTGTTTATGTGTTCATGATCTGTTGACAAGATTGATGCATATATGATTTATTTTATTGTGGATTTGGTTGAAAATTTAAGAACCATATGTTTTATGATTTAATAAGAATTTTCTATGACAATAAATATTTTAAATGGTTTTGCTTATTATTAGTTATAAACTTGTTACCCATGAGCTTTTAAGCTCACCCCCTTTCCAACCCATCTCCAGGTGTCGAGCAAGAGATCGGGTGAAAGAGGATCAAGGCATCATTTTGATCATGCATATTTTTGTATTTAAGTTAGATTTTGTAAAAGCAAGACTTTAGAGGCATTTCAAGAATTGTTGGGTTTAGTATCTTTTGTATTTTGGATTTTGATATCGATGATGTTATGTGACTTGGAATGCCATTAAAGCTTTGTAAACTCCTATTTTTGTTGTTAATGAAACATGAATTGTGTATGGTTGTTGTTGAGTTGAAATTAGATGAAATTGGAAAAGTCATCCAATTGAGTTGATGAACTTTGAACATGAATTGTGGTGGCTTATAAGTGAGATGTTATGGATAAGAAAAATAGACACTATAAATGATGAGATGTAGTTAAATGTGATGGGTACAATGAGTAGATATTAAAGAGTTTAATGAAATAATATTGGTAGTTGAATGGTCATGTTCATAACATTCCAAGTTTGTACATTGAAAATTTCAAGTTTTTCATAAGGGGCAAATTGGGTTTCTGACTTCAGCAAAAAATCTGGATTGATATAGGCTGAATTGGATGAAGTTGTCTCTTGGAAGTTGTAGATTAGTTTTCCAGCTTTCCAATGATATATAGTATGAAATTTTAGGACATTGGAGTTGAGAGATATGATTATTAGAAGTTTGTAATGTTGCACAGGAGGACAGCTATATTTTTTTGGAAAATTTGACCCTTATAGAGATAGAAATTGTTTTTAAGTTCTTCATTGAAGTTCTAGATCTTTCTTTTAGCTTTCCATTGACATAAAGTTGGCAAAATTTGGAGTTCTAGATCAAAAGTTATGAAAGTTTGAATTTGAAATGTCGGTGAAGAGAAAAGGGTCGCAGGTCCACCCGAATGTCGCTGTCGTGCATGCACACGATCATGACTTTGCAGGACCACTAGATGTCGCGATCGTGCATGCTCATGATAGCGACTCTTCAGGACCACCTGAATGCCGCGGTCGTGCGTGCGCATGATCGCGACTTCCCTGATTGTCCAAGGAAGGTTATTTTCTAAATATACTTTGATCTTTTTTTTTATAACTTCTTCTCTAGACCTCCAAATGACCTGATTCTTGAAGCATTGGATTCATAACACATTCCTCTATCTCTTGAAAAAAATTTATAGCTTTTGGCATTGATTCAAAACAGATTAATCGAATCAAAGTGAGGGTATCAATTGGAAGAGCATGAACTGGTCATTTTACTAAACATGCTTCAGTATTGTGATGATATCTTGATCTATAGAGCTTAAAATGAGATGATTATTATTTCTAAATAAACTAGAGACATAGAGATACAAGTATTGTGAAGAGACCAAATTTTAATTCGGACTCTAACATTTTCAATTTCTGGATGGAAATTGAGTATCGTGTAATATTTCAGTTTAAAAACAGTCTAAAAATGTGTGGGCTATAACTTTCAGATTTTTAAACCAAATTGAATGAGTTTGGTGTCATTAGAAACTTAAGACAATGGGGAACAAATGTTTTGACCAAGCCAAATTAAAATTCTGATTTTAGGTTTTCTAAAATTTGTTCGAAAATAGGAGAAATGAGTTCATTTTTTATGATTGACTTGTGTGGGCACGCCACCCATGTGGGATGATGGCTAATGAGATTGGAACAACCCTACAAGGTAATATGCATGCTTAAGTCTTATGATATTTGGAAGGATTGTTGGGCTTCAAAAATGGGGTCCAACAATAATCGATTAAGATTAATTCCTCATAAAGTAAAATTGATTTGAAGGGTATTACCCTCTACAATTGAATTAAACAAATACCTTATACAATTTGGTTACCACCCAATTCTCCAAGGAATTTGAGTCTAAAATAGAAAAGAAGAGAATAAGGATTTCTACTAGATTTGATAGAAAGACTTCATCTAGGATATAAGAGAACTACCCAAAGGAGGTTGACCTAAACCTAGAGATAAAAGTTGGGTTTTATATCCCTCACAATGATGAGGTGTTTGACCTAATTTAGAGACAAACAATTAAATTCGTTCTTGCCAATTTTTTAGGGTCAATGAAGATTTAGGAGCTTAAATTTTATCAGTAGCTTTGTCATTGAGTTAGCTTCAATCTAAAACTTGAATCACTAAATTCCACCATCTGAGTCAAAAGTTATGATTGAAACATCATCAAAAGGTCATTTTGGCAATCCAAAATCTGATGCAACTTTTGAGAATTTATTTCTCCTGAATTCCATCTTAGAAAAATCTTCAATTAATCCCAAAATATCTATCAATGAGTCATGAATTTAAGTATGAAATTTCAAAATTTTCGGCTAAACTAATTTTGAGATAAAAATCCCACAATGACTAGAGGTCAAGTTTGCCAAAAATCCAAAAACAGTGCAATTCGAGTCTATTTGTTTCATTTTTGCATTTTACGCAAATGAAACCCAAATAATGTTAAAACATGATAAACCAGCTATAGATGAGCATAAAATGAACACAAATGACTCTAAATTAAGTCCTAAAGATATATGAAAATATGAGTGTATCAAATTCCCCCACACTTAGCTCCTGCTTGTCCTCAAGTAAGAAAAAGAACAGAAAGTAAAACTATAGAAAACCTAAAAAATAAAGTGCAAAAAACAAAATCATGCAATGCGAAGAAAAATATTTAAGTATGCAGCATTCAAATAAGATCCCCAATAGTATCAAGTAATTCAAGAATGATAACTAGAACTCGGTTTACCACAACTAACAAATAAAATCAATGAACTCAATTTACATGTAATAGTTGAGCTAATCTAGCATAATAGAGTTAGAGGAAATCTATGCCATATCGAAATAATAAGTCCTCTCATTGATATACACTCCAACACTCAAAC
>JAOSBK010000005.1:16953752-16966293 GCA_027568895.1 Erythroxylum shatona | reverse complement strand
AGAAACTAAGTTAGAGCTTAGATGTGAGGGAAGTGACAAATGTCACTTAGGCTTGGTACTTTGCTAGAAGTAGGTCATTGTTTTTTGAAAGTTGAAAGGTTAAGTTATATGTCTAAGTTTATCATTCATTGGGATCATCTCCAAATTTTCTTCCCATACACAGAGTTTTTCATTGAACCCCTTCTAAAAGATCCCTTTACTTTTCCTTCCTACACCAAACTCACTTTACTATTCGTGTCTTCTACCCTAAAAAAAAACCAGAAGCTGGTCATTATCTACAGTGAAGTACATAAATTGCATGGAGTTTAGGGCTTGAAGATTTTGGAGTTTTCAAAAGGTAAGTAGTGCTTTAGAGTTGGGGATTTATGTAAGAAAGTTAATGAGTTACTGTCATCTGAATGGGAAATGGCATTTAAGTGTATATTCATAAATATTGTGGGGTTGGAAGGAAAAATTTGGATATAGTGTTAATTTTAGTTCTTAAAAGATTATTAGTGATTAGGTGGAGAAAAAGTGATATGGAGTTGAGATAGTAAAAGCTTGATCTAAAATTTCAGTAAAACTTTTGTACCAATCTTCCTTTTCATCTTCCCAACAGTATATAGTATGAAAACTATGGACATCTGAGCTGAAAGTTAGGGTTCTTATAAAGGAAGATGTTCAAAAGTGAAATTTGCTTCTTCTGTGATGACGTCATTTTCTTCTGTGTGACATCATCTTCTTCTGTGTTTTTCTATCGTCTGTATTTTGCTTCTTCTATCTTTTTGATTCTTCTGTGTGAAGTCATCTTCTTCTGTGTTTTACTTCGTCTGTGTTTTGTTATCATCTGTCTTTCGTTTCTTTTGTGTACTGTTCATGAACTCCTTCTTAGTTACTGTTCATGAAGTCCTTCTGTGTTATTGTTCATGAACTTCTTCTGTGTTACTGTTCATGAACTCGTTCTGTGTTACTGTTCATCAACTTCTTATATGTTTTGGTTCTTTATGAGTTTCGCTTCTTCTGAGTTTTATTCCTTCTATGTTTTGGTTCCTTTTGAGTTTTGCTTCTTCTAAGTTTTATTCCTTCTGTGTTTTATTCCTTTTATGTTTTGGTTCCTTCTGAGTTTTGCTTCTTCTGAGTTTTATTCCTTCTGAGTTTTATTCCTTCTATGTTTTATTCCTTCTGTGTTTTGTTCCTTCTGGGTTTTGTTTCTTCTGGGTTTTTGTTTCTTCTGTCTTTCTTTGCCTGGCAATAACTTCTTCTATAGAACCCCAAATGAATTGATTCTTAAATCATTGGACTCGTGACACATTTCCCTACATCTCCACCTAAAAATCATAGCCATATGAAATGAATTAAGAAAGATTGAGTGAGAAACGTGGAACGGGTACAGTGAGCGTGCTCTTACATTATATGAACTGGGGTTATTCCGCTAAACCTATTTCAGTATTTTGATTATATCTCGATCTATAAGATCTCAAATGATATGATTTTCGATTTGAAGTAATCTATAGATATAAGCCTACAAATTGTCTCAAGAAGTCCAAATTATGATTCAGCTTCTAAGATGTTTAATCTCTAAATGGAAGTTGGGCATAGTACACTGTTATTGAATGTGAACAATAGACCAAAAGGTGTTTTTGGAAAAATCTAAAAGTAAGCCAGTGAGTAATGAATTGTAATTTCAATAGTTTTAGCGAGGCATACACCTAAGTATAAATTATACTTAGATGAATTTTGATACGAGATCGATTTTCTGGTGGAACTTGATGGAAGATACCCGAGATTGTCATAAGCATGCATTGTGCATATTTTATATACATACTTATGCATAAGGAAATGCTTATAATTGTGGAATTATTAATGTGTGTGCATCGTTTGTTTGGATTAATGTGAAGGATAAACGTCTGCATTCAAATGTTTCCAGATCTTGAAGCTAGTGCTAATCTAGAGCGTACTGTGAGTAGACCGAGATGGTTTCACTTTATTGCTTGCTTTGTTTCATTTTGTATTAATTGACTACTGAATGTGATTGACTGTGTTGGTTTCTGGACAAGAAGTCCGATGATTGTGATGTTGATTTGGATATTGAAGTGCTACTTGAATGTGAATCGGATGAACTATGTGTACTTAATATGATTATTAAATGTGTTATGAATGTGCATTCGCGTATGAATGAAAGTGTGAATTCTCAACTCTAATGTTGAATGCCGGACTAAGGTCCGATGATATGAGAAAGTGATTGAGTGGGATATGCAAATGTGAGTGATGCATTCCATTGCATGAATGCATGAAATATAAAGGAGTTGTGACCAGAGTAGCCACCGATCAGAGCTTAAAGCTCAACGAGTGAAAAGAGCCTCGAGCTCAAAAGTGATTCAGAGCCTCAGGCTCAATATTTAATGAGCCCTATATGGGACAGTTATCAATGAGCCCTATATGGGACAGTTTAGGCACTCGGTTACAACAAAGTAACAAATGGAAAGTGAGTCTCATGTGCATTGTATATGCATAATATGAATGATTAAGTGTATTGAATGTGAAATAATGTGAAATGTGAAATATAGTGAGATACATGAATTATGTGTTATGTGACTAGGTGAGCCATCGATGATGGTCACTCATTGAGTTTGCAAAACTCACCCAAAATTTGTAATTATTTTTTCCAGGATCAGAAGAATACTCCGTTAGGCCAACGGGAGTATACCTATTGTATGTGAGTGAAAGAAGAGGTCGGGATCAGTTGGCGTCTGCATTAGTGTTTTTCTTGTCGTATAAATCTGTTTTCCACCATTTCAAAAAAATATTATATTCTGAAATTTTGTTTAATGTGTATACAAAGGCTTTGATGATGGAATGTAAAGATATTATGACTAAAGTGTTATGTCTTTGTGAAAGGGCCCAATTGGCTATTGAAATTTTTTTTGATTATATTGTGTTGATTAAAAATGCTTATGAATAAAAGTGGACCCGATATGAATATCGATTTCTGCTAAATTTGTTGTTGATCCAAAAAAATTTATGTACTGAGTTTTGACTGATTGAATGCACTAGCACGCCACCCTCGCGGGTCACGGATTCGGATATCACACACGATGTCAGGTTCGAGTCTTGCGGGAGTGGGGTGTTACAAATTTTCTATCCATTGATGATGAGGTTGATTTTGAATTTTTCCTTAATTTTTTTACTTTTCACTTACGAGTAAATAGTTTGTTGATGGAGATATAACTAGACCCCATTAGTGATTGTATATCAACTAGACAATGGGTTTTTTTCATATGGTGTTAGTACTCATGAGCCTCTTTTGAGTCATACTATTTAGGTTTCTTGTATATGATGAGGCTCCATCCTCTAAACCATTTTGTGATTCTATTATGAACTCTGTCTTTGATGTTTAGAGGCCCGAGTCACATTACTTCAAACAAAGTTCAATATATCTGAGATCATATTGCAAGCTTATTACCCATTAGAGATAGCATCACATACATGTACACACCAATTAATTCTTGTTTTTCTCCCCTAACTATATGATTTCCTTTTTTATGTTTTTAAAAGGGGACGAGAACATTAGTGATATTAGGTGTGATTAGGAAGAGTGGTTATTATAGTTTTCTTATATTTTTATTTACATTGATATTTTAAAAAACTCCTACCAGCCGAAGATACTATCATTGAACTGTCACAAGGCATGAAGTATAGATGGAACTTCTGATTATATGTTAATGTACTTTCTACTTGTCTAACTAACTAAAGGCATCTGTTTTGGCGAACACATTGTAATGGTGAAATATCTTCACTATTGTTAATGAAAATTTATTCAATTTTAAAAATAAACTTATTATTGTATTTTATCATTTAATTTGCGATCAATTAAGGGTATTTATTAAGTTGTAAAAAGTTTTCTTAAATTTGTTAACACTCAATATGCTCCCTTTTGGGTGTCATTAAAGACCAACACTTTACATCTATGACGATATACTCTTTAAAAACTCTTTAATTCCTTCATAATTTTTTTACTCTACTATAACAATTAAATTTACATTAACTTTCTAATTAGTTTTAAAAAGTAAAATTTTCTTTCAAACGTGCTTAATATATTATGGAACTATTTTGTTAGAAAAATATTTATTATACAAAATTTATAACATGTGTATTTTGTTAGTGTTTTCAATATTAGTGTAATTGTTATATAAGATTTTAATCTTTCTATCTAAATTTAAAATTTGTATTTAATAAGTTATGCCACATATCAAAACATAGTGAAATAATATGTGTATGAATATATAAGTAGATGAATTGGTAACCTTTATTAAAACTTTTTCATAAGCTATAGAGTGATAAATTCATAAATGACTTATATTACATCAACAGATATATGGAAAAGAAGTTTATAAACTAAAATGAAGTCATAATATAATTTAAAATTTTAAATAAAAATTAGGTTATTTCTTATGTATTATCTCATTTTATTTCAATATTTTTCTTTTTATTGTGGTTATAGTTCTCTTATCATTTAATAATTCATTTTAAAGTTCAAAATAATTTCTTTTTTGGAAAATGAATTTTTCATTACTATAGACAAAACTAATGCAATATTACACCGATTTCTATATTGCTAGCCTATAAACTAAAGAAAATATGACAGAGTGGTTTAGTGAGAGAAAAACAGAGTTTATCTCTCTTTCACGTTAATCTTATTTCGTAAGCTTGATCTGCAAGCTTAAATACATTTACAACTATCCAGTCAAGAGAATTCAGCTCATTAACAAACTAACTAACTATTTACAGTAAGAAGAGATAAACGAAGGAAACAGATGAGCTTTACATAAACAAGCACTATAGCTAAATATGCAAAAAGAGGAGCTACTTTACAAGGAATAATTCTAAATCAATTGGGGTAACGGTATGCTGCAAATTTTTAGCAAAAATTGTTGCTCTAATCCAATTAACAATTTTATCAACTATTCCTTCTTCTGAATTGGTAAATCTTCTGCTGTTTCTCTCCTTCCAAAGAATATAGATGGTAATAATGAAAGCATTTTTATAAAGTATAGCATTTGACATTCCTTGCTTAGAGCCTCGAATGACCCAGTTCAAAGTTTGTTTCCAATTATATATATAATTGTTACCTGGAATAATATGCAAAATCCTACTCCAAATTGCTTTGGACAATGCACAAAGGAAGAAAAGATGGTCTCTATATTCCACTTCCATCTTACAAAGTATACAAGTTGAGTTTACATTTCCTTGCCATTGGCTCTTAGTCTTGAGTATGTTTTAAATAGCTATCTAAGTAATCACTAAGGCTTTATGATTCAAAGAGTTGCTATAGAGAAGGTTATACCAAGGGGCTTCAGTTGAGTAGTCGGTGAAAAGCAGATGATAGGTTTTGTTAGCAAACTTACCACTTGGATTGAGAGTCCAGGTGATTACATCTTCATTTTCCATATCATTTAGTTGACGGAAGAGATTCATAAGAGAACCAAATCCTCTGAAAATCCCACTCCATGTACCATTCCTGATAAGAGTGGAAACTTTAAGCCTCAAAGGAATTATATTCCTTAAATGAAAAATCTCCAAATTGTGGATAAGCGAGCTAGAGTTTAGCCAATTATCAAACCAATACCAAGTTTTTTCACTATTTCCAATCATATGGTTAATATGAGGATATATAAACCTCCTCGTATCATTATTTGATTAAAGATCTAAGAGAACTCCCTCAAACAAGTAGCCTGCTAGAAATCGGTGTTTTTGAGGTGGTATTCATAGATTCATAGTGTTTGCTGGTTTGTATAGTTTTGATTTGAGGAATTGATTGGCTTGACAAAAACAAATTTTTATTTAAATCTATACTGAGCAAATTATCTAATGTAGATACGTTAATAGACTCACTGACTTGTAAAAAAGTAATATATTAAAATTTACAAATGAATTATACTTAAAGGTGAGCATAAACCCTACATTCCAATCAAATCAAATTAAACTATTATTGATTTCTTTAAAATAGAAAATTACTTTACTTTTTTACATTAAAAGAGAATTAAATAGATCGCCTGATTTTTAATTTAAATCTAATCCAAACCAAACAAATATGATTAAGTTTAGCTTATGATAATTTTGCTATCAATACTTTATTGTTAATAATTTACTATTCCAAGTGTTAACGAAGTAATCCAAACATTAATGATGAGAATAATCTCATAATTAACTCACTCATTTTCTTGATTTTTAATTAATTTTTAAGATGTTCTTTCACTTTAATAAAAGCAAGATATTTGTGTATAAGATTGTCATTTACTTCAAAAAATTTTAATGATAATATCACTTCAAAAAAACTTCAATTTTTATATAATCTTATACTTTTAGACCTCATTCCATCTCTTTTATTTTTGTCAAAATAAATTTAATTAATTAACAATTGCTTTTGTTACAATTGATAAAACACTTTTGATAGTAGGATGCTATAATCCATGCTTATTAATTTGTAAAAATCAATAACTTTATAATGCTAAGTACCAAATATATTGCAATCTTCAATTAAAAGATCCACCTCCGAAAAGAATTTATAATTTTACAGGTAGTATTTAAAAGGCCACATTAATATGATTGAAAACTTACATTCTCACCTATGACTTTCATATAAAAATATTGAATAGATGTTAATATGTTTTTAATGAATTAAATAAAATTTAATATGATTCATAGCCCACAGCAAATTCATTCAGATTGGCTTGATTTGCTTTACAATTTTTATATGGTTTGATTATGAAATTACTAATTTGGAATCGCTATATAAATAAAATTGTTTATAATCTAATAAAAGACAATCAAACAAGCTATTATTCACCCCTACTTAAAAAATATAAGAAAAAAGTGTAATGAAGATCTATGACCATATGTCGAAAATAGTTTCCTAATTTATCTATCTATTTACTCGAACTTCATCCAATATCTCTCCCCTTAATAAGTGCCCTGTATATTGGAATCAACATAATAAGTGACCCAATACAAAGATAACTAAACATACATAATAACTGACTTTTAAGATTTAAAATAACTAATAAATGGTAACGAGTATCGATTAATTACTAATGTGAGAATTTTATTGTGGTGGTCAAACAGAAATGATGAGATATAGTTGCTTAAACATAATCATAAGTTAGTTATCTAGTAATAAAATATTCACAAATATACTTACATATCTTAAAATAAGACTTTCAATCCCAACAATAAAAAAGAACCGTATATCTATTAACATACATTTGTTTCGTTAAAAAGATAATCCTATGATTGGCAGTTCAAATTGGCCTGGAAGTTAACGTCAGCAATAGGCTACTCAAAACTCAAGAAACTCAATTGAAAGTTCTTTCTTTCGGATGGATCATAGGAAACCAAATAACAGCAATGGACTGCTCGCTATAACGTGAGGTTTACCGGAGTGAAAACAGGAAAAAGGTTAAAAAGGGAGAGCTAACCAAAAGGGTTTGTCATACATCGGTCAAGATTAAAGAAGATACAATCACAACATATGCTAGGAAAAAGAAAATAGCTATTTGCACAAACAACTTAGGATTCTCTCTCATGTTCGGGGATGTCACTGCCCTGAAAAGAAAACCCATTTACTTTGTTACTGAAGAACTTCATCTCACGCTTTCTTTCAAATTAATGATTTTGCCTTACATATGCAAAAATAAATGAAAAGAAACTTCCAATATAAGAAGTCAATGAAAAGGAAAGATAATGTATTTAGACATCTTCATAACCAAAAATGTGAACCACACAAGGAAAATGAAGATCTCCATACGCATATCATACCTAGCAATTCGCTGGGAAAACCGCTGAAAAGGCAAACTCTGGATGAATACAATGCCAGGTCCGGTTAGCGTAGCTGTTACTAAATTGTCACCCTATCATTTCACAGCCATGTTTGAGAAGAGTTAGTACTTTCAAACTTGCAAACGTCAACATCAAAGTGATATGCAACACTACATGCACCAGATGACCAGGGGTAAGGTAATTTCCAGACCTCAAAACCAACAATCTACTGTTACATGCTCATGGATAGCCTTAGCAGCTTCAGAAAGTAGAAAAACAAACCCTATCTTCTGCTAAACCATGCTTCAATGCACCATAATCATCTTTACTTGTATGTTACAATCACAGCCAAAAAAATTTGAAGGGGCTGGACCCAATTGGCTAAAACATAACAACACTCAACAAAGTACATATAGTTGCTGACCTTAAATGAGCAAATGAATAAGACTTTCAACCCTAAAGCGTGAAACAAACACAAGGAAGTAAAGAAGGGTACAAAGGTTGAAGCAAAAGAATAGAAGAAGCAACTTACACCAAAGACTGCCCTTCGGACAGGACCATTGTATTTAACTTGGACATTAACAGTGGAATTAATGGCGACAATACAAGAAACATCCACTGCTAATACTTCGCCAACCTCAAGGTTTTTCTGTAGAACTAGAAAAACAGAAAGGCATGTAAATGAGGTAGTATAAGCAGAGGCAGATTAAAGATGAACAAATCCAGGAGGCTAATGTAGTTGAGAATGAGGCGTAAGAGGCTAATGCACTGAAAAATAGAGAAGAAATAGACCGTCTAGCTCAGCAAGAACTAGACATCTGCTGAAGTTTACTAAGCTTGGGCCAATTAGCCTCAACTTTTGATGTCAAGTAGCTATTTATATTTGCTTTCACCATTTTTATTTACTAAAAGCAAATAAGTATAATTTTGAACTGGATATTGCAATATGAATTTAGCAAACAGACCTCAAGAACCAGCTATTTCTATCCCATTAACATTCTCGCTAGAATTTTAGACAGGTTTCAACTTTGAACAATGTCCAAATGGGAGCATATTCAAGGCTTTAGAAGAGGCCTACCAGATCCACCAGCAAGAATGAAAGCAAGTCCTTGTCCTGATATCTTCTGTCGTAAAAATCCCTACAAATGAGTATAAATCCATCATACAGATAATCATAGGCCAATTGGTGAGCTTGAACTGGAGAGAGTTAAGACTTTGAATGGAATGTAACTACCACTTGTACAATAAATAGCAGTTGGAAACAACTCAAAGTTGAGAAATGCAGGAAAGAATATGCAAAGAAGTCTGACATGCTGCATCATCTAACCTCTGCAGTTGTCATGAGGTTACGTCCTCTCTGATCTACTGTATTACTAACTTTCACATTGTTGATAGAGCAAAGAAATGCATCTGGCTACAACATAAGTTGAAGAAATCACATATAGTGCGGCAATAAAATCAAAAACTCACAAGCAGATGACATACATGTAAATAAAGAGGTCATAAAATAAATTCTCACTAGGAAGAAGGAAAAACCAAATGTTGCAACTAACTGTACCTGGCATAAAATCTCTCCACCGAAAACTGACAAATCAATCTAGAAATAAAAAGAAAAACTGGAAATCAATTACAAATTGTATTGGCTTCAGCAACATTTGCACTCAATCATGCAACAGGAGGCAATAAATGAATCTGCACACAACAAACCGGAAGAATTCTAGCCAGTGAAGGTGCAGCTACTCCAACAAATCCATCACTAGGACCTGAATTCCGAAGAACAATACTGGTAACTGTCTTGCCAAAGAGCCACTGCCAAACACCTACTTCATTTTCAGGGATGAAGATGTTCTCCATTTCAACAGAACCAGACATGAAGCACATGGAACCTAAAGATTTCATGCAGATCAGTCCCAAAAGTGAAATAAGAAACTAAAAAATTTAGAATTGAAAGAAAATCAAGTACTATATAAAGAAATTATAAAGCATAATTGTGATGCATAAGCTGTTAAGAAACCCTAGTTGCAACCAACTTACCTGGTCTTGCAATGACCTTTTCATGTGATTTCAACATTATCTGACCATGTAACAATAAAAAGAAAGATGAATTTAGAGCACGCAACCATTATGGAATAGCAACATAAAGCTTAATTTATTGTTCGTACCTGGACAACCTGAGCTTCACCACCCAAAATCTGGAAAGGTGTTATAGTGTCTTCCTGACTCTGCAGAGCAGTAATGAACATTAGGTCTCTAAGCATATTTAATACCATGATAGCTATGGTCGTCTTAAAACAGATACATCTCAGGAATACTTTGATGGAAATGGACAACACTGGAAACTATAACAATGTCACAAGTAATAATACAAATATTAGTAGGCTGAAATCCTTTGTCATCATTATTAATCATGGAATATGATTTCATCACTAGTTTGAAATTCTGTCCATGTGGAACAACACCAAAACACTATGGATTAAGGCCATGAGATGTCATCTCCACCCAAACTTGTACTCTGATTCAAAACAAGCAGCATGCTCTGAGTTTGGCAGACAAGACACGCATTGCAGTTAAAGTATAGGATCTATCCAAATTCAGTATTTAGTTGGCTGCTGCAAAAGGTTGATGAAAATGAAAAAAATCGACACTTCTGTATCAAGAATCATAAGTTTAGGCATGGACAGTTACTCAATATCTTATTCATTTGCAAGTTTACTTGTGCAGCAATTGGGAAAAGATATACTTTTTGAGAGAAAGATAACAAGAAATTGAGAAAATGATACTCCAACATGTTGAATTGTTTTTTCTTGCTCCCAAGTGTTTTGAACTCTAATACAGCAATGCAGAATCCTCCGCACATTCATGAACTTATTTACCAGTAATATAAAAGTTCACCACATTTCCTCACTCGTCATTCCTCTCAACATATATGTATATATATATACAAATAAAAAATTTCAGTCATCTATTGGTATTGGCAATTGAGTTCATAAGTAACAGTAAACAATATTTGTGTTCCTACTCCCAACTTAGTTTCAACTCTCCCCTGCTACTAATTTCAAATAGTTAGAAAATACTAATTTAGCATTTGAGCAAACTAACATCTTCTTGGTAACCAAAAGTAAACCTTAACAGACGTGCCTATCAACAGCACTTTGCCGACCAACATAGAAACTGCACCGACAACTAAATTGGGACAAAAATAGAAACTCAAAGCGAAGACGCAAATTCAATCATCTTTCCCGACCAACATAGAAAACTGCACCGAACAACTAAATTGGGACAAAAAAAGAAACTCAAAGCGAAGATGCAAATTCAATCATCTTTCCCCCCACCTGGATTTTTCTCTGCCCAACAAAGAACTAGGACTTCCCACGCATGCACACAACGATACTTGCCTAGATAAATAAATAAAAATAACAAAGAAACAAAAAAAAAAGAGAGAAATAGAAGACGATAGTTACCTGATAAACATAAGGTTGAAACGGAGTAGAGAAAAACGGTGCCGCCATGGATTAGCGAAAAAGCACGACAAAGAAGAGATCGATGCTGCAGAAACTTAAATTCAATGGACAAGGCTGCTTCTTTTTATGACTCCATTTTCAAATCATGAGATCGACATGTATTCAGTGATTAGTTGCTAGTGTTATTTATAATTTCTTCCTAAAATCAATTTGTACAGAGTTGAGGTTGACAGAGAGAGCCGGATTAAGTTTCCAACAATGCCCTCGGTAATTTATTCCTTTCGTCTGTTGAGTGGGTGGGCTTTGCGGTGGCATTCTCGGACGAGACACGCGTGGAGACTACGCTGACGTGGCTCCTACTCATTCGCCCAAGCCTCCTTCTCTACGTGTTCGGCGGTCCCAAAAGCGTAGTTTGATAAAGTAAGAATGTTAGAAGTAACCAAACCCCCAAGGACGAATTCAATTTCATGGAGTGAAGCAAGTATCTTTAGAAAGTTTATATACCTTTAATTCAAAATTATAGATTTAAATTGTGATACAATTTCTTTACTGTTACACGTCCAAATTTGCCTGCCTTCATCTATGAATCCATCATCGGTCAATAATTATCTTCTACTATTACTCCATTTTCGTACTAACTCATTATTTTATCCCATTTTCAAGCCATTAAACTAACTTTATAGAAGGACTTAGTTAATTCAGTTTTAGGCCTATTAAAATTTATTATAAGAACTTGTATGATGTACTTTGTTTTTGTGAGAATATAGACAACATTGGTGGTTCTAAGAATACTGGGCTTAAGTACTTTAAGCTTCGATGATGAGTTGATAATGGTCATGTAATATATTAGTACGTTATCACTATAAAAATCTCATTTGATCCATTAATTAAGGAGTTTAAGCATATATATTTTCATAAACATGTACACAAAATGAGCATTCTTTTGAAAATTTGTGAATTAAATTAAGCCATGAATGTAATATCAAAGTTTTACAAGCATATAGCAACCCATCATTTTGAATGGGACAACAAAACAACTAGAAAAATATTACATCATAAATTAACCTTACATATACACAAAACAGACATTAGTTTCGTATTATGATAAGAATGGAATCTATCTGCACATGGTTGTTCCTATCGTTTTATAGGCTCTAGGCGAAATAAAAAAATCTCAATAAATTGACAGTATACTTAAGTTTACATGTTTGTATGAAACCAGGGATGGATCCGGGGGGGCTAGCAAGGGCTATAGCCCCTACAAAACTAAAAAAAAATTTCAAAAT
>JAOSBK010000005.1:16921280-16953652 GCA_027568895.1 Erythroxylum shatona | reverse complement strand
TATCAATGAAACATAAATCATGGTCATAATATATGTTTTCATCAATTAAATCCACACAATTAAAATAAATACGGAATTAAAAATAAATTAAAACACCCCCTTTTCCTCGCAGCTGAATTTTTTTTCGTGCCTTCGCGACCAGCTGCTTCAACGTTGGTTCACGCACTCCATCAGCTAACTCTTCTTTTTTTTTAGCTCTACCTTTTCCAGCACACACGTTGCCTCCTCTTTCACTGTAAAGCTACTCTCCTTTTGTTACTATTCACTGACATGACAAATAAAGTTTGTCACCTTATTCATACACGTCCCTCCTCTACTGGTTGCTTATTCTTTTCACGTTTTTGTTAATTAACTCCACCAGCTGCCACTTTCTTGGCCTTCAACGTGGATCTTTCACCAGCAGCCTTACGTCTCCATCCACCTAGCTGCTCCATTTTTTTTAATTTCCTCCACCAGCTATCAACGTGTGAGTCTCGTCCTACTTCATCTTGGTAAAGCCACCAGCTTCTAATATGTTTCACCGACCAGCTACCAACGTTGTTGCTTCAGCCCTTTCTCCTCCAGCTCTTCGTTATTCTCCAGCCAAAATCAGTTTTTTTCCACGCAGCTGCTTGCCTCAATGTGAGTGAGTGGAGAGTCTTCCACGTGTCTTCCTTACTGCAGCTCTTTTAACGCCACCTCCTGCTTGTCTTCAACGTGAGTGAGTGTAGAACCTTGAGAGCTTCAACGTTAGTGAGTGAAAAGTCTTGAGGTCTGTAACGTGAGTCTCCAGCAGCTGCTTAATGTGTGAGTGCCACCAGCTGCTACTTCAGCTGCTTCGATTATTAATGGAGAGATGAGTGCAGTGTTTATTTTATTGGCTCCTCCTTCAGCTCACTTCAATGTCTCCATGTTCAGCTCCCGTATGTGAGTTTTTTGAGTGTATTCTCCTCCAGCTGCCTCACCTTCTCACGTTTTTTAAAGCTCCAACAGCAGACCTCTAACACACCTCCACCTCTCCAGCTCTCTTGTATGTTATCGTTTTTCCCCCCTTGCTTCAACAGCTGGCCTTGCGTCTTCAAGCCTGTAACGTTATTCCTCTCCCCCAGCTTGTTTTGTGTCTCCACGCTACTTGTTTCATGCTGAAGTCTCCACGCTAATTTCACCCTTGCTGCCAGCTGTTTTTTAGAGTGTCTTTAATGGATGGTCTGTAACCAATCCTCAACGTTTCTAAATGTCTTCTTCTTCTTTTTTCTTTTTCAAACCAGCTGCCTTCTTCGTGATTGGCTTTTCTCCCTTGTTTTGTTCTCCTCCAGCCTGAATGTATTTTTTTCTATCACCAACTGCCTCACTCTTCACGCACCAGCTCTTTCTTTTAGCCCTCCAGTCTATGCTCTTTTGTTTTGTTCTCCAGCCCATGCTCTTTTGTTTTGTTCTCCAGCCCATGCTCTTTTGTTTTGTTATCTGTTAAAACAACCAGCTGCGTTGTTATCATTTTGCTGCTTCTCTCAGTGGGTCTTTTTAGCTCTAACTTTGGTCCCTCCTTCTGCCAATGTTGGAGAGTGCTGCAGCCCCCCATTTGCATTAATCCTCCTGCTTTTTGCGTGGTGGTTGGAGCTTGGTGTCCTCTTAGGAGCTGTACTTTTGTTCTTGTTTTTATTCACCTCAAGCCCAACTCCGCATCTTCAATTCTCAGCTTCCTAAATTGCCATAGTTTTTCTTGCTTTCCTGAAATTAAAACAACAAACTTTTAATTAATGTAATTTAAATATTAAATTCACAAGAGTTTAGCAAATTATATAACAAAAATTAATACAAAATACCAATTAACACTACTATGACTTATTATAGTCAAGGTTAGTTCAGACGATAGTTATTGAATATAATAAGAAATATGTAGAGGTAGTTGAGTGATCAATATATGATTTATCATCCTAAACTGATTAGAAAGAATGACTTCTTGTTCTTGTTTAGAATTGATTCAAGAAATCCTTGACTAATGTGGAACTACACTTTTAAAAATATTTTATAAATGTCACCAACAGAATCAATTATTGATTGTGAAGAACTATTATGATCAGCGTTATGAATGCCGGTTCTTATCGACTAGTACGTACCATATCGTACTAAATTCGGTAAGAAATAAAGGGTTGATTGTACCGGGTTTAAATACTGGTAGGTACTAGCCTATTTCGGATTGTACTAGCCAGTACCTCAAATATCGACCGATACCAAAAATTTAAAAAATTAGGAGATTTTTTAATAAAATTTTAAAATCTCCCTCCCTCCCTCCTACCTCTCATTTCCTCCTTTTTTTTTCAAAGTTTTTTAATTAATTATTTTATTTATTTCAACTTTTATAATTATTACGAATTTTTAATTTTTGTTTTTAAAATAATAATAAATATTTTATTGCTAATAATAATTATAAATTAAACGAAACTTAAAAATAAAATTTTTATATAACATTTATTAATAAAGTATTAATAAAATATTTTCTTTTTTAAAATATATTATTTATTATTTATTATTTATAAACTAGTATTTATTTATATATTTTAATTATCATATCAAAATTTATTTGAAATTTATATATTTGAAATTTAATTATATTTATCAATAATTATTAATTTAATTTTATAAATTAAATTAAAATTTTGATTATTATTTATTGTTATGATTTTTGCAGATAGGGTCAAAAATATAAAGTATAACTGTATAATATGACAATAAACTATTTTGTAATAATACCGTATCAAAACTCAATTCGGTGTCAAATCCGGTATGGTATTCATAACATTAATCATGATTGAACTCCAATAGAGTAGACATTACTTTCATATGCTACGTCTAATCAAAACATTATATGATGAAAAGATTGAATTATATGAATAAAATAATGCATGAAAAGGTTAGTCGAAATCACCTTGACATTTCAATATCACTAAAATAAATTAATTTAATTTATCTAATCATAAATATTATAATGCATGTTGAATTATAATTATATATATAATTATAATTATAATGCATGTTGAATTATATGTTTCATATGCATGATATCTTACATGCAATTTTGTATTTAATGTGAGGAATAAAATTAAATTACTCGTTAAGATGTTAAGTAAGCAATAATAACATGATTGTTGCCTTCTTAAATATAGTTATGTAAAATTGTAGTTATGTTTATAGTAAAGACTTGTTAAGCTACTCAAGACCCCTTTAATTAGAATATAATTTTATCTTATATTAATGGGTCTTACTTAACTAAATTTATATGAGTTACTCATAAAAATATGAATTTAGAGATGAGGTTAAGAAAATCATATGATATATGTTTTGATAAGAGCTGTCATCTAACGGATCTAGGAGTTACATGAAATGTGATAGATAAAGATGCATCTACTTAATCTAAATTTAGTTGATTTGTTGGACGACTCAAGATAAACTAAATTTAAATAAGATCTTACCTACTAGAGATATTAATCTTTCTAATTAGTAAAGAATGCTATTATTTCAAATAAAAATAGTAGAATTAACCAAATACTTGGTAGACATGAGATACACGTAATTACTTGCTTTGAACTTATATTTTGCTAAAAGTAGAAATAATTACCTTTGTTTGTTATAGTTAATGAACTAAAATTTTGAACATTGGTTAAGCTTGAGAAGAGTTCTCAAAGTTATTTAGAAAAGTTGTATATCCATTATGTAATTTTGTTATTAATCTCTGTTAATGATTCAATCATAAAAGCTTTTATTTGAGATAAGGAGGTAAGAAGATATGTTCCAGAATGAGTGACTCCAGAAAATTGGAGTGAAATATGTGATAATTAGGCTTCTGCGAAGGTTAAGGTTTGTCTTCTTTCTCTTCATATTTTTTTCCATTAATTTTGCATTTAATGACTATTTCTTCTCTTTATTTAGGAAAAGTGTGAGAAGGCTAAGGTTAACATAACAAAAATGAAAACTTCTCACAAAACCGGTTCCAAATCGTTTGTTGTCTTACGACAAGAATTTGTAAATGTAATATTTAGAGGTTATTATTCTATTAGTTAATACAATAAAAACTATTATGTTCTTTTTTTATTTATATAACAAAGCCAGACTCAACCCTATGGAGAAGAGTGTGATAGGATCACACTTTACAAGAAGGTGAAGGCTGGACATCTAAAAAGGTGCAAAATAATTATGTAAGTATAAAATTTTTAATTTTAGAGGTTATTTATTTATGTAATACTAAGTTATAATATTTGAATTACATCTCAAATTTGTGTTTTAAATTGTAGGACAAGATGTAGGAGTTGTTGCAGAGATCATTGTTTGATAGGAATGAGCCCGATGATAATGACATTTACAACAATGTCCTTGGTACAAGATCAAGGTATATCAAAGGTCTTGAGCATGACCTTAAGCCAATTAATTCATCGTCATCACAACCAGTATATGCAACGAAGCTTTAAGAGGAGAACTGGTCACTTTAGGCTCAGTTATATTCTAATGAAGAAAAGTAAGATCAGACTCAAGAAAATTTACAATGTAACGAGTAAAAATTAGACTGAACTGAAAGACAGCTAACTAAGCTTAAAATGATGGTTAAACAAATACGTGTGTCACAGTATGTCAGTAGTAATGACGATGAGGAGTCTTAGTTGATAATTTTTTTCTTTTGTGTTTTAAATTATAGGACAAGATGTAGAAATTGTTGCAGAGATCATTGTCTGATAGGAATGAGCTCGATGTTAATGACATTTAGAACAATATCCTTGGTACAAGATCAAGGTATATCAAAAGTCTTAGGCATGGCCTTAAGCCAGTTGATTCATCGTCATTACAGCCAATATATGCAACGACGTTTTAAGAGGAGAACTAGCCACTTTAGGCTCAATTATAATCTAATGAAGAAAAGTTAGATTATACTCAAGAAAATTTACAATGTAATGAGTAAAAACTAGACCAAACTGAAAGACAGCTAACCAAGTTTAAAACGATGGTTAAACAAATAGATGAGTCATATTTAATTACATGTTTTTGTATTAAATGCATTTCATTTTTAATTATCAAAATTTTTTAATTTAATTTAATTTATTATTATTTAAACAATATGTCGCCAACAACATTTTCAAAATGTGATTAAATTATAATTCAAACATGTTAAAAACAATAACATGAATTAAAAATATTATTAATATTAAATTGGTCAAATTATGAATAAATATTTGTCACTAAAAAACTTTAGCTACAAATATAATTTTACCACCAAATTTTTTACCTACATTTTTCAGAACGTCTCAAATAACATTAGCTATGATTTAAAATGCGTAGCTAAACTACTTCAACGACTATTACTAACATCGTCGAACATTATGAAATAAAGATCTCAAATAATATTTAGGAACGCTTTAAAAAACGTACCTGAATCAATTCTGCAACCCTCTCCTCGCATATTCCCATTACAGACTAAATAATGATCGTAGGAAAATATTTTTGGCGACCTTTTGCTTAAAACGTCGTAAATAGTTTTTAAGTATGCGAATATTCGTTTGACAATTATTTTTCATCCCTAAATAGTTGTAAAAATGAATTGGTTTCATTTAGCCACTAAATATTTCGTCGCCGATACTTATGTTGTAAGTGCTCCAACGTAAGGGTATTTAAAAAAACCCGCGAACCTGATAACTGGACCTGAACTACATGAATCGAAGCTGTAAACAAGGTTAATCGAACTTGAGTTTAGGTTCGGTTCGAATGGTTCAGGTTCAGGTTTCTAACTTTCGGTTCTAGGTTTAAACCTGATCCTGAAACACCTAAAAAATCTAAATTATATTTAGATATAATTTAAGATGATATTAATAATAATAAATTCACTAATATTTACTATATTAATTATTGAGTTAAAAAAAAAGAAAAAAAAAGCTACTTTAATTCTATATTATTAAACGTTAATCTTGAACATTGCTATTATAAGTAACAACTAATGCATAACACTCAATACTTCTACTTCAAATAGTAATTAATATGTGTCAAAGTTATTGATCGAAGTATTAAACTATTAATAGAAAAATTCATTGACTAAAATAATAATTGTTTAACAATTTGTCTCTTTTTTTAGTATGGATCTTTTATAAGACATTGTTTGGCTTATTTTTACTTTGCTTGGGTTTAACATATTTGATTAATTTTTTATGGATTTTATATGCATACTTTTATGAATAATTTGTATTTGTTTTCACCAATTATTTTTATAATTTTTTGTCACATATATTGATATGAATTGGTTCTGATTATCCTGATAACCGAACCTAAAAATAGGTTAATCGATCTTACAGGTTCTTTAGGTTAAGGTTTGTGAAATTGCCGAAATTGACATTCAGGTTCAGGTATTTATGAATGGGTCAGGTTACTCTACCATAAACACCCCTAATAACTGATGATGTAAACATAATTAATTACATCATTAATTTGTATTCTTTATTAATAAACAGAATCTCTCTCATCGACAATCTATATCAATGTGAGCATATTTGCAAGGCATGGATTATCACTACCGCATCAGGAAAATGAAAGAAAACTCACACTCTTTGTCAGCAAGAGAGGCATAAATGCAGTACCGGCTGAACCTACAAAAGCATTGAAGATTGTACATGGCGTCTCAAGCTACAAGGTCCACTCCTTTGATAATTTATCGAATGAGAAGGAGTAGTAGGAAGTCTTGATTAGTTTTCTGTTGCTTGAGACTCTTATACGGAAATAATTGTGTTACCGGTGAGATGTTCTTTGATATGATCATTTTGGTTGCTAGATATGGTTAGGCATGCTATTGTGTATGTATGGTCTGGGGGAACAATTTTAGGATTCCTCATGCTTTCTTGTAAGTTACCTTTCGGATGAGGTAAGAGATTGCCATCTTTAGAACTCTCTCGATATATATTCTTTTTTATTTATTTATAAATCTACTGAATTATAAAAAAGATATAATCTAATAAATTAATGATATATGAATTATTTAGTCCAAGGTAAGTGAATAAGAGAACAAATTAAATAAAAAGTAAGGATACCGTAATGGATGATGTGTATTATCATGTCCAAAGTTGGCAGGTTTGCCAGATAAAGACTCTTTTGTCTACATTAATTTGGCTCCATTTAGTATTAATTAGGTTACAGTTTTTGTCTGTACGTATTAGATTACGTTTATTAAGGAATGATTTCTTATTAAATGATGCAATTAATAGCTATGCCAAACAGTCCTCTATAAATAATGCTACTAATACTCTTAAAGCACTAAACAATACACTTTTTTTTCCCTTATGGTTACGATGGAGATGTCTTCTACTCAGTTAGTGATTTATCAAAAAACATTTATATTCAAAAATACATATTTATGTTTTCTGGTAAATCACTGATCTGATTAGAATTTGTTTCCATGGAAGATTAATTAATTGTATATATATTTGCTACAATGAAGTATTTTTCACTCATTTCAATCGTAAACAACAAGTTTGCAAATTTATTTTATTCATTTCTTTGTTATTTCTTTTATTATCTTTATGTGTACTGTGGAATAAAGGGAAGCCTGTAACCATCGATACCTGAAGTCCACCGGTAAGGGGCTACTCTTCGCTTAAGTAAAGTTGCGGGTTCGACTCTCATTTGTGAATATAACAATGTTAAATACTTGGTAGTAGTGCTGAGTTGTCCTTTGGGGTCTGGTTGGATATGAGTACAGATCTCATGTCTCAGCAAAATTTTTTCTAGATAGTGTTATTGTTGTTGTAGTAATAAATATACATGTGATTATTTTACATGGAAATAAATGTATAACCATATCAGTGATTTGCCATAGAATCATATAAACATGTATTTGTTTTTTTTTTGTTCCTGACCAGGGTATCCACCGGCGAACCCAATGACTAATCCCTTCATTGGTTTGTAGGCACCTCACAGGATAGAACAACTGACCCAAGGATTTAAGGCTGCTGGTTTGTAGGCATCTCACAGGGTGGGACAGCTGACCCAAGGATTTAAGGCTACTCTATACCCAAAGCCAAGGATCGAATCCTTGACCTTTGGTTAAGGATGGATGAGTCCATTCGTAGTGAAACTCGTAGAAAAGCAATAATCTTAATATCATTGGATTATCTAGTTTAATTAGTTTTTGTTGGTAATTATAAAATTAAAGATTAAGTAAACTTAAGAGCACTTCTCAGAGCATTTTCTTTATGTATAAGCATATTTTGCTAAAAACGTTAATCAGTTACAAGAGTGATTGAGAGGCATTCAATGAAACCAAGCACATTAAAGATAAAGTTGAACCCGTTCTAATGCTGCAACATGAGATGCAAATGCCTTGTATTTGGTCAATAAGAAGACGGCATCAACACCATAAAGTTATACAACCAGGATAAGCTCCAAATACACATAAAGCTATATAAATAACCCAAAATTGCAATACTCTTATACAACTTGAATGAAATGTCATGTTTGGAAAAATTGCGAACCTAAACGATATAGGTAATGTTAGGAGAGAAGATCCACAAAATGGATCATAACGGATAGGAACAATATAATTTGCAAGCGAATCAAGTCAGCTTGGAGCTAGGACATGATTCAAAGACAGCGAAAGCCAGGGCAAATAGATAATAGTATGATGAGAATCAACGCAGCGACAATACCAAAAACGATCAATTTTATCTTCATATTCTCAAACCACATCTTCCTTTTGATTTTGGTCCCTTGTTGTCTGAAATCTTGTGCCTACAAATTACACGAGTTCAATCACTATCAAGCTAAGGAAATGGTGATTTAGCAATCAGGAAAAAGAACTTTGCAAAGACTTCAAATAGAGCCTGACTTGTTCGATGAACTGAAAGGCTAAAGTCTACACTGAGGTTCAAAGAGAAGTGGAGAATTGAAGAAGGATAAGCGGCAAGACATGTGCAACACTAAACAATCGATGGATTTCTTTGCAAAATCCATCACATGTACAGTCACTAAAAAAGGAAGATATCAAAATTTTCATTCATCATACGAGGAAACGTATTGATTTCACCAAAGAGCAATGAAAGAGCATAGCTCAACTGGTTCTCTGAACTAACCTGTGAGCGAAGATTCTCAGTCTTGTCCACCAACAGCTCAATTTTCTCACCGCGGTCAAGAACCTGTAGATACATACAATTAAATTTCCGGTTTATATAGCATAACATGTCCACTGATGCTCATGCTTTGCAATATGCCTGCAATGTCTTCGTTGACGTTCAGTGTAGGGTTCGCAAATACATGTTAACGTCAATGAAAGTTGCAAGAAGAATAATTAAGATGACTACTCTATACCTTCTCAATATTCTCCATCATCACACCCTTAACTTCAGAAACCTGAGCCTTGACTTTTGCAAGCTTGTTGATCTCTTCCGGATGATCCACACAGTACTGCATGTGCTCCTTCAATTTAGACCTAAATGTAGACAAATAAACAAACCAAGTTGGACAACAATTGTTAGACTATTTTATGTCCCATGTAATTTATTGTATTGAGTCCTATGAAACGCACCTAAGATAATAGTTATTGGGTATTACCGACTGGGTCTCAAATAGGTCACAGACCCTTTTCCTCTCTCTTCTAATTCCAAATGACATGTCCTTTGGTCATGATATATAAATTGAAAAAACTTATGAAACGTATCATTCTTAACCATTGAGAAAAATATTAACAAAAGAAGGTGAGAGGAAATAAAACTCTTTCAACGATATCAACATTTAACGAAACAAGAGCATGGATACAGGTACGCGCAAATTGAATCGATCCTATAATTATTTTACAACAATAAACTAAGACCAAGACAAAGCGTATTAATATACCTAAATTCTTTGTTCAAGCCATGAGCAGCAGCAGTTTTCGCTTTCCCTCCACCGTATTTCTTGTAGAAATCTTCCTTGACTCGCTCCAAGAAGGCAATTGGAATTTGTCGGCCAGCAGATTCAACAGCAACAACGCAATATGCTGCAACACCGAATGTAGGTAAGTCAATATCATACCACGGATCATAAATCTCTCAGTATGCCTATTCCAAGCCAAATATGACGAAGAAAATAATTAACCAAATCCGAACTTCCCAAGTAAAGATTTAACAAATTTCAATTGCAATTTTGACATAAACATAATGAACCATGCATGCATAAACCAGAGTCTATAGCTTCTCTTTCGTAACATTGCTGTTGTTATGGTCGTTGCTTAACCACAAAACAACTTCATGGCTTATATGAACAAATTTTGCACTTCGTGAATCTGATCAAAATTTGAAAGCAATTATTTTTACAAAAATGTATGCATGTTCATCGCTGATATCTCCTATCACACCAAGTTGTCAACAGTTACGAAGTGAAGTGCAACAGAAAATTTCCGAAAAAAGTTTTAGATCGATAACAAACTTCTGCTCAGAAGATACGCCAAAACTTGAAAGCCTGAAAGTAATTAGCGCAGATCAAGCACTAAGGATTAAATAGGATAAACAATAAAAGAAAAAAGAGGAAGAGATGGAAGTTGTTAACACCATTCTGATAAAAACACATGAGAATCGAAGCTACGTTTCAGATTTTGCAACGATGAAATATCAATCTTACCCCATATATACAAGCAACGAATGGCAATAAACTCAACCCATCCATCCCCAGGATGCAAGCTTCTTATAAACTTGATTTAATGTTACCAATTCAAAAGGATAATGCGTCATTCCATCACCAAACGAAAAGAAGACATCATATATATAGATCCATGATAAATGAGGTCCGAAAAAGAATAAGATATATCCATGCATGCGTAAAACAGAAAGGAGGTCATACTGAAGCCATTTTCAACGAGGTAATTGAAGGTGTGACCATCACAATTGTAGGTGAATCTGTTGTTGGAAGAGGGGAGCTTTTGGAGGCATTGAGATGCAACGCTGGTGAAATTTCCCTTAAACTCTGTGTACTCTGCCAGAACCACCGTGCCACGAGCCACGAAGCTGTAGATCAGCGACTGTTGCCCCATATGGTTGAAGATGGAAATCCGAACTCCGAACAAATCAATCGATGAAAATGAAAGAGAGATTGATCAAGAAGCATAAATTACTTTTGTTGAATAAATTTATGGATAGAGAAAATTGTGGAAAATTCGGATTTCGTTGAGAGATAAGTATGGGCTGAGAATTAGTAGTTAAGACTATTTTTACAAATTACTTTTGTGCTTGGTTTTTATTGTAAATGTAACAATAGGGAGTATTTATTGGCATTTTTAGATTTTAATTTCTATTTTTGAATTATACAAAAGAATAACATATACAGAGATGGCTTTACTTCACGAGGGATGAACCATGAAATACTACTTAACCAAATTAGAAAATCTGAGGCTTCCAGTACAGAAGATGGTCGGAAGAAGGACACTGAAATAAGCGAGGGTTGCGGAAGAGATGATTAGTTTATTTTTTTAAAGAATAAATAAATCGAGGTTGCGAAAGTTGTAATTAATTTATTTAAAGAAAATAAAATAATTGAAAATTGTGGAAGTCTGCTTGGGAAATTCATGATCATTTTTATTTTGTTATTTTCGTACGATAAAATTAGAAAATTATCATTTTAATATACTTATTTATATTATAAAGTATAAACTCATCCAATCGAAAAGATGAAAGCGGATTACTAAACTAAAAGTCATATGTTTAGCTCCATTATGTAATATACATAATGTATGGTTGAACCAAGAGAGATTTCAATTAGTTTGCCAATAATAAAACATAGATATTATTAATAAGTTTATTATTTTGAGGAAAAGTAATATAAGAATAAAATGATATCATTAACTAAAAAGGATAACGTATGAATTAGAGATAAAGAGAAGTTGAAGTTTACGATGGCTGAAATGAAGATCAAACCAAGAACAAAAGAAGATTAAAACTTACCAAAATCTTTCTTTAAGTTGGGCATATAATTAGAAATAATATGTGTGTCTAATTCGAATGCATATAAATTTTTTATTATGGACCCCAAACATCTCAATGAATTGGTTTAAAAGGAGAACAAACTCAATGAAGAGGGTAAATGAAAACTTTAATGATTCTTTGTATGGAGAAAAGTTGGCAAATTCATCTGTAGAAATTAAGACAAACTTTTCAAATGTATGGGTAGTAGATGCAATGTGGGTTAACTGATTTCTTTGATTCTTATTAGGCAGCTTTCTGCAATCATATTTCATGTCCTGGCTTATGACAGTAACGACACACAATCCCTCCTGAATCTTATTCTTTGTTATTGCAACTAGCAAGGCACTATTAAACAGGCAGAGTACATTTGTACTAAATGTTTCTTATAAAGAAGTAATTTTAGACATAGCAAGATTATGAGACTTTGTAGTTTCAAATTCAGAAGGGATACTAACCAGGAAACTCATCACAGCCATCTTCTCTAGTTGAGCTTGTTGTTCGTTAATATCCAAACTTAAGCTTGTGTTATGTGATCTTGAACATCACCGGAATCAAATAAAAAATGGCTACTAATCTAATGTTAGCTATATTATAAGATTAAAGATGGCAAAAAAGCCCAATATTTACTGCTCAATTAAAAGAAACATTGAAAGAGGCCAAATTTGAATCAATTGAGAATTGGACCTCACATCTGAGCAATTATGATGAAATTGATCACAAATATGAGTTGTAGAGAATCAAGCGAGCAAATCAGAGGTGATCGAAGGAATTTCCGATGAAAGGAACAGCCACACACGCCGACTCGTGACTCGTGAGAAATAAGACGACAACTTTATGCAAATTTTTGGATCGTCAAATTCTCGTGATTAGAAACGCCAATAAGTTAGGTTGGGTCAGGGCCGTTCCTATTGTTTTATAGGCCCTGGACGAAATAAAAAAAAGGCCCCAATAAATTGAAAATATACTTAAGTTTACATGTTTGTATGAAATATAAATTACTCAATTCATAAGTCTAAATACTCAACCAAATATTAAATGATCATAACATCAACTAATAATATCTTACAAATATCATTAACAATAAAATAACTAAAAATAAAATGGGGCCCTTTTTGTTAACTAGAATGGGGCTCTTATTTTTGGTGAGCCCTGGGCAGGTGCCTTGCCTGCCCCTGCCCAGTGTCGGCATTGTATTTGCATTGTGTCTTCAAATGTGATAATGTATTACATGATTGCATTAAACAACTCTCTAAATAGCCTTTAATTTTGCTTCTCACTATTCTTGAATATTCTCATATATCTTTCATTCCATAAGGCTTGTACCAGATATGACAAAGCAACAAAGAAGCACCATTCTTTTTCTTTATTATGTACAAATAATTTTGAGCACCAAATCACAATTTGATTCCATTCCTTTAGTGGATTTTCTAACAATCATCTTAATGTCCTTCCAAAATGGTCGAGTTAAATGACATTTAAAGAATAGGTGAGTTATACTTGCTTGCTCCTATCTACATAATGCACATATGTTCAATATTGTCATATATTTATTCAATCTATCAATTGTAGGTAATCTAGTATTGATCGTTCTTTATAGGGTTATTGAAGCTCTAGGAAGCATATACTTGCACCAAACTAGATTGTACCATGGTATTATGTTTCCCTACTCTTGAAAGATCCTTCTGTAAGACACATTGGTGAATGTATCATTCTTAGACAATGTCCAAACATTGAGGTCCACCTTGTTTTCCTTAAGCTCAATTTTGTTGATTTGATTATACAAACTAGAGTCTTTAATTCTTGACAAAATTTTAGCTTTATGTGCATGAGCATAAGCAACAAATTGGTCTTCCCTAATAATGTCTCTAATTGAATTAAGCTTATTAATATCTTCACATAATCCAGTAGCTAATTATGTATCATACCAAAAACATGTATTGACTTTATTTTCCAACATTTTGGTACCATTTGTTCTAACTTTACCTCTTAATTTGAAGTTTATTTTTGTTATAGTAGATGCATTCTCAAGTACGATTATCTTTCATAAGCTCCTCCCTTCAATGTAATAAGCATTTATCCACTTAACCTATAAAGATCATTTATCCGCAATGATCATCCATAACCTCTAACTAAGTATGACCATATTACATACTTTTAAAGGAACCACAATCAAGCCACCGTGTATCTTCAATAAGCATTAGACCATTTGATAGGAGTGGAGTGTCTTCTTATTTTATTCCCAACCCACAAAATCTTCTTGAGACTACTATTAATTATTTTGATAACTTCCCTAGGAAGAGTCATGTGAGCTACCCAATGTAGAATGATTACACTGAGTATAATGGAAATTAATTAAGCTTTACTAGCTAAGGAAAAAGATTTCACACTCTATCCTGAAATTCTAGGTTGAATCTTATCAATAAGAGTTTTGTGATCTCGATAAGTAGACATAGAAGCAGAAATTGGGATTCCAAGATATATGATCGGCAATTCATTCACGTTGAAACTTGTGATAGATAGTATCATTGCTTCTATTATGTTGCTTTGTTTGAGTTGACCTTAAGTCCAGAAATCCTAGAAAACATCATGATATTTTTCATTAAAGAAGATATGGAAACTTTGTCAACTTTAGATAATAGTAACAGGTCATCACTAAACACTTGGAATTTAGAGTGAATTTTGAATTGTATAGTTCTCTCCACTAGTCTCTCAAATGTTTTGATAAAGCATTCAATAACTAGATAGAATATTTAAGGAGAGGAAAGATCTCATTGCCTTATGCCCCTTGTTGCTTTTAAAACTTTTTACAACCTCTCCATTAAGTACACTAAACTATAGAATTTTAAAGCACTAAAACATCCATTCTATAAAGATTTTAGGGAAAGCCATTGCCCTTATTATGTTTAACAGAAATTGGCCATCAACATTGTCATATGCTTTTCTTAATTTAGTCTTTAAAGTACAGTCCCTGCCCCTTTTCTTCTGTGATAGCTTCTCATAAACTCCTTCATTAATAAGATGTTATCACCCATTAACCTACCAGGACTATATGCTCCTTGTGTTTCATGAACTTGATTGATTAACACCTTCTTTAACCTATTAGCAATAATCTTGTGATTTTATAAATTGAGTTGGAGCAAGTTGTTGTCCAATAATCGCTAAAGTAATTCAGTTCCCCTCATTTTTGGTATTAAGGTTATGGAGTTTCTATTGATTTCCTCAAGCAATTTCATGATAGTGAAGAACTTTAAGACAACATTATGAACCATATTTCTAGTCAAAGGCCAAGTTTTAATGAAGAAAAGCATATTGAAGCCATATAGACCCAAGGTTTTATATGGATTGTTTGATTTTACAACATCATCGAAACTTAGACATTTGTAAATGGAATTATCTTTTTAGTATAAGTAGTATAATTTATTCCTTTGCAGCCAATTAGTTGGTTGCAATTTTATGTTTGACATTACTATTTAATTAATAATGACATTCCTTATCTTTATGGAAATTTTTAATTACATTTGTTATTTTAATACTAAAGGTAAGATCCTTGGGATGACTATTTTACAACTGAAATTATGATGAGACTATAATTATAATATTTAATTTGCATTTATGTATTTCTAAATTATTTCTAGTCTTAGTTTCATTAAAACGACATATTAATGGAATGCCAAAACTAGCACCATCATATTTCTTTCTTATACAGAAAGTAATTGATCATATAAACTAATGTATAGTTATACTTAAGTAAACATGTAGTTGCTTAGTCGAGAATAAGTTTACTAAATTGACTAGATTATGAGAATCCTAAATGAAATATTACTTATATCTATGTGGATTTCCATATTATGATAGTTTTATAGTTGATTATTAGACTTAGGATTACCAAAGTATCTCATATGAGAATTACTATATTTTGAATTTACTCATAACCTATTTTATTCAGGGTAGCTCAATTAGTAGTACTTGTACATAGTATGAACCATATTGAGATAGTTGAGTAAGACAATAAATAATTCCTCACTCGAAAGAAATTAGAGAGAATATTTATTATTCTTGATTAGTAGTAATTTAAGAAATTTAATGGCCAGAGTGAATCACAATTTGAAAAGATGTTTTCAAATATTAACTATAAATTAATATTTGAAAATGAACACAATTGGATTTAAATAGTAGACACTAATTCCACATCCTATATTTAATTAGAACATTAGATGATGAATGAATTAAATTATACATCATATCTATGTATAGATAGGTCAAACCATTTTAACATTCCTAATATTTATGTAGTTATGACATTTTGCTATATGTTAATCTTGATCTATGATTATAATTGTTTAATTGGAAAATTAAGGATAAATTAAAAAGAGTTCAATTTATCTAATTAGAATTATGATTATCATCATTGTGTTTCTCTATAAATAGGAGTAAGGCATAAGCGAGCTATCACTTCTATATTTTCCTCTTGAGTACTAAGTTCTTTTTCTCTACTATGTAGATATCATTAAAAGCTAGATATATGTACAAGTTGTAGCTGATATCTGGAGAATAATTTTTTGAAGGAATCTAAATCAAGTACGATTCTATCATTTGTTTATAATTCATGTTTGTCAAGTTATTCAATTAATAATATCTAATGAGAAACTTGGAAAATTTTATTTTTTATTGTTTTCATAATTAGATCACTGTTTCATAATAGTGGTATTAGATCTCATTTAATTATATAACTTGATTAAAGTTAGTTGATTGTTATTGATTTGATAAGATTAAGGCTTATAACTTTTTTTAATAAAAACCTAATACAAATTAGGCTAATTAAGGTTCTATTTTAATTTTTAGGTATTAAAGCATGAATTACAAAGATGCCCCTTACTTAGGCTTCTGAGAAGAACTTGTTGTATTTTATTTATAGTTTAATAAAACTAAATATTCTGTGCCTCCCCTCTTGCATTTTTTGGAATAATCTATTACACTTACACTTTAAGCTTTTGAAAAGCTTATTTTTTGTTTTTTGGTATTGAACACATGATTGAATTGCATGCCCTACTGATTCTAAAAAGAAAACTTAATTTTGTTTTCTTTTATATTTCTGCAAAATCAATCATATGCCTCTGTTTCTTAATGTTTATAAAACTTAAGATGCTTGGTGTTTATTAGAAACATACTATGCATGTCCCTTTAGCTTTACGTTTTTAGAGATTACATGTTTGTCTTATGTGAGTTAGTTGTTATATGAGGTTGAGAAGCCTCATCCCATCATCACTTAAAGGTGTCTTTTCCACCGGTAGCTACTATTATTGGTGGACACTTGTGTTAGATAATAAACTTGAATTATAATTGTTAGAGTCTTAGTTGGAGTTATTAGTCAGAGTCCTAGTTGGATTAGTTATTAGTTAGATTGTTTAAGTTAAATAGTAGTAGTTTAGTTTATCAAGAATTGGTTTTGTAAACCCATATTTATATGGGCATATTTCATGTTTTAGGGGACAACAATTTACCTTATAATATAGAAGATTGTTTAGCCTCTATTCTTTTGTTTCTTTTGCCTCTTTTGTATTTTTTACTATCCAACAAAGTGGTATCAGAGCTAGAAATCAATTTTCCACCATCCATCTCCTTGAGACGTTTTTCAAACACCTTTCGTGTAGAACACTAAAACCAGCAATGACCAGAATAACAGGTATAGAGAGTAGAAGATAGAGAAAGAAGAAGAAGACAAGTCACAGAGAGGAAGACGTGAGATTCACATATTGTAAGTTAGAGATACTAAAGAGCAGAGATGTTTGAAGGGAAAACAGAAAAATAGTTTTCGTGTGTAGTGTGGTTTATGGAATCGACCATAAGACCTCAAGTAAAGGGATGCATCTTGACCGTTGGGCTGCAAATCTCCACAACATAAGACACAAACTAATCTGTTGAAGAAATTGTTTCTCAGTTCAACTGCATAAGTGAGGATTTGAACTCAAAACCTCCCAAATGAAAGAAGAACATTATTGTCATTTAGCCTCCACTAGAAGATATACAGAAGCACCATAAACTGTATTTTGAAGGTTTTCCACAATAAAAACCAAGGTGAATGGAATGTTACCTTTTCAATTTCTAAAACTTAACAAGGAGAATTATGACAACTAATGTATCAGAATAAAAGCATTGCTAGGATCACAAGATGTGTGGGATATTGTAGAAAAAGGCTACAATCATCTAGAACGTGAAGAATGAAGTGTTAATGATAGCAGAAAAGGAAGCGCTATAGAAAGCTAGAAAGAAGGATCAGCAAGAGCTCACTCTTATTCATAGGTGCTTAGATGAAAATATATTCGAAAAGGTATCTATTGTAATTACAGCAAGAGAATCGTGGGAGATTTTATGGAATTGTTTTAAAGGAAAAGACAAAGTAATTAAAGCACGCGTGCAGACTTTGAGATGTGAATATGAAAATCTCAAGATGAAGGATTCTGAATCTATAAAAGAGTATTTTGGCAAGGTTTTGACTATTATGAATCAATTAAAGAGATATGAAGAGCCGATGGAAGACGTTCGAGTGATTGAAAAAATTCTTCGGTCACTATTTTTAAAATTTGATTACATTGTGACTACCATTGAAGAATCAAAGGATTTGGATTCGATGTCTATAGATCACCTTTTAGGTTCTTTACATGCCCATAAAGAGAGATTGAAGAAAAGAGAAGAACTGAAAGCTCAAGAGTTACAGGCAAAGTTGAATTTAAATGAAAAAAGACAATAAACATTAAGGAAATAGTTGAGGATGAGGAGGCAGAGGTCATGGTCGAGGCTGGAACCATGGAAATCATGGAAGAGACAGAGGAGGCAGAAATAATTTGAATGATAACGAAGAGTTAGATTTTTAGTAACAATATCCAAGAAGACGTGGTAGAGGTGTGGGGTCGTCATCAAAGATCTAATATATAATGTTACAATTGCGGAAGATTTGGTCACTATGCAATAGAATGTAGATGGAATTCAAATGAAGAAGAAAACACAAATTGTGTTGAGGTTGAAGAAGAAGATGATGAAGTATCTGCCTTGTTATTAACGTGCAATGGTGACAAAGAAAGGAGTGAGGAGTCTTGGTATCTCGACTTAGGAGCTAGCAGTCATATAAATGGTAATAAATATTTATTTTGTAGTTTTGATGAATATGTTAAAGGCAATATTTGTTTTGTTGATAAAGGAGAAATTTTAATTAAATTGAAGAATGGAGATCATCAGTTTATATCTCATGTTTATTTATTTTTACTTTGAAAACAAATATATTGAGTATTGGACAACTTTCGGAGAAATGCTATGAAATACAGATGAGCAAGAGTAGATTGGTCATGCGAAATGGAAAAGGAAAATTGATTACAAAAGTGCCAATGACGAAGAACAAGATGTTCATACTGAAGATTAATAAAGATTGTCCCGTATGTTTAAAAGATACTACAAATGATTTGTTATGGTTGTGGCATCTTAGGCTAGGCCACTTGAATTTCGGTGGATTGGAGCTATTGTATAAGAAATGGATGGTACATGGTTTGCCTTTTATAAGTCATCCTGATCAAATTTGTGAAGATTGTATGTATGGTAAGCAGATTAGGAGGAGCTTTCTGAAGGAGTCTCTATCTCGAGCTACATAACCACTCGAAATGGTGCAAGCTGATATATGTAGTCCTATTGCATCAAGTTCATATGGAAAGAATAGGTAGTTTTTATTGTTTATTGATGATTATACTCGCAAGACTTCGGTTTATTTTTTGAAAGAAAAATCTGAAGCGTTTGAAGTGTTTAAGAAATTTAAATCTCGAAATTGAGAATGAAAGTGGTTATCTAATTAAAACAATTCGGACTGATCAAGGAGATGAATTCACATCGAATAAATTTAATCAATTATGTGAGTATCTTGGTATTTGACATTCTTTGACGGTTCCTAGATCACCTTAGCAAAATGGAGTTGTGGAGTGTAAAAATAGAACTATTATTGACATGGCTAGTAGTATGTTGAAGAGTAAGAGAATGCCAAAATAGTTTTGGGGTGAAGTAGTAGCTTATGTGGTGTGTTTGAATAATTGTAGTCCCACAAAGTGTCTAATGCAAATGACTCCACAAGAAGCATAGAGTGAAAGAAGGCTAAGTATTTCATACTTAAGAGTATTTGGAAGTATTGGCTAAATGCATGTTCCTGATGAAACAAGAAACAAGTTGGATGATAAGAGTTAGAAGTTCATATTTGTTGGCTATATTGAAAAATCAAAAGGGAATAAATTTTACGATCTTTAGAATGGAAAAACAATCATTAGTAGAGATGTTGAGTTTGATGAAGAAGGCTCATGGGAGTGGAATGTACCACAAGATGAAAATTATAAATTTATTCCTTTGATAAATTTTTTGATGCAGATAAGTCCCAGAATCAAATTGTTACTGATGTTACATCCAAACTCCTCCACGTGAAGTTTAAACAACTCAAACGACTAAGAGGCCACATCGTATGCAGAGTTTAGAATAAATATATGAAGTAACAAACAAAATCAATGATTCTACTCTATTTTGATTATTAGCAGATACGGAACCAATGACGTTTGAAGAAGCTATCAAAGACGAAAGATAGAGATTTGCTATGGATGAAGAGATGAAAGAAATTAAAAAAAATGATACTTGGTGATTGATAGATCTTCCAAAAAGGAAGCAACCTGTAGCAGTAAAGTGGATTTATAAAGTGAAGAAAAATTCAAAAGGAGAAGTAGAGAAGTACAAAGCTTGATTTGTTGCAAAAGGATTCACTCAAAAGCTAGAATTGATTATAATGAAGTCTTTAATCTATTTTTTCATGATAGAAGTAAACATATAGACACCCAGTACCATTTTAAAAGAGAATGCATTGGGAACAAAGAGATTCAATTGAAGCATGTGATATATAAATATCAAGTTACCGATATGTTTACCAAAGCTTTAAAATGTGAAGATTTTTGCAGATTGAGAGTTATTCTTAGAGTTATTAAAGGTTGAATTACAAGTTTAAGAGAGAGTGCTAGATAATAAACTTTAATTATGATTGTTAGGTCTTAGTTGGAGTTATTAGTTAGAGCCCTAGTTAGAGTTATTAGTTACATTGTTTAAGTTAAATAGTAGTAGTTTAGTTTATCAAGAATTGGTTTTTTAAGCCTATATTTATATAAGCATATTTCGTATTTTAAAGGACAATAATTTACCTTATAATACAGAAGATTGTTTAGCCTCTATTCCTCTGTTTCTTTTGCCTCCTTCGTATTTTTTGTTGTCTAACAGCTTGTTATTAAGGATAGTCGGTACTAGTAAGGGTAAGAAATTGCCTAAATAGAAGCCATTGAAGCAATAATGGAGATGCCTAGAGGAGAAGTACTAGTGGTAGGAAAATAGGAGACAAATGATGCTTCTAAAGGAGTAAAGGTGGTGGTTGGAAGTAGAAGAAATAGATGGAGGAATTATATGCGCTAGACATTCCCTATTCAAATTTTATTTGTAATTTTTTGTGTTTTAAGACTTATTTTAAAATTGAATTAGTCTAATTGAGATTAAATTAACTTAAATTCTTAATAAATATAAAAATCTTATTTAATTGTTTGAAATTATTTCAAAGAGAGTTATTGTTATTATCAATTTTGAGGAATTTAGTTTTAATTTTTAAAGAGAAACTATTAAATTAGTTAGAATCAAGTAAAATTTTAAAGCATTTTCTTACATAATTTTATTATCTTAGAACTAATTACTATAATAAGATCATATTCATTTTGATGAGACTTGAATTTTTGAAAATTTAAATTCTTCAATTAAATATTAAGTCCCACATTAAGAATGTGATATTTTCTTTTCATTATTTAATAATAAAACTATTTCTATTTATTCTAAAGCTTTTTTTTTGAAAATTTAAGGCCCCTTTAATTCGAATATATTTTTACTTAAATTAATGAGTTATACTTAATTAAATTAATATAATTTAGATGAGCAAACGTATGATCATATGAATTTAGAAACAAAGTTAGGAATAATATATAAGATATATTTTGATAAAGAGTTAACACTTAACGAATTTACAAGTTATATAAGATTTGACTAATAAAATTGTTATTTGGCTAATTTAATTTCAATTGATTTTTTAGGAAACCTAAGATTTAGTTTAAATGGGGAAAATTATTTGGAAAATTTTGATTTAATAGTGAAGGCTATTTTTAATAAAATAATAGGAGTAGCTAAATATTTATTAAAGTCCTTATTTTACTGAGTTTTATGGTATAGATTACTACTTGCTCTTTTGTGTATTTTATGTATTTTAGTTGTTACATAAAATGAGTAACAATCTATCCTTGAGGAGCATCATAGATGCTAACAAGCTTACTGAACCTAATTTCTCTGACTAGTTTTGTAGTTTAAGAATTGTTCTCAGGGAGAAAAAAAGAAACTATATGTTCTTGATACTATTATTTCATTAGAGCCTAGTTCAAATGTAACTAATGAATATTGGAAGAGATATTAGTGTTATATTGATGTTGATGAGTAAGTTACATGTGTGATAGCTAGTATGTCTCTTGAGCTTTAGAGACATAAGAATATGGATGCTGTTAATATAATTTTGCATCTTAAATAGTTGTTTAGTGCATAAAGTAAGGTGGAGAGATATGATATTTCCAAAGCATTATATCACTACAAAGATAGCAAAAGGATCTTCAATAGAGTTACATATACTAAAGATGATTAAGTATATTGGCAAAATTAGGTCAGATAATATTTGGCAAAAACTATGAGTTAAGTATTGATATGGTGCTACAATCTCTTAGTTCAAGCTTTTCACTTTGTTATGAACTTTTATATGAACCAAAAGGATATATAATTTCTTGAACTACTAAAAAACATGAAACAAAAGGCTTCTATTAAAGGAGCAAAGCCAAAGATGGTGTTAAGAAGAAGAATAATTGTTATTATGTTCCAGTTGTTACCAAATATGTTTTTTCTACTTCTTATTTAGAGTTGAATATATTTGTTTTTCTTATTAAGAATAATAATTGTTCTTTATATAAAGATGATGTTTAATATGTATTTGGATTACTTACAAGTATTTTGTATGAATTAGATCTTGAAAGGCTAACCTTTAATATAAATAATTAGAAAAGAAAATTAAGTGACCAAAATTCATCTTATTTTTGGCATTGTAGGTTAGGTCATATCAATGAATCAAAAATTGTAAAGTTACAAAAAGAATGATACTTGGATCCTTTTGATTATTAATCATATGAAACTTGTGGATCTTGTTTTTAAGGAAAGATGTCTAAACAACCCTTCAATAAAAAGGTAGAGCATAGTAATGAGTTACTAGAGCTATACATTTAGACTTATGTAGTCTTATGTCTACTTACACTAAAAGAGGATAATCATATTTCATTACATTAACAAATGATCATTCCAAATATGGTTACATGTACTTAATGAAATAAAAGTTTGAATCATTTGAAAAGTTCAAAAAATTTAGACTGAGGTTGAGAAATAAACTACTATTAAGACACCTAGATCTGATCAAAGAAGTGAGTACTTAGACCATAAGTTTCTTGATTGCTTAAAAGTGAATGGGATTCTCTCACAGTGGACTCCTCCTAGAACTCCACAACATAATGGAGTGTTTGAAGGGAGAAATTATACTTTATTAAATATGGTAAATTATATGATTTCATATAATTCTTCCTTTCTCCTTTTATGGATATGATCTTGAAATTGTTGCTTACCTTTTAAATAGAGTTTTATCCAAATTAATTGATAAGACGCCAAATTAGATATGGATTGATAGTAGACTAAAGTTGTCACACATAAATATTTGGAGTTGTGATGCCTATTTAAAGTTCGTAAGGTCTGATAAGCTTTAAGTTAAGTCAAATAAATATAAATTTTGTGGGGTATCCAAAAGAGAGTATCAAATGTCAATTTTACTATCCTTTTGAGCAAAATATTTTTCTATCAAGACATGCTGCATTCCTAGAAAGATAATTTATTCTTAAATAAAATAGTGGGAGTGAGGTAAAAGTTAAAGAAGTTTATGAAATAAAGTTGTGGGAGTGTGGTAGAACTTAAAGAAGTTTAAGAACAACAAATTTAAATCAAGATGGAATAAGAGCCTCAAGTTGGTACAAACTATATACAATTAATGGTTTAAAAGACACATAGTCCAGGACGTACTAGTAGGATATGTCATCCCACCATTATAGTAGATAAACATAATACAAAAGGAAAAGACAATGTCTTGTTCATAGATGATGAGCCTACTACTTTTAAGGAAACAATGTTTAACATTGATATTTTAAAGTGGATGAAGCTATAAGATTTGAAATGGCATTTGTGTACACTAACCAAGTATATAATTTGATGAATGCTTCTAATGGTAGCGTACCTATTAGATGCAAGTGGATTTTTAAGAGAAAAATTGACATGGATGATAATTTACACACACAAAAAGCAAGACTAGTAGCTAAAGGGTATAAATGAAAATGAAGAGTTGATTTTGATGAAACATTTTCACCAATAGCTATTTTTAAGTCCATTAGAATCTTAATGGCTATTGTCATATATAATGATTATGAAATTTGGTAAATGGATGCAAAATATTATTTCTTAACGGGAATTTACTAGTGGATGTATATGACACAACTTGTACATTTTAAATGCAAAAAATTTCCTAATTAAATATGAAAGTTGTAAAACTTTATTCATATACTTAAACAAATGTCATAGAGTTGGTGATGAGAAAATCAAAGAATTTAATTTTATAAAAAATGTGAATGATCTATATTTTGTAAAAAGGTTAGTGTGAGTGCAATCGTATTCCTAATATTATATATGGATGACATATTACTGATTACAAACCATATATCAATGATCCAGTATGTAAAGAGTTAGCTATCTAAGAAGTTCCCCATGAAGAATATAGGTAAAGTAGCTTATATTTTAGGAATAAAGATCTATAAAGATAAATCAAAGAGGATGCTTGGCTTATCCTAATTTACATATATAGACGAAGTGTTAAAGAGGTTTATCATGGAGAATTCTAATAATGGATTGTTACCTATGTCATATGAGATTTTTCTCTCATAGAGTATATGTCTAAAGACACAGGAAAGGAACTATAAAATAGATTGTGTTCCATATGCTTCAGCAATTGTATCAGTCATGTACGTGATACTATATACTACACTAGATGACTTTTATAATTTGAGAATAATAAGTAGATTTTAAGCTAATCTCGATGATGCTTACTAAAAGGTTACGAAAAATAGCTAACGTACTTGATAAAAGCTAAAGATGTTTTCTTAGTCTATAGAGGAGTTGAATTAGGGTTCAAGGATATTCATATGCTATTTTTTTTAGTTTGATATAGAAGATAATAGATCACAATCAAGGTATACCTACAATCTGACTGGTGGTGTTTTAAGTTGGAAGAGTTCTAAATAATTAACCATTACGGATTTTACGACTAAGGTAGAATACATTTAGTGTTAGAGGCAATAAGGGAACATTCAGTGTTAGAGGCGATAAGGAAGTAGTTAACATCAATAAGTTCATCATCAAATTTGGAGTGACTCTTAACATTATTGTGCCAATAGTATTGTACTTTGATAAAAATGTTTCCATTGTATAGGCAAAGGAATTAATATCTCATTAACTATATAAAAATGTACTCAAGAAGTTTAACGTAACTTGAGAGATGGCAAAGCGAAAAGATATGACATTAGAATGTGTTTTCACTTATGAGAATTTTATAAATCCTCTTACTAAGCCATTGTCACAAAAGAGACATGATTAATATATGGATGGTTATGGTATTAGATAGTTAGGTGATTAGCTTTAGTACAAGTGAGAGATTATTAGTTTATGCCCTTATAGTCAATCGATCGGTTGTAATTTTATTTATGATATTATTATTTTAATTAATAAAGTCATTCTTTAGTTTTATTTTTTTGATAGTTATATTCAATATTTTAATTATGCAATTAAAGTTATGATGAGATCATAATTACAAGATTTGATTTACATTATATATTATTCCTAAATTTTTCCTATTTATAGTTTCATCAAGGTGAGATATTAATATTATAGTAAAAATAGCACATATTATGTTTTTTTTCTTATAAAGAAATATTGTCTTATAATTTAAAGTAAGGTGATAAATAAATGTGTGAGTGTTTATTTGAGAATAAGTTCACTAAACTTTCTTGATTATAAAGATCCTAAATGAAATATTATTTACGTGTCTTTAGATTTTTTCATTATAATGGTTGTATAATTAATCTTTAGACTTAAGATTACCAAAGTGTCTCATATAATAGTTACTATATTTTGATGCTACTTATGACTTATTTTATTTATGATAGCTCAGTGGATAGTACTTGAACATAATATGAACCATAAAAAGATAATTGAATAGGTTAATAAATGATTAATCACTCTAAAGTAATTAGAAAAATATTATATTATTCTTGATTAATAATAACTCAAGAAATTTCCTAGCGATAGTGAATTGAGATTTGAAAAAAGATTTCAAATATCAATTACTAATTAGAAAAATTGAATATGATTGAATTTAAAAGAGTAGACACTAATTCTATACTTTATATTTAATTAAAACATTAGATGACAAAATTATTAAGTTATACATTACAACTATGCATGGATATGCTAAGTTAAACCACCTTGACATTTCTAATATTTGGATGGTCAAAATATGCTGCTGGACGTTAATCTTGATCTATAATTATAAATTGTTTAGTTGAAGAATTAAAGATAAATCAACAACTAAAAAGATATTTAATATATCTAATTCTAATTATAAATTAGAATTAGAATTTTCATAATTATTGCTAACATATTAGGAATTAATGCAGCTCACGTAAAAGAGTAGTTGAAAAGATAAAAATTAATGTAATTAAGTTAGACTTAACTATGAAATTTGAAAAACACAAATATGAGATACTAGATTTTTAAAATTAAATTGTAATTATAATTAGAGTTAGACTTTAATTATAATCAGGAAGTTTAATTTTAATAAGAAAAAGCTGTACTTTCTTTGTAAACAGGAGGAGGGCAAAGAGGAGTGGCAGTTTTGCCTTTCTAAGTATTGAATTTTTTAATCTACTTTATGGATATTATTAAAGACTTGATACATGGATAACTTGTAATTGATGTTTCAAGAAAATTTTTGTAGAAATTTAAATTAATTATGATTTAATCATTTATTTATAATTCATATTTTTAAAAATTATTTAATTAATGAGCTTCAATAGAGAAATTGTAAAATTTTATTTTCTCATTGTGTGATTGGTTCACGGTCTGAGTGTAGTAAGAGCAATATAAATTGATAGTTATTCTTTTTGGCATGAATCAATTAAAAAAACTGCAACTCACGCTGACAATGTTTCCATTTAACCCCTTCATTCTTACAGTTACAGTGTAGCAAGTCACATAAATGTTATTCAACGTACAATGCGACTCTCTATTATTCTCCGAAGTGACATTGGAAAGTTTGCCCGCACGGCTAAGTTCTGGAGGGCTCGACCAATAATTATTCGTTCCAAATTTGTTGCCTACCAAGTACCAACCATATGTAGGGAAGGAGCTGTTCTCACACTAGTCAATATAAGTGCAGCTTATGGTGGTTGTATTTAAACCAAGATGTTGACACTCGGGTCAATAGCCAGATAAATATAAGCACACGTTTTTCTTTAGCAAGCCCTCACATGGACATGGAACATTATTCCTTGAGACAACCAGGACTACACGGAGGAGTATTATTGCATTTGGTATAAATTAATTAATTACATTTGACTGATCAAGTTCAAGAAACTTGTTTACCCACTCCAAGCCGTAGCATCCTTCAGCTGAGAAGTCAAAGAAGTCACCAATGTCAAAGTTCACTTCCGAACTCTCTGATTGTCTAGTATCCATGGGGTTAGGTTTAGTGTCATGTGTCTCTTGAGGTATGCTCTCCAGCTTTGTTGAAGTTACTGTTATTTTCTCCTTTTGATTTATTTTCTTGCTCAAATGAGAATTCCAGTAGTTTTTTATTTCATTGTCTGTGCGTCCTGGTAATCTCCCCGCAATGAGCGACCACCTGTCGATTAACACATAGTTAAAAAAGAAAAAAACTTCAAGAGTTGACAAAATTATCAATCACCGACGCTCGTGTAGGATCCATGGTATAGGCCTACCTATTTCCTAGTAGTTTATGAAGGCGAAGAATCAAATCCTCTTCATCATTGGATATGTTGCCTCTCTTGATGTTAGGCCTTAAGTAGTTCAACCATCTCAATCTGCAGCTCTTCCCACATCGATTTAAACCTGAGGGGAAACGAAATGAAAACAGGATAATCCATTAATTCAATAATGTTAAAGCGAGACATGCACAAAATTGCTAAATCGGCTTCAGATTTTTTTCTTCATTATAAGCTCAGAAACTTGCACAGAAATGCAAGTAACCTGCTTTGATAGCGACTGATTTCCACCTCTTAGCACCATGAGCTTCAATATATTGAGCCAGTTTCCTATCTTCCTCTGCTGTCCAGGCTCCCTTATTCATAACCCTTTTATTGGGTGCATCATTGTTCTTCCGAGCCATGAGTTGAAGAGTAGAAAAAGAATGACAGAACAACTAGAGAGAAGGATAGGAGTAAGCAAACCAAGCATTAAAAATTCAGCTGCAGTAGTAGGATATATACTATAGCTTAGTTTATGCTAGCTAGTACTAGTGAGGCAGGCACGGAGAGAGATAAAGAAGGAGGTAATGGTTGTGGGGCTAAATTGAAAGGAACGGTGAGTCAGTTCGTATCTCTAGCTAACCTTCCTAGGGAGAGAAGCAAGAAAAGGAAGGAGCCACCTACCAGTTTTAGGGCAATGGATGTTTGTAATAAACGGGAGCAAGGGAATGAGCCATATTAACAGGCTGTGCAAGCTGTAGGTTGTTGACGCTTAGTGAAGTATTCAAAAAGATCATTTAATGCCACCAAACTACGAACAAGCAGTTTGTAGATACTATGCTATGCTTTAGTCGCAAGTCAATCCCTCTGTTTTGAGAAACTACGGTCAATCTAACATCATAATTAGTCCATGATCTACTTTGACCTTTTGTTAATTAAAGAATCTGAATCTGAATCCGAATCTTCATAGCTTTTAAGGAGCCTATTGGCTAACGCGTAAGATGATATGGTGAACATTATTATAGGAATAAGAAATTATAGTAAAGAAAATTGACCATGTTTTTATGTGCGGACTTACAGGGAATGGGAACTCAAAAAATATATTTATATAACGAGTAATTGCAACCATTTGGTGCATTAAATGTAGAAGATAAGGACAATTAACGAATCTCGGTGCTCTCAAGATGGGAGTAACTAATTTCATCGATTATGGTTCTAACTTCTAAGAGAAGACTGAAGAGCTGCTTGAGCAGCAATTCTTAATATCGCACAATGAATGCAGATGTATAAGTTTTGAGACAATATATGTATGTACCTGCTTCTCTGGCTTTAGCTGCCAACATTTTGTTGGTCATCCATGATGGCTATTTTATTTTCAATATGACTATTAATAATTTCTGAGGGGTGGCTATGAATAGCGTAATAAGACGAAATTGACAAAAACATTAACCTGGTGTTACCAGAGGATGATAACATTGATCTCATCTCATCTCCACCTACCCCTTGAATAACGACAAATATTTTTATTTCTTCACATTTTGTTTGGAGCGGGTGGTTGGAGGTTAGGGAGAGAAGGGTGGTTGAGACACCACAGCTTCTCAAAAGACTATTCATAAATCTCAAGCCACAAGAATTGCAATGCAATCATTTAGCTCATTTAATTGTCCCTTTCCGTCAAGACATTACAAGTTTTCTGTTTCCTTAACCATCCAATTATTGGTCCATCATCAGAATGAACTCCATCCAACCTAGACCTTATCTGTGGTAGAAGATGGGTCATGAACCCTCAATGCTCTCATTCCGAAAATGACCAAAAAAAAAAAAAGGAGATCGAGCACCCACTAAACCCCGTGACATAGTGGCATCTTGAGGATGTAATCATTTTTCACTCATTCAATTCAATTTATAACCCTCCAAAATATATTGCTTAATGCGAAACCCTTTAAGCTAATTTAATTCCTATCACCAAATAAATTTATCCTTTAAAGTCTTTTACATCTTAATGACATTCATATCCAGGAAGACTTTTGGCTTGAAATAAGTAGAAAAAAGTACTCTATTAGTATATACGTTGTTGAATCCAATGCCCACGTGTAAAACACGCCAAGTTGTACAAACTATAAAGATTTGGGATTTTGGAGTCCTAAGCTAATGACTGCCGAAATCCGAGCCTCCGTGATTCCCGCCTCTTTAATAGGCAGATTGTATGATGGATTTGGCACCAGCATTTCCTATCATCCATATTTTTAATTACAAGGAGTTGGATGTGGTGGTAGAGACTAGACCAGATTACTCTTCGTCCGTCAGATTATTTGTATGTATAATGCTTTCCACTGTAAAAGGAACTAAATTTTTGAAGGAATCACACGTAATCCAAAAAGGACCGAGAATTGTCATCGCTTGGCTTACAAAAACTCTGGAAGTCATATATCACATGTCTTTTGTGGATAAAATGTTATGTTTGTCTTCAACCAGTTTTTAGTTGTTGGTAAAAAAAGATGTTGATTTATATATATGTTTGAATTGAATGGCTTGCTTAATACCTGTCTGACAAAAGACTAAAGTGGTCAATTTATTTTACGTACAAAGAAGTGCAAACAACTCTTTCAGGCGAATGTGGGCAATACGCACCATCTTTTGAACAGCCAAATGTGCCTTTGATAGGGTTCAGGTAGACCTCCACGCTAATCCGCATTCTCCTCTCTTGCGGGAACTTGAAAGCACTGCTATGCATCACCTCTCCAGTGCACTTGTCTTTGATTACTCGCTGATGACGTAAAAGTCTAGAGTGGAATGGATGTAGGATGGTGACCGTAACACAGCTTACTTCCACAGAGTTACAATTTCTAGACGAAGCAAAAACAGGATTCTCTCGTTGATGCAGAACAATCAAGAACTTAATTCCCAACAATCTTTGCTTCATAGGGCCTATGATTATTTCTCTCACCTGATGCAGGAACCATCTAATGCCACTCACAAGCCAAGAAATTGAAGAGGTACTAAATTTCTTCAACCCATCTAAGGCACCTGGCCCTAATAGGTTCAATATAGTGTTTTCCAACAAATCATGGCATTTGATTAAATCTATGGTTGTTGAGGCAATAATGGAGTCTTTTAGCAGTGGGAAATTGTTACTAAACCTATGGTTGTTAAGGTGCTCATCTAAGGCACCTTGGAGATGAGCACCTTGGAGATGAGCACCTTCCTCATCTAAGGCTAGTGCTCATCTCCAAGGTGCTCGCTAATTGAATGAAGACAGTTTTACACCACTACATAGATTTCACCCAAGGAGCTTTCATACCAGGCCATATTATGGGAGATAATGTTGCAGGAGCTTATTAAATCCTACAAGACTAGACGAGGAAGGCATAATTGTATACTAAAGGTGGATCTAAAAAAAAACGTTCGACAGTGTTGATTGGCGATTCATTCTTAACACCCTTCAAGCCTCGACCTTTCCCCTGATATTCATTCAATACATTTCAGAATGTATTACCACATCTACGTTCAAAATACTGGTGAATGGTCAACCTCGCCATCACTTTAAAAGCTTCAAGGGGATATGATAAGGAGACCCTATTTCTCGTTACCTATTTGCTCATTATGGAGGTATTCAACCGAACTCTCAAAGCTATTGTGGAGCATACAAGAGTCTTCAAATTCCACAAGAAATGTAAAAGGATGAGATCACTAATTTATGCTTCATGGATGACTGCCTACTCTTATCTAAAGCTAATCCACTTTCGATCTCCACACTAATGAAGGTGTTGAAGATTTTCAGCAAGTTATCTGGCTTAAGTGTGAATTGTGATAAGAATGGTTTCATCTTATCTAAATTTGCTATTAAAAAGGAGGCTAGTATTAAATTCATTATAGATTTCAACTGCCAAACCTTCCCAGTAGTTTATCTAGGCATGCTCATATCTGTTGGAAGCTTTAATAGGCTCCAAGTAAAAGAACTTTCACAAAATATGTATTTGTATTGATAACAAAGTTTATAAGTACAAAGGACACATATAAGATACAAATATTTCTCTCTAAGTGCTACCGCACTTTTCCTCTCAATCTTTCTTTCACACAAAGAGTTACAACTCTCAAAACACTTCTTTTCTCAAACACTCTATTTTTTTTCATATGCCTATAAATGGTTACAAGACCACATATATATAGACATGCTAAAGGACTTCAAATACAATTTGGCTACTTCTTACATTAATTAACTCATTCTTATCTT
>JAOSBK010000005.1:16877496-16904084 GCA_027568895.1 Erythroxylum shatona | reverse complement strand
TCTTGCTTTCTTTGTATTCTTTGAGAATACTTGACTTATCAAAGGAGTGGTCTTCCTTTGTGGCGTCCTAAGGTTAGGGTTCTAAGAGACAAGTTCTCTTAGGGTTCTTTCCATTGACCAATATTCTTGCTAGGGTTCTAAGAGACAAGTTCTCTTAAGGTTCTTTTCATCGACCAACATTCTTCTAACCTCCCTTTTTATCTTTGTGTTTTGTTTCAATCTTTTTAATTTTGTATCTAGTGATTCTGTGTGTTTGCTTGATTTTGGCCATTCTTGGACATAGCTCCATCTTGTTGAAGGTTCTCTAGGACAAGTTCCTATTGGGTCTGCCATCATTGGATCTTCTTTGGTGGTTGACATAAATATCTCGACTTTATGTTGGGCTTTTCTCGCTATCAAGGGATACAAACCTTGTCATCACTATCAGAATCATAATCCATCAAACATTCACAATCATAATCACATATAGATGGATCTATGTCCTAGATAAAATGATCATTAACATGGCTAACATATACTTCATGTCCATCAAGGTGAATATAGTGGATTGGAGGACTATCAACACCTTTTTTATGAGAAAATGTTGGAGTAATAATCATGATTGGGCTATAAGAGAGTCTGGATGATTACGAGCATTCTTATCTAGGCTTGTTGAAAACAAATTTTACCCTCTCATCCTTCAAACTTCTTAAAATTGGAGGAATGGTAGTATGTATAGAGTGTTGATGAGGAGTTTCACACTCCTTCCTATAATTTATGATCCACTGTATAGGAATTAACTCTGCTAATTGTTGGGATGGCAACTGTGGTGGAATTTGGACTATTGTTGTGTCATTTGAAGACCTGTCTGCTACTATGTAAAAGGCATCTTTTGTATAGTTTGATAAGTTTAGATTTAGAGCATGATTCTATAATTTGTAGATGATCTGATGATGGAGTATGTCCATGATAGCAGTGGAGTCTTGATTTGCTCCAATAATTTGGATTTGGACTTTTAGTCTCATAGATAAAGTTAGATCATTTAGCTTGACGTTGAATTCTAGAGCTATGATCATGATGACACTTCCATTATTAAGAGTTGTCAAGAGGGTATCGATCAAGGCATTCCGTTATAATGTGTATGTTGTATTACAAAGAGAAATTCTAGCTATTATTGGAATCCCTTTTTTGTCATGTAATGTTAAGACTACTTTAATCTCACCTACATAGAGATGTATGTAACCTTGACTTATCTATAATGGGATTAGCTTAGAAAGGAACTTTAAGGTTACGTATTGCTTTGCAGAAGTGGATTTTAGACCACATTGGTTCAATCTGGATCCTTGAATTAAATGCAATATGAATATCATAGTTATATTCTTATCATAATTTCATTTTCAATGTATAATTATCCTATGGACTTTATCATATATATTTAAACATGTATAAGATAAAGAATGCCTTTAAATTATTTGGTCATTAAACTACAACCAATTGATTGGTTTGTAAGGTATAAACCAACAATCTCCCACTTACACTAAGTTAATCATTTAAGTATCTTATACCATATGACTATATGACGATTACACTACTGTTGGGACAATGGCTTAATGAGAGAATTCTACAAGATTCTCTATAGTGATCATTTGGTTAAATTTTACAATATTCATCTTAATTATCATTATGAATAAGAAAATTTGCCTAAATACATCCTTGAATCTTTTATAGGATCTTATCTCCTTTTAAATGCCCAATAGCTTTAATATTTTATAGTACATTACTGTCTTGAGTAATGCAAGGAACTATATTAAGTTCACTGAAGAACTTATTGATTTAATTAATTGTTTCTAGTAAATGAAAAATGTATTAGGGCTTAATTAGCAACTATTACTACATTAGAACCTTTACAATCATGAATGATATTGTTTTAAGTAAAATAAACCTTAATTAGGATTTACTTTTAAATTAAATATTCTTATCTCCTTGAACTTATATATCAACTCATCCATAAAATAATGTATATGTTTAATTCTTCACAAGTGTCTAATATCTTAAATACTAAACATCTTTAGTACATTATCTATTTACTTGACTTAGAATAGGTGAACAACTTCCAATTTATCTCTATAGATCTAATTCCTAGAATTAAGTTGTTATCTTTTCATATCTAGTAAGAGTTGTTCTAGGACAATTATATTTTTAACAATTGAAAATTAGAATTATTGTTCTTTTTGAGCAATATGTCTTTACATACTCCCACTGAAGAGGAAAACTATTCCCCCATTAACCTTCTTGTAGACATGATAAATTCACAATGTATTTAATCTAGAAACAATCCCTAACATAAAAGATGGTAATCCTATATGCCACTTTTGATTAGCAAAATTGAACGCCAAATCCTACTAATCTAGCAATAAATTAAATTAATCAATTCCTAGTTATGCATCCTAGAGATAAATCAATTCAATCTACAAAGTAATGTGAAAGACATTTAATATTAGCCAATAAGATAAACTTTATTAAGAAAATCTCACACATACTAGATGATATTGGTTTCCTTTAACCAAGAAGAAGGATTTAGCTACTCATAATAGTGATGAAACTTGACAGAAGAATAACATAATGTCTGGTCTCTATAACTGCCTTTTTTCCAGAAAATGAAAAAACTCTCTAAAAGAAAATAAGAATGTGAATGATCAGTGGTTAGAAGGGGCCATCCTCACTTTTTAAAGTTATTTGATTAGATACACTACCCTTGAAATTAGATGGCAGATCCCCATATAAGGAAAACAAATTAATTCCTAAAATAATTAAAATCCTAAATCTATTGAATCTCTTTTCAAATCAAACTTTGGAGATAAACTTTTCCCTTGTATGTGCCCACGCTTAGTCATAAACTTTTCTACCAGCTGGAAATTCGAAATGCCTTTGCTTTTCTTGCATCTTTTCTATTCAAATTCAACTCCTATGTGTTAAAAATCATCTAATAAGAAAATAAAAAACGAGTCCATTAATTTTAAATAAAAATTTCAACATATTAAAGAGATTTATATCCAAAGTTAGCCTAAAAATAATAACTTATTAAATTCCCCCACACCAATCTTTTCCTTGTCCTTGGCAAACTACATTTGCAATCAATTGGCCAACTAATCAACTTTCTTTATTCCAAGTCTCACAACAGTAAATAGTGCATATTTCAAGAGTTAAAACATTTTTTAAAACTTAATACCCCCAGAGTTAATCATTCAAGTAAATATAAATAAAGTCAATTTAAGGCAATTGTATTTCAAAAACTAGCACATAATTATAGCAAACTCTCACATATTGGATTTCGCTCAAATCACCCAAGTGTTTATTAGTTCAATATTTGACTCAAATTCTTCTAATGTATATATTCTACCATATGCTTGCTTTTCACCAACTTTCACCACTGAAATAGAAACATGCAAAAATAAAAAAGGCTTTATTTACGGTTGTATTGGACTATAGGTAAAGGTAGAGATTGATAAACAGAAAAGGCAAAAATATTAAACATTAGCAAAGCATCTAACCACTTAAGGAGACATAAATTCAATAAAAAAGAAGTCAACAAAGTCATTCTATATAAATATAGATTACACTCCATAATTTTTCACTGTTTTTTTAATAATGAAATGTACTGATATTTAACATCAGGATACAATAGTATAACACAAATTTCAAGTCTCAATCTCTTCAATTTCCTTTCATTTTTTTCTTTTCCTTGGTACTCGTACTTCTCCATAATAGGTTTTGATATAAATTGTGGTTAGAATGCTTACTTACATTTATGATGGGTGAAGATATTAAAGGTTTTAGTTGTTTATTATAGGTTTATTCAAGAAAAAGGGTTTGGCTCAAAAGGTTTAACAAAGGATATTGAATTAGATTGGTTTTTAAAGCTAAAGGTTTAAAACAAAAAAGGTTCGTTATCATTTTTATGCATAAATGTATAAATCTGATCTCAAGTTGGTTCCAAACAAGTTTTAGAGCAAAATTCACCTTAAAAGATAATCACACATCAAAGAAATACAGCTTGATATAAATGTTTCAATCTTTTAGGCCTAAGAACTCACATGTTAATGCAATTCACCACAATTATACACTATGTTTAATCATACGATTGTCAACCCTTGACTAAGTGTATGCACTTGTATTTCTTAGCTAAGTGACATATATTGTCCTAAAAATAAAATTAACTCAAGTTATGCACACTAATTAAGTCAATAAGAATGGAAGTGTAGAAAGTGTCTAAGTTGGTTTATCAATTACAATTCAATCAACGAGCATTCAAAATTTTCAACAAAGATTCCTAAATATTAGTTATATGGAACATACCCCACCCTCACACCTAATCTATACACTATCCCCAATGTAATCATATAAAGTAAAAGAAGCTAAAATAGAAAAGAGAAGAGGAAAGAAAGCTTCTTTGTAAGTTGATCACTCAAGTCATGAGGTTGGTGGGTAAGGAGGTTGAAATCTTTGGTGCACCCAGTATGCTATAAAATTTTGCTCCATTCGGTGCACCTAGCATTTAAGTCCAGCCTAATGAGCATCCAAGTTGGCCTGAGGAAGTTGACCATTACATGGCGTAGATGAGACAACCTAACTCTTTGTGATTGGATGTTGGTTAGAAGTGATAACTAGACCCGAATAAGTAAAGGGGAACCACCTATGACTCATTTCAATGATGCCCATCCTTTTTGGGTTCAATCTTGAGTTGTAGGACTATGAGTTAGTTTAGTAATAAGAAGAATGGAGGGACTCAACGTTACAGTTGTGGTACCCGATGGAGGTTTTGTGTGGACCAATGTAGGGATGGGTGAAGCTAACTGGTCTGTGCCATTTTTCTTGCATGGCATGGTCTCAAGCTTTGGAATTTTACAAACTTGAAATCACTAAAATAAAAGTCCAAAACCAATGAAAATTTGCATTGTTGGATGGCATCAATTAAGGTGGTAAGGAGGGTATGGGTTTTCATTGGAATGGTATGGGTGTTGCTTGAAATGTGGTAGGGGATGAAGAACGAACATGTAAGGTGTTGGATTTATGTAAATATAATGCCATGGAATGCAAGTGTATTTACATATAACTTAATTTTCTTCTATTTACTTTTGTAATGAAAATAATTATTATTAATAAAATAAAAGAATTTGGTTTTTATTTGTATGAGCATTATATATCTAGTCATAAGGTATCGAGATTGTTTTGTGAGTAATATACATATACATAGAGATGTATAGGAAACATGTATATTATTAGAATCTAAAATAATTGATTCACAGTTGAATAATCAAGTTGGTCACTTGTTTAGATTGTAGTGTTGCAAATTATCTCCTAGTAAGTAAAAGAGTTTATTTCAAAGAAATGACGAGTTTCATATCATGATAGTAATTGACTATCAATAATGACATTATTCAATGAATATAAAATCAAATATGTTTTTAACGAATAAAGTTATATGTTACTTTAATCTTAAAAAATACACCTTAGCATTCTTTTATTTCGAACCACAATCTTGATGAGTGGTGAACTCATATATGTTTCATTATAATTCTTGATATCATCGGAATGGATTTTTATACCGTATTAATCTAATGTCTGCATGTTGGAATTATTAATTAAAACATGTATTAGGGAACATTCACTCAAATAAAGAGTTTATAGTGATATCATCACTTCTAGAAGTTTTATAAAATTTGGTTATTAAACTGGCACCAGTAATTTGATGGACTAGCTACCCATCAAATCTTAACATCAAGATGAGATCTTGTGCGTTAATTACCATATAGAGTAAAATGGGAGATCTGGAAGGAAAAACCAATATAAAAGTAAAATGATAATTTTACCCTTTAATATGCAGATGACTATAATATGGTTCATAATAAAGTTTGCAATTAGACATCTTATTTGAAACATGTTTTCTCATAATATTTAGTAACTCAAGAGTTCAACTAATTGTCTTTAGTGGAATGACGTTTGATTAATAAGTTGTAATTAATTCTAATGAGATTAAATTAATTTTGAGCTTATTGGAGCTTGAATTATCTAAGTCCAATTAGATTCCCTGGTTGGCTTCTAGGAAGGTTATCAAGCAAAGTAAGAAATATAAATAGAGGTTTTAAAGCCCATGATTGCATGTTGGGCTTGCTTTAATTAGAATCCTAAATGAACATTTAATATTGGGCTTGACTTTAGTTTGATTTGATTAATTAGATTAATTAAATTGAAATAAAGTTACTAATAAAAGGAGGAGGGCATATTTATGTTTTTTATACCTAAATGTGCAGCTGCACATTTAGCATTGAATTGCTAAATTAAAGATGGTATTTATCATGCTTTTATCATCATTAAATGGAATAATGATCTTATCATTAAATGGTTTAATGATTGTCTTTTAATGATGGCATGTAATGTAACCTTTTAGCATTCATTTGATTAAAGAATATGTACTCTTCCTTCTTTCATCCATAACTGAAAATGAGAAGATCTCATTTAGGTTATTGGTCTTTTCATATAGCCATCTTAAACAAATGAGAATAGTCTCATTTATTGGCTTCTTTATGATTGATTAAGGAAGAAGATGATGCATTGGTTGCACTTCACTTCTTACTTTGAGACAATAACTAAAATTGAGAGAAGAAAGACAAAGTTTTCTTGCATTTTTGACTCACTCTCTCCTCTCATACATGCATAGTCGAAAATTGCATGAGAGGTGTCTCATCTTTGGCTTCATTCTACTAAAGAAAAATATCTTCAATATTTATTTTCCTTTTCTACCAAAGGATCTTATTAACCTAGTTGTCCAAAGAGAACAAGTGGTAGATTGGATTGGTCGAGGATACAATAACGAGAAGAGGATACATCACCTTGGAGTGGATACATTGCCGAGGATACGATAGCACAGCGAGGTGTTAAAGTTGTAGCAAAGGAGTCAGTAAAAAGTTCTATCTTGCTTCTATGTAAATTATTTTCCTTATACCGTATTATGTATGGCTAAAACATGTTGATTTGGTTATGTCATTTTTGCTGCATTTTGATTTTAAAAAAGTTTTTCAATCTACCTTTTGGACTCAACGTTGCAGTTATGGTACCCGATGGAGGTTGTGTGTGAACCAATATAGGGATGGGTTAAGCTAACTAGTGTGTCGTTCTTCTTGTGTGGCATGGTCTTAAGCTTTGGAATTTTTCAAACATGAAATCACTAAAATAAAAGCACAAAGCCAACAAAAATTTGCAACGCCGGTGGTAAGGAGGGTAACAATTTTCATTGGAATGGTGGGTGTTGGTTGAAGTGTGGTAGGGGAAGAAGAATGAACGTGTAAGGATGAAATTGCAGTAAGTGACTGAGATAAAATATTTTTGTGTCAATAATTAAACTGGAATTGAAAATATTGACATGTGAAAACTACTAAAAAGGAATGGAATAAAATTGACAGATAAAAAAATTAAAAAAGAGAAATATTGAAAAATAGAAATAAAATTGAACATGAAATTTTAGGCTGCCCCCAAATATGCTTCTTTTAAGTCGTTAGCTAGACATGCTCATCGACTGACCTAATTAGAGATAGATAGGAGCTGCCAGCTTTATCTTTTCCACATTTTTTACTGGAGAATTCTCATAGTATGGTTTCAGGTAGTGTCCATTAATCTTAAATGCCTTAGAAGTGTTTAAACTTTGAATTTCTACCGCATTATGAGAAATACATTAGTAACAATAAATGGCCCATGCCAGTGAGATCGTAATTTTCCTAAAAATAACTTAAGCTTTGAATGATAAAGAAGAACCATTTTTCCTACTGAGAATTGCTTCCTTAAATCATTTTACCATTAAAAGCTTTCGTTTTGTCTTTATAAATTTTTTCCTTTTCATAAGCCTCATTATGGATCTCTTCTAACTCTTACAACGGCAACTTCTTATTATTACTAGCCTATACCAAATCCATGTATAACTGATTCATAACCCATTAGGATCTATGTTCTATTTCCATAGGTAAATGACAAGGTTTCCTAAAAACTTAGCTATACGGCGACATGCCAATTGGAGTTTTGTAAACTCACAAGGCATCATCCAAACGTAAGCTCCATTATTTTATGTTCAGATTCACCACTTTTTCAAAAATTGATTTAATTTCCTAGTTAGAGACATCAACTTGCCCACTCATCTGCAGATGATATGCAGTCAAGATACGATGTGAAACACCATGTTTCTTCATCAATGTTCCAACAATTTAATAGTAGAAATGAGTTCCCCTATCGTTAATCATAGCTTGAGGTATTCCATACCTGACAAAAATGTTAGATTTGACAAAATCAACTACAACCTTAGCATCATCTACATGAGTAACTTTGACTTCTAACCACTTCGACACATTATCCATAGCTAAAATGTTATAATCTTACCAAAAGATGAAGGAAAAGGACCCATATAGTCAATTCCCTATCTATCAAAAATTTCACATAATAAGATAGTTGTAAGTGGCATTTGATCTCTTTGTCCCAGATTACTTGTTCTTTGGCAACGATCACAAGAGTTACAAAACATGTAAGTATCATAAAATAATTTGGGCTAAAATAAACCATATTCGAGAATTTTATGAGCTGTTCTTTTGGGGCCAAAGTATCCCCTACACATAGATGAATGGCAAAATTTAAATATGAAAGGAATTTCATCATCAGCAACACACCTTCTAATAATTTGATCAACACAAAATTTCCAAAAAAGAGGTTCATCCCATATGTAAAATTTGGCCTCTCATCTAATTTTATTCTTTTCAGCTTTAAATAAATCACTAGGTAAGGACTTAATCACCAAGAAATTTACTATGTTGACATACCATGGAATTACCTATTAGATTGCAAAGAGACTTTCATCTAGAAATTCATATTGGAAAACATTAGATGTATTAGTTGGAGTGATTTGACTAAGATGATCGACTACCAAATTCAACTTCCTTCTTGGGGCTGAAGTGAGTCATTCCTTTAGTTCATTAAATGCAATTTTCCATGGCTTATTAAAATCAAATTTCACATCTCTTTGGAGTAGTCTAAATATGGGTTGAGCAATCTTTAAAAAATCTTTAATAAATTGCCAATAGAATCCTATATGACTAAGAAAAGAGTGAATTTTTCACATAGTTGTGGGGTAAGGTAAAGATCTTATAACATATATCTTGGCCTTATCAACCTCAATTCCCTTAAAAGAGACTGTATGACCCAAAATTATAGCTCGACCTAAAATTGACATTTTTCATAATTTAATACCAAATTAGTCTTAATGCAACATTTAAGCACTTTCTTAAGGTTGATAATGTATATTTGAAAAGATTCTCCATAAACCGTAAAGTCATTCATGAAAACTTCTATACAATCTTCCATAAGATTAGAGAAAATACTTACCATACACCTTTGAAATGTCACTAGGGCATTACATAACCCAAATGGCATTCTTCAATAAGTAAAGGTGCCAAATGGATATGTGAAATTTGTTTTCTCCTGGTCCTTTAGTGCAACAAAAATCTAACGATAACCTAAATAACCATTTAGACATAATAGTGAGATTTACCTGCAAGACTTTAAAGCATTTGATCAATAAATGGAAGTGAAAAATGATCTTTTCTAATAACTAAATTTAGCTTCCTATAATCTATGCAAACTCTCCACTTGTTTTGAACACAAGTGGGTATTAACTCTCCATCACTATTTTTGATTATAGTTACCCCAATTTTCTTTAGAATTACCTGGACTAGGCTTACCCAATTGCTATCTGAAATGCTAAAATCAAGAAACTTCAAAATTTCCTTTTTCACCACCTCCATCATTGGTGGATTTAAACGATGCTGTGGTTGCCTTAACTCCTTGACTTCATCTTCAATAAAAATTTGGTACATACAAATAGCGGGACTAATGCCTTTTAAATAAACTATTGTCCACCCAATGGCTTGTTTGTGTTGTCTTAGCACCTTAATTAGTTGTTCTTTATACAAAAGAGTGAGTTTATTTGAGATAATAATAGGTAAAGTACCTTGCTAACTCAAAAATATGTATTTTAGATGGTTGGGTAAATTTTTAAGGTCCAATGTAGGTGGTTGAATCAACGAAGGCAATCATTTTGAATTGTTTCATGATAACTCCATGTAAGGTAATTACTTCACCATTTTCTTAAAATTTTCCAATTTGCAAAACATGACTTCAAGTTTGTTATTGAGCATTAACATCTCTGTAAGCAACTGCCACAGCAACGCATCTCCAATTTCAATTGTCTCAAGTTCATCTCTTCTATTTAAGGAAGAATTTTTCCATACCTAGGTGTCAATAAAATCCACATAAATAACTGGTTGTTCATCATCCGAAATTTTCATGGCATCGTATATATTGAATATAATTAATTCACCATAAAATTCCATATTCAACGATTTATCATAAACATCCATTTCTTGTTCTAGTGGTTTTCAATAACATTCTTCTAAATAAAATTGGAGTTAAAGAGGATACATCCTCACTACCCATTTGAAAAATGTAAAAATCATCTAGAAAAATCATTTCACCTAGTTGAACCAAAATATCCTCTAACACACCCTTTAAATAAGCATTCGAATAATCCACTAATTAAATCACTATATTAGTCTCTTTAAGGGGTCCCATATTTAAAGATTTGTAAACATCATAAGGCATAACATTTATTGATGCACCCAAATCTAACATAGCTTTTTCAATTCTTAAATCACCAATTTTACAAGGGATAGTGAACATACTGGGTCTTGACATTTAGGTGGTAGCTTTTTCTTCTGAAGAGTTGCAGATACGTTCTCCCAATTATACTTTCTCATCATTTTTCAATTTCCATTTCGTAGGGCAAAGCTCCTTTAGAAATTTAGCATAACGAGGAATTTGCTTAATGGAATCAAGAAAAGGAATATTTACCTGAACTTTTCTGAAAGTCTCTAATATCTCTTTCTCTTGCTACTTTTTCTTTGCTTTAGTGAATCAACTAAGAAAATGAGGCAGCATAACAAGTTTCTGCATATTTGAATTTTTTTGTGCTCCTTTTTCCTTTTCTGACTAGATGGGTACTTCTTTTTTTGATTTCCCTCTTGGAGATTTTTGGAGAAGGTTCCTTTAATTCTTTAGCACTCCGCAATATGACAGCTTTGGCACTTTGCTTAGGATTGATTTCTGTTTGAGCAGGAAAATTTCTAGAATTTTATGCCTCTAATTAATTAATGGCTATTTTCATCTTGGCTTAATTTATTTTCAAGATGAAATGTTAACATGCTAGTGGCCAAAGATTTAACTATATCTTCTAAAGAGGACTTACCTTCTCAATTGGGTTCCATTTGTTGATGTTATCTAGGAATATAAGGTTGCCTATATTGCTGGAAATTTGAAGTAGTTTGTGGCCCTTGAGAGTTCCTACAACACAGATTTGGATGGTCATACCAATGCAAATTATAGGTGTTCGAGAATGGATCATATTTCCTTTGAGTTTGCCAAGCAAATCCTCCCATGGTATTGACTTGTTCTGTACTTTCCTCTTATAAAATTAGGCATGCATCCGTAGAGTTTCCTAAAATTAAACATATTCCATATGCCTTTGTTTCTTTTTTTTATGACTGCAAGTTGCCATACCAAAAATGTTAGATCGTCTAATCTCTTCTCCAATGCCAACACATTCACCCCATTCACTTGTTTTGAACTGTCACTAGAACATATCCCAAATTGTTGTGTATTAAAAGCCATGTTCATTATCAAATCTCTTGTGGATGCTAGTGTTTTATCAACTAAAGCTCCACCACTTGCAACATCAATCATGCTCCTATCTATCAGCGAAAGAATTTTATAGAAGAATTGAATCAATAGGTGATCATTTATTTGGTGATTGGGTCGACTCGCACATAGCTTATTGAATCTTTCCTAATATTCATATAGTGTCTCACCCATGTGTTGCAGAACGACACAAATTTCTTTTCTAATATTGGCAGCTCTTGAACCTAGAAGATATTTTTCAAATAATAGTCTCTGCAGTTGAGCCCATGTCTGCACATTTTCACTAGCGGAGTGATACAACCAATTTTGAGCATCATCTTTGATAGAAAATATGAAGGTTCTTAATTTGATTTGATTCTTAGTCACATTCATAGGCTTCATGCCCATCACATCAAATTCCTTTAAATTCTTGTAAGGATTCTCTCTCAATAGACCTAAAAAAATTGCCAATAAATGAATCAGCCCCATCTTCAATACAAAGGTATTGTTATCCCCTAAATTTGGAAAATTAGAATGAGACTGTTAGCATCCGTAGGGGTAGCTAATTCATAAAGGTTACGATTTATAGCCATCTTTTCTTTCTTCTACATTTTTTTCTCTATTTTGTCTGCTTCCATAACTTCTTGACTATTTTTCTATCTTTGAATTGAATATCAACTGTGTTGTTTTGTCTAATCATGTAACATACATATATTGTCAAGAGTTCCCCAGCAGCTTAAATAACATGATTATAAGGAATTAAAATTGACAAAAATTAGAAATAAATAGAAATAATCAAATTTGGAAAATTTATGAACAAACTTTGGTTTTGGGTCACCTATGTTATCAAACTAATATGGATCATCAATACAAATTTAAATTAAATCCATTAACAAATACTCATTGAATGGTGTTCTCTCTAAGGATTAAATGAATAGAAACATGTATTTTAATCACTTTTATTAACCAACAACTTAGATACGATTTTAAGTTTAATTAATTAATAGCTTTAAGAACTAAGAGAATTAATTAGCAAGACATTACACATATGATATGTATTTAATCTAGATAAATATCTTTCTAAGAATTTCTAATCTCTAACTTAAAAGATGACAATCTTATTTGCCACTTTTGATTAGCAAAATTGAACATCAAATCCTACTAATCTAGTTGTAAATTAAATCAATCAACTCCTAGTTGCACACCCTAGAGATCAATCAATTCAATCATGAAAAGTAATACGAAAGACACTTAACATTAGTCAATGAAATAAACTTTATTCAGAAAATCTCACATATACTAGATGATAATGTTGGTTTCTTTCAACCAAGAAGAAGGATTTAGCTACTCATGATAATGATGAAACTTGACAAAAGAATAGCAAAACATCTGGTCTCCATATGTACCTTTTTTTGAGAAAAAAAACTCTCTAAAAGAAAATAAAAACGTGAATGATCAGTGGCCAGAGTGGGTCATCCTCCCTTTTTAATACATCCCAATCCCCCACCCCAGCCCAAAATTAGGTAGCAGATCCCTACATAAGAAAAACAAATTAATTCCCAAAATAATTAGAATCCTAAGTTTATCGAATCTCCTTTCAAATTAGACTCTGGTGATAAACTTTTCCCTTGCACGTGCCCACACTTAGTTAAAAACTTTTCTGCTATCTAGAAATTCAAATTGTCTTTACTTTTTCTTGCATCTTTTTAATTCAAAATCAACTCCCATGTATTCAAAATCACGTAATAAGAATTAAGAAACAAATCTATTATTTTTAAATAAGAATTTCAACACATTAAAGAGATTTATATCCAAAGTTAGCCCAAAAATAATAACTTATCATTCAACCATGCATCATATCTTTGACTTATTAATTTTAATTCTTTCAAAGACTTAGCATTTCATATCTAATATGAAATATCGCTAATTGATTTAATTAGAACTATTGGAGGTAATTCATTGTACGAAGCATAGTTATAAAAAATATTTCATTTTACAATATCTCATATTTTATTTTATTCTATACATAAATATGCACTCTTATGAAATTTTATTATAAAGGTATTTACTAGAGAATCTCATTCTTTATACATAACCACAAATTTCAAACTTACCACAATGATCTTATCAAAGTGCTTAAGTATTTTCAATGTTTAATTTCTACTTAGATTGAAACAACTTAAACTTTTTAAAATTGTAAATCAACATTTCATTCAATAATTATGGCTATATCACATAAATTTATTAGTAATCTAATGAAGTATAAGTATTATCCTTTTATGAATTATTATTCCATCCAATACATCATATGTATAAGATTTAACAATTCAATACTATCATCATTCTTTCACTAAAAATTGATTTGGTTATTTTTTAAGTTAACAAGTTTCATATGATTTGTAATTGATAGTTGTAGGTTGCATTATGTTTTAGTGGGTAATTTATTATGTTTTTAGTTTTTAATTAGATTATTGGTGCATGTTTAAGGTTAGAATTGAGTTAGTGTGAGTGTTATGTGGTTTAGAGCATGTTATTGGGCTTTAATTTTATGTGTTTAAGGTCTTTTAATAAGTTTGTTAGTGTTTGAGATCAGGTAAAAAAGATCGAAGAAGATTTGGAGAAAGCTCAAAGGAGGAGTCAAGGCCACAATCATGACATGCCAGTCACGATCGTGATAGAAGCAACCTGACCAGGGTCACAATTGTGACTTTCAGAAGCTAACTAGTATAGGTCATGATCGTGTGACTCATCGGCCATAATCATAACAGAAGCCCAATTTTAAGTCTCACGATTGTGACTCATTGGCCAAAATCGTGACAAGAGTGATAACAAATATGGGAACTACTTCTGAACTCAACTTTTTAAGGGTTATTTTAAATATTTGGGCCTAAGTAAAACCTAATTTTTACCTTACATGGAAAAAACATATAAAAGAAAAAGAAAGAAACCCTAAAGGGAAGCCTGCAGTTGCTACATTTGGAAAGAACTAAGGGAGAGATAGATGAGGAGAGAGTAAAAAGGAGTTGCTGCTGCTACTGCCACTCCCAATCCTCTCTAAGTGAACTTCTTCATTTCATCTTGTTGTTTCTTTCATTTGATGTATAAGATGGATATGATAATGATGAATTTGTGTTTAAGGATGTTCTAAACTTTCTTAGGGATTTGTTATTAAATTAATGTTAATTTGATTTCTTTTGAAGTTAATGAGTTAGGTATTGTGATTTTTTCCATATTTGCATGCTTCGATAATAAATCAAGATAGTGAACCGATAGAAAAATGATTAGTATAGGTAATGATAGAAACAATCTCATAGATCACAAAAACAATCAAATCAGTAATTTATATAAAGAGTGATCCCATATGAGGTGCCGATTGTCTATTAGAGTACTAAAGATCTAATTGAATGTGTAGGTTGTTTACTAATTGAGAGATTGCAAATTCCTTAACTCAATTTAAGTAGGGTTTATGATTTAAGGTTAAAGGTTAGAACTTGAAAGAGAATAATCCACCCTTCAAAATTCTAGGAACGATACCAAATTAACTCAAAAGTAATCAAGTTAGCATTAAGATGAAAGGATAAATCCCACTTCTCTCATAGTTGGTTAATCTTCCCTGTGTGAATTTTCAATTGTTAATTGGTTATGCTTAATTTTAATTTCCTTGCATTAATTTAGAATTTGAATTTTCAAATAATTTCATATTAAATTGCTTAATTTTTTTGTTCATTTTTATTTTTCATTTTAATTACATTTTTAGGCTTTAGACAAGTTAGGATTTGAATAGTTCACTAATTCCTCGTGGGATTGACACCTTATATATTATGCTTAAGACCCGTGCGCTTGTGGAATATTGAGGTTTTATTAAATTAAAACTTACTCAACAAGTTTCTGACACTACTATTAGGGACTTAGTTGGGATTAGTTGACTTTTGTAGTTTAAGGAATTTGCGCCTCTCTTATGTCCTTGCAGTTGCATGAACACAAGAGTTACTCAAACTTTAAGTAAGATTGTTGAAACATTAGAACTAGAGATCGCCTGTTTAGAGTGAGCATTCCAAAGGGCAAGATGTGAAGAAGAAATAGAAGAACCAGTGGTGGATAAATTCAATCAAGAAAGAAATCGAGGAAACCAATTGCAAACTCATGGATTTCATGAGATCAAGGTTCAACGCTATGAATCAAGGCATGACTCGACCACTAGTACAAGCAACCTCATTTAAAATAAATTAGCCTTGCTAAACATGCTGTAAACAAATGTGTAATTCTATAGAGTGACTAATAAGGACCCTAACGTAATAAACTTCTTGGAAATATGCGATACTTTCCTATATCTTGGAATGTCAGAAGATGTCAATATTGTGAGGCTCTTTCCTTTTGCGTTAAGGGATGGAGCCAAGGCATAGTATCATTCCCTCAGTCCCATAAATGGCACAACTTAGGAGCAACTGGTGCGAACATTCCTAGATAAGTACTTCCCGCTCACGAAGATTACGAAGCTAACAAAAGCAAATCATGAATTTTCAACAAAGTGATGTGGAGTTGCTTTACGAAGCATAGGAAAGGTACAAGGATTTGCAAAGGAGGTGTTCTCACCACAATTTACCCAAGGAATTCCTACTACAAACCTCCTATGATGGAGTCACTCCATCCACACGAGGAACAATAGAAGCAGCATCTGGAGTATCTTTAATGAGGAAGACGGTTGAGTAAATGGGGTAGTTATAGGAGTAGATGGCAGGTAACATTTGTCTTTATACAATGGATATAATTGGACAGCATATAACTCTTCAATATCAAAAAGGAGCCACAATTGCTATCCCAATAACAAAAATGCAAGTTAAAATTGATAGCTTAACCTGACAGTTGAATAATATGAAAGCCTCCTCATTAGCTTCTGTTAAAGCAATTCAGTAGAGATGTGAGTTATGCGGACAAGACAACTATGATACCATCGACTGCGTTTTAATGAAAAAGAAGCAAACCAAAGTAGCTCAATTATATGGAAGCACAATTTGGTCGAAGAGGGGTGAACAAGCCCTACTTAAACATATATAATATAGGATAGAAGAACCACCTGAACTTCTCCTCGTCAAACAATGCAGGATGTCAATTCTGACCTCATAGACCATCTGGATTCTAACAATTCCATAGATGCTAAGTTAGACAAAATCTTGGAAAAGATTGGGAGCATAAAGGAAGCTCACAAGAGGTTGTAAGGACGATTTGAACAAGTAACAAAGAACCATGCCTCTTTTATCCATAACTTAGAGGTTCAAATGAGCCAATTGGTAGATACATTATCGACACGAAGTGTAGGAAGTCTTTTGAGCAACATCGAGACAAAAATAAATGGAAAGGATAATGGTAATCACCTAGACCACTGAAGAGAAGCCCAACCAAGTTAAAGAGGAAAGGGAAGAAGAAAAGAAAAGGGACAATGAACATTCCCTATAGAGTAAATATAACCTTAAAGAAATCAAGGAATATTGGCATGCAATTCCATACCTATCCTAGCATAGAGGAAGTCAACGAAACCATAATTGAATAAAGCTCTTAGTATAATAAAGCAACTGAAAATGTGACTCGCTCTTATGGATTGCATAAAAGAGAATTTGGTAAATGATAGTGGTAGATTGCATAGTGTTTTAGTTAGTTTAGTAAGTGTTTTGTTGTTAAATTGAATGATTATTGCATGTTTAAGTTATGATTGTGTTTTTAGTAAGATATCTGTGTTTTGATTATTTTATGGTTTAGATCATGCTATTGAGCTTAAATTTTATGTATTCGTGTTGCCTTGATGCGTTTGTCAGTATTTGAGATCAGATATGAAAGAATGAAGAAGATTTGGAGCAAGCATGGCGGAAGATCTAGGCCCACGATCGTGATAGAAGAAAAATGGACAGGCCATAATTATAGCCTAGGGGGCCACGATTGTCACTTGCGTGACAACAAACGTGGATCAACTTCAAAAACTCAACTTTTCTGGGTTATTATAGAATTTTTAGGTCAGGTAAAATCTGAATTTTACCCTAAATAGAAAAGACTACAAAGAAAGCAAAGAACCCAAATTTTTTCATGAGCCTCTATCTGCCATTTTGAGAGAGAGAATAAAGAAGAGAGAAGAAGGAGAGAAAGGGAGAAGAGCATTTATAGCTATTGTTTAGCCACTCCAACCCGTCTATTTCAAGTTCTTTCCTACTTTCTCTTGTTTATTTACTTCATCTTGATATATGACTTGGTTTTAAGAATGCTGAACATGTTGTTATAAACTCCTTTAGGTATTTATTCTTGAATTAATGTCAATGTGATTTCCTTTGATGTTAATACAATGGGTATTGTGATTATTTATTGTATTTGCGTGCTTTATTAACAAATCGAGAGAGTGAACTAATAGCAAAACAATTATATTGGGTAATGAGAGTTAAACAATCTAATAGATCACACAAATAATCAAATCAATAATTTATATAAAGAGAGATCTCATGTGAGGAGCCGATAGTCTATTAGAAGGCTTAAGATATAATTAAATGTGTGGGCTTTTTGTTAATTAAGAGATTGCAAATTTCATAATTCAATTAGGGTTTAAGATTTAGGATTTAATGATTATAACTCGATAGAGAATAATCCAGCCTTCTAAAGTCTAGGATCGATATCGTATTAACTCAAAAGTAATCGTGTTAGCATTTAATGATAGGATAAATCACCCTTCTCATAATTCTTTGATCTTGTCTTACCGCGATATCTTAATTGTTAAATGGTAATGCTTCATTTTGATCTACTTTTGTTAATTTCATAATTTTGTTTTCATTTAACCCCTACTTGATTGTTTAATTTTCCGTTTATCTTTATTTTCATTGAAATCATGTTTTTACAACCTTAAATAAAGTTAGGATTCAATTAGTTCACTAATTTCTCTTAGGATCGACACCTCAACTACTACGCTTATGACCTATGCACTTGTGGAACATTGAGGGTTTTATAAATTGTAAAACTTGCTCAATAGTAAAACGAGATGAATAAAAAAAGTTAGAGGGTAAAGTACTAAACAAAGAGAACTCAAACGAAGTGGCAGCATCACCATGGAAGCAAGATGATCTAAGAGATTTTTACATTCCATGCACTATTGATAGTGTCAAAATGGATAAGGCTTTTATAGACTTAGGAGCTGGTATAAGTATAATGCCTTACATTTTATACAGAAGGATGGAGCTGGGTGAAATAAAACCCATAAGAATGTACTTGACTAATGGGTTTACTGATGGGTGTGCAAATGGATGATAGATCAATCCATCGTCTTAGAGGTGTAGTCAAGGATGTTCTTGTTAAGGTTAACAAATTCATTTTTCTAATGGAGTTTATCATTTAGACATAGAGGAATATTTGGAGACACCCATTATCCTTGGACAACCATTTTTAGTTACTTCCTGATCTCTTATTTACATTGATGGGGGCGAGTTATCTCTAATAGTGGGGCACGAGGTGTCATTTAAAGTGTTTAATGGTAAAAGAAATGCTTTCAAATTTGTGGACACTATCAAAAGAAAGAGTCTTGTGAAAAGGTTGAGCAGATTTATACTCACAAGGACTAAATAGAATAGCCACAAAGTCAAAAGAATACCTAAAGGAAGAAAATGAGGAAGAAAGGTTGTAGAGCGCATAGTTTGGTAGCTCACTTATGTTGTGTCTAGTTTTTATTGCTTTCATATCTTGATTTTGGTTATAAATCATTGTGTTTTGATCCAAACGGGAGATAGACTAAGTAAAATTGGTGTCGATGTTGTATGAATATTAATTTTGTGAATACGTCGCGAACTGCATGCAAGTCACAGCCTGTGACTTACATGCACAGTCATGTATATGTAAGTCACAGCTGTGACTTACATGCACAACCGTCCATATGCAAGTCACGGTCATGACTTACATGTACGGTCGTGCATGTGAGTCATGGTCATGACTTACATGCTCGGTCATGCATGTGTGAGTCATTGTCATGACTCACAATACACAGTAGCCGTGACTTACACACCCTCTTCATTTCCTTCATTTTCACATAATGTTTTAGTTATTACATGGTAGCTGCAGAGGTTGAGTTCATAAAACCTTAGACTTAGGAGCATACTACAAATAGAAGAAGAGGGTGGCGGTGGAAAGGCATCTTTCATTCATCTTTTATTCTTCACTCTTTATACTCAACAAAGGAGGATAGAACTAAGGATAAAAACAGAAAGATAGAGGAGGCAAAGAAAAGAAACAGAGCTTCAATTGAGAGAAGAAAGGAGAGAAAGCAAAGAGTCAGGTGAGAAGAGAGAAACACAACAGAGAGGTCGAAGCTTGGGACAGAAGCAGAAAGTAAGAGTTGAAGCTGAATCTTGGTGAACTTGAGCAACCATTCATTCTGTTGTTTGTTAGTTCATCTTTAGTTTATTTGTTCCATTCATCGTTTTTATATTTTTCTATTTACATTTAACACAGGATTGAACTGTATGGAGATAATGAACTATAATGGGTTTATTTCTTTTTCTTAAGAATTAATGTAGCTATTTTGGTCAACTATATATGATTGAGTTATCATTTGTTGTCTTATTTATTGATGTGGTTTTTGAGCTGGAAAGGTATAATAGCATGATCAAACTTTTCTTCATTTTAGTATTAATTGAAGGACTAAGAGGAGAAGTTTAATATGGAATGAGAAATTATAGACGCTTAGGTTAGGATTAAGAAATATATTAACTTAAGTGGTAATCAGTAGTCGAGTTTCCATAATTAACTCAAGTGATAACTTGTCAAATATAAAAGTTAGTTTAGTTAACTATTTGAGTTGATCTTACGACCAAACTGTTAATTTTAGTAAGACAACTGTCCAATCATTTCCCCTTAATCATGTATAGGAGATTAAATTAGTGAAATTAATTCTCAAGAGTTTTCCACTTTGATTTCTACTTGTTTTTACTTCCGATCGATTCATTTTATTTTTTAGACTAATTTGTTATTTTCTGTAAAGCTTTCACTCAACAATCAGGATCGAATGTTTTGGATTGCATCTACTTTTAGTTTTGTTTAAAATTAATTTAAGTGAACCAATTTCACCTTTGTGAGAGACGACCTTAGTTAATCACTACAACTACTTCGTATACTTGCAAGTAGGATGGTCTAGGTAATTTTTTAGAACTTTTTAGGCACAATAGCTTATAGTTCATGGAATTTATAGTAGCATTATCATTACATATCCCATTTGAACCACTGTGAGCAAAAGATATATGTTGAGCTAATGAAGCGCTATATGAATGGAAACCCATGATTTTTTAACTTTATGTGCTTCATCTTTTGTACTATATTAGGTTTCCAATTATCTTTTTACATGTTTTCAATACAAGATGAACACCTTAAAGAAATCAAGCATAATTATAACTTGGGTTTTCTTCATCTTTCACTTTATCAAAATAGATGGTAATGTTGTGGAAAGGAAAACAATGAGGTGATGGTGCAATTATAAGGTATGGAAGGAATTCGGTAGTGACATGAAGGAAAGAATAAAAAATGGGAAACAAGTGTGAAAATTTTCAGTGTCCATTTCTGAACCTTCTGTCACGATCGTGGCCTACATCATGACCTATGATGGGGGCAGAATGGTGTTGGATCAGAAAACAAAAACATGCTATATTTGAAGAATGGGTAGATTTCAAAACTTTTTAGAAATTATATTTGCAGCGGAAACAATATATCCAAATCACCATGCCAATCCATACATGATATGGTATAAGGATAATAATAAACATAAACAAGATGAAGAATATTATCGACTCCTTTGCTACAACTTTAACTCCTCGCTGCGCTGCCCTCTCCTTCTTCTTGTATCGAAAGCCTTTACTTTTGAATCCTTTCTATTGTCAATCTATCTTCTCCTTATTGTTGTATCCTCAACCAACTTGATCTACCACTTATTCTTCTTGGACAACTTGGTTAACAAGATCCTTTGGTGGGAAAGGAGAAGAAATGTCTGGAGGAGATTTTTCTTAGAAGAAAATGAATGAAAAATGAGACTCTTCTTTTGCTAATTTCGATTCACTCATGTATCAGACGAGAGAGAGAGTTAAACCATGCAAGAACACCTTCTTAATAGGGGCTCAGTCACAACAAAGCAAAATAAGAATGGAGTCACATGTGCATTTGCATAGACAACTTTACATATATTATATGAATGATTGAGATTATTTATTGGATTGTTTTAAAATGGTGATATGAAATAATTGAATACATGTTATACTTGTTGCCATATGATATAATGTGATGTGATATTCAATGCTAGATAATGGGTTATACTTGGTGAATTGGGTTATATACTTTTCTTTATGTTCTGACTTGTGTGAGCACATCGATGATGGATCACTCACTAAGTTCACAAACTCATCTAAATTGCAACGTTGATTTTCAGGTTCAAAGGATATCTAGCTTCTAAAGTGACCTAATAGAATTCTAGTACGGTTATTTTGGGGACATGAATGGCTCAAAGGTCTAATCAGCTGATATTTATAAAGTCTATATAGATGTCTTTTATATTAACATTCCATATTATGACACATATTGTCTCTAGTGTGTAATTTTTGTATTGTATGATGTATTAGGATTGAGATCAGAACTGTTGTGTATGGTTTACTTGAATTTGGAATGTTAATGACATATATGACTTATTATGATTGTGACAGAAATAAGTATTTGGATTGTTTAAGTTATATTGATGCCTCAGACTGTATTAATGTGATTGCTTCAACATACCATTTTCTGTAGAGTTTATTCTCGACTATTCGTGGACATGATCGGGCATATGCACTATTAGAGTGGTATGTTACACTATGGCCCAATAGACTAATCACACACATATTATAGGCTAGTTGATCTATTGATAAAATTCTATCGCACACTCTTTAGAGGCTTAGGAGGACCTGAAATCGATTGATCTCTCGCCACCACACTATCAGTTGACTCCTCATTAGCTTTACGAGGTCTTTCCATCTCTACTATTTATAAGAAAATAGGGACATATACATTAGGCCAACAATGAAACCAAACCATATCACACATTATTAGACTATTATTGGTTAGAATTGCCTAAACCTTGCTCTGATACCATAAAATGTAACGCCCCCTATACAAAACCTACAACCATCCACACACATAGAAATCAAGTTCTTATACATGCATTTAAGGTATACAATTCTATTCAATGCTATATGTATACACATTAAAAAAAAAAAACTTGCCAATGTTTAACATTATCATTTAATAGTAGTAATACATCATTACATTTACATGGTAATCCAAAAGAAAAACATACAATTTTCTTTTTTATTATATGTGCAATAATTTATAACTAAAAACAAATTCCAAAAGTTCTTTTTCTTCTTTCTATTAGCCTTGGTCCTTGCAGATGTCCCTGAACCTCACTCCTATAACGTGGACCTACACAAAATAACACCAATGTTAAGCTTGAAAGCTTAGTGGGGAAAGCACTTAGTTTGTATGACCACTTACAACACTCATTCGCCAAGCATACACGTTCAAAAATATCACAACTCATATACCATAAATTCACATTCATAAACCAAACATTGATATTCAATGCTCATTTAAACAATGATGGCTTATTTAAGTAAAGTACATAATGCAAATATAATTCAACATCTTATCCATATACTGAAAATTCACATTTATAAACCAAATATTGATATTCAACTCTTATTGATACAAATTATCAATATAATTGCACATCATTACAATTCATCATTACAACCAACACAAATATTCATCAATATCAATTATTCATGTTGTCATGTTGTATTTATTATTTATGACTATTAAGTTTCCTTTCTATGTTAAGCCTACACATTTTCTATGGGCGTGGATAATAGGAGTTGTATATATCCAAAGATATCTAACTATGGATACCTAAAGGTATCAAATTGTGGATACTTGAAGGTATCGAACTGTGGACATCGGTGGTGTCAAACTATAGAAGCTACACTATCATCCTATAGATATGCCCATCTATCCACCACCAAGATAATAGAGCAGGCACTATAACTTTTCCTTTAACCATCTACCAATTTCATAATTCATATATTGACAAGTCATATGATATACATCTCAAGTCATAATATTTTTATTTGTGTTTATACATGAAAGTCATAACTTATCACCATTAAAAAGGTGTCAAAATCACACATGTATAACTATATTATACACATATGAGTTATAAATATGAATACAAATCATTTATGTACAATGTAAGTTTTCTTTGGAATGCATTATGCTCAATCTTAAATTCCAATGCTCAGTTTCCCAATTCACATGTGGTAAGTCCTACTTCATTCATTTCTAGGTGTTGAAAAAGTTTCATACACATTCAAAAAGGTTAAGACAAGATTCGGTAAAAATTGGAAACAAAAACAAACTCAAAATAGTGTAATTTGAGCTAAAACTCAAACTGGTCTAAAAATAGGCAAATTGTCAGTCCAAAAACAAATCACATGATAGATTCTAGTTGTTCCTTAATATTCATATAGAAAAAGTTAGTTTCATAGTCTTCTATACATTTGTCCATCTATGTATCTAGTTTCTAGAACACCAAAGATCATGTCATTCAGACTTCTAACATATGAGATATAGACCAAATATCACACGCTACTCTAAAATAAGTGCAGCATCAGGTCACCATTTTCTATCCAAATTTTTGATGTCATAAAACCAGAACTAAGTTAGAGTCTCTTTTAGATATTTCTATTTCTATATCTTAGTTTTCTTATTAAACTAAAAATACCAAATTTAGAGGTTTGTAGGGTTCCATTACACCATAATCTCTTATCATATTCAACCAATTCTATACAAGATAGCACCAAATCATCATCCCAGCAACCCACATCCAAATGAATCTTTGTACACATTAAAATATACACAAATATAGAAATTATCAAAGTGAAGTCCCAAATCTTAAAATTGGCAAAGTAGTTCTTTTGATGTTTTTCCTTCCCTTCCTCTTTAGCTTTGATTGAATCACCAAGTGAAAATTGATGGGATGAAGAAGGTGCAATGGAGAGTAGAAAAATCTGAAGTTAATCCATCAAAGTGTCGTCCATCTCCCCTCTCCATATGCCTTTTCATGAATTTTCTAGTCTTAGACATATGTTTCAATCCCAATGGAACATATGTCACAATCCTATTGGACCTTGTGTTACAATCCCATTGGACCATGTGTTACAATTTTATTAAACCGTAAGTTAAAACTATATTTGACCATGTGTTAAAATTCTATTGGACACACATTTTTTAATCTTATTGGTCCATGAGTTGACTTTAGGAAAATTACATATTGGTCCTTCTTCTCTCTTTAATTCCTATATTAGCCTATAAACTTATCAATTTATTTCATTCCCTTATGTATTAAGTTTCTAATGGCATAAATTTCATGCAATTTGGTTAATTATATCTGGGGTTATACCCCAAAAACTACAGATTGTTTGAAAACAAGGACAATAGCTAGAGCTCAACTTCAAAACAGAATTCAAAACTCTTAAAGCATAATCAAATTTTAGTTCCTTCATCAAATTTTATCCCTATCTATCTAGTTTAATCTCCAATTGAAATTATTCAATTTGGAGGATATGGCCAAATTACAAAAATATGTTCAGTGGAACCTATCCATTCAATGAGGTACACACCCTAAATCAAGTAACTTCAGTCTTATCATTTAAGAGCAACACAAAAATACATCCAATTTAACGAAAAACATCCCATTTACTTAAGGAATACTTCTTTTATCAATTCCCTCACATCACATTCATAAATCAAAGAAAATATATCAAAATTTTATATACATATTTCATGTCTAAGTATATATGTATGTCCATGCCGAAGTAAACAAATTATCCATTTACCTTGTCTTTTACGTTAAGTACCATTATATCTCTTATTATACTTAGATGTACTTAATTCATTCTGTTTACATGTTAATACACCCTATAAATGCTATAATACTTCTAGGGTATATGTTGGGGTGTTATAGTCTATATGAAAGAATAATTTATCAACCCTAACCAACATCTTATATTATACCTCTAGGATACTTAGTCAAGTTATTAGTAAATCGAAGGCTTATCCTAGTTAGGATAGGGTCAACCAATCCTAATTTATTAAAAAATAATATAAGGCATTTGGTTTTCTAAGTTAGTCAATATTCTAATAACGGTAAGTGCACAATGTAGCTATAACTAGTATCAGTAAGTACGGATGGATCCCATAATTAAAGTGATTGCCAATAATTACTATTATTTTGTTATCTAGCCTATGAATTTATTGTGATTTTTAATCAAAGAAACTAATACTTAAACAAATAAGATAAACAAGCAACAAGATTTAATCAAAGAATTAAAGGAAACACTTAGTAAATTATCGAAATCAGGAAATTAGTATATAGGTTTTGAATCCCCATAAACCCTTAATAGATTGATCTTTTATTATTCAATTTTCTTGTTGATTTATTGGACTATGGAGACTCCTATAGTAAGCTAATAGCTGATCTTGAGTTTATTAACAACTAATCCTAAAGTTTTCAATTGACTCGGGATAAAGTTTATATAAGTACTTTACCTATTTGTGAATTCCTCTATTAGGTTTGACCCTAATCCGAAAGATTTATGTCATCCTATATCTAAGGTTGCAATCAACTCCTTTCAATTATAGTAAATCTATTCATGAATAGGATTTTTCAATCTCTATATATTAAATCAAGTTATGAACTAATATTTTGGATCTATTAGAACATAAATAAAATACATAATTGAATCACAATA
>JAOSBK010000005.1:16867351-16877396 GCA_027568895.1 Erythroxylum shatona | reverse complement strand
TTGTTTTATTAATAATAAATATTTTCATTACAAAACTGTAACTGAAGAAGATAAAGTTACATGTAATACACTTGCTTTCCAGCGCACTATATTTACATAACTCCAACAAATGGGACATAAGATTTTCATGCCATTTTTCCAATTTTACCCCTCATTTATCCTCCCTAACCTATATATTCACCTTTACCCTCATTTTTCTCACCCACGCCACACTCTCCACTCTCTCTCTAGCAACCAAACTCTCAAATCCTCTCCCTTCTCTTTATAAAAATCTTTATCTCTTTAAATTCTTCATACTTCTCATTTTAATGGGACCAAAAATTAAGAAATAGTCAAGCGTGCTCAACTAAAGGGTAAGGTTCAAGTATCAGGCTATAGATAAAGAGACTAGGTGACGGATTATGAAGCACTTTTTTCTAATTTAGTCAAAAGAAGAAGGTAACCAGTTCCAAACCCTTTACGAAGTACTTTTTCTAATTTACTCAAAATAAGAAGGTAACTGGTTCCAAACCCTTAGTTTAAAAAAATTTCTGCCTCGATATTTGGATGTTGAAATATTATAAACAATTAGATTAAGAGAACGTGTAGAAAACTTGGGGGGAAGAATTCAATGGGAAAATTTTATATATTTTTAACTATATCACTTATGAAGAACTAACCCTAGAATTTTTTACCTCCCTCCAATTTGAGCTTACTAATGTTAAGGATCTATGGTTTCGATTCTGAGGTCAACCATTTTAGTTAAGATATGAGATTTTGTGGGAAATCAGTGGATTTCTGGAGTAAACCATAATGGACTAGTACAATGACTTCTGTGCCATATGTTATTAGACTGAACTGACTAGCTTTGACAATTTTGACTCTAAAATGCCCACAATAATATAATTCATAGTCCCAAGCATTTTTTGTTATAGAAGTTCATGTTATGTTTGAAAAAAGTGAAAGTAGTAAGTGTTCGGTGAAGGAACTTTTCATGTTGAGTTGTATGGACCATACCATCCAAGTTTGCATCTCCACCCACAACTTTAACACTATTATTATTATTCCCAAAAAGAGAAGCAATAATCTGCACATGAGGTACTTGGTTATGGTTATTGCGAAGTATTATGGTGTCGATTATAATGGACTAACTGTGCATTTTTCTTAGAACCTTAACACTCATCACTTGACAAGAGCTGAGATCTTAAAGTCCCATAGTATGGAATTTTGATATATCAACGTAAAATCTCATGTTAAGAACAGGATAGGACAAGCCAGTTTGAGCTCAGCACTATCGCAACAAGAGGAAAAATTGATAAGATGTTATCTTGCTACATTATTTGATATTATCTCCTTTGTTTTAGATTTATTTGGTGCTTAAGTATGAAAATTAATTTTTGTTTTGTTTTATGAGATGAAAAGTGGAGATTGCATCAAATTAGGGCTCTATTGGTGATAATTACAAAATTTGGATAAAGTGAAGAGATTGTTATAATGGATAAGGCTTATTACTTGAAAAGTTGGAGTTTAATTGGGGAACTTCTTTTTATCCCTATCATGTAGGAGTTTGAATTTGAATTTCTTTTAGATAGACATCTTTATAAGTTAGTATTAGATTAGGATTAGATCGAAAAACCGTATAAAAGGGACATTCCTTATAATAGAAAGAGGTTCTCTCTTTTTATGTTTTTTTGCAATTCTTTATTTTTCTTTTATTTTGTTATTAGAGAAAAAGTCATGTATGGATAAACTCAATCTTTTTTATTCAAGGGGATTCGATGTTTTAGTTGTAACCTTGTGAGGTTTTATGTTCTACACTTTTATTCACGTTTTATTTCAAGTATTTCTTGTTTTTAGTTCTCATATTTCATGAATGATTAATATTTGATTAATTTGACAATTTAATTTAATATTGATTATTCTATTGCTATTTAGGAATTCAATGATCCTTAATTGTCTGAAAGATTGGTACAAGTAGCAAATAAGTTATTTATGAATTTCCATATTTAACTTATGATAACTAAGACAACTAAATTGAATAGTTGCAGTTATCTCGATTGTTTAATTTAGGGTTTAGTCTTTCTTACGAAGCTTATTTCTATTATTTATTTGATATGGAATGTTATCACACCCAGTTAATAGATGATAAACTTTGGTTTGGATGCTGGGTTTGAACCAATTAATTTAGGAAAATTTGAGACATATTATGACTATCCTAATATTTTTTAGACTAGCTACTTGAATCATAAAATATTCTTTTTAGACCAATGGTCAATGTTACAATTAGATAAGGTCTTTCCCTTGATGGTAATCTTGATTTTCTCATTTTGAAATTAGTTGATTTAATTTTTTTGTTTTAAATTTTTAATAAGTTATTTAATCAAAAAAGCTCCCTATTTAATTTTATTACCCGAAATTAAGAAACTAGTGTTTAGTTCTCTAGGGATTCGACTTGCTTCTACGATTATTATAAGAAGTTTGAACAATCAGAATTATTTTGGGAGCTTCGACAACTGAACCAAAATTTGACACTATTGCTAGGGAGCTATTTTATTTTCTTAGTTTCTTGGCATTTTTATTTTATAGTTACTAGTAACCTTTTGTCTTATATGGCTCATACTTCTTAGACATGTAAATTGCAATATAATCCAAAAATAAAGAAGACAGTGCATCATTTGAGAAAAGAGGTTAAGGAAGGTAGCGGTCATTCACCTTCGAACATGAAAGTTGAATTAGATCTAACAGTTGGTGAAGACTCTAATTTTCAAGAATTAGATGGAAAATCTCAACCCCAGAACATTGAGGGAGTTAGCGACACTGAATTTGAATCAGCACTGAATTTGAATCAGCAACCTTTATATATTCAATTTCTAGATGTTGTGGTAGATTTTGAATTGAAATTTGGATTAATTCACTTACTGCCTATTTTTTGTGATCTTGCAAGTGAAGATCCGCATAAACAACAAAAAGAATTTCATGTTGTTTGTTCTGGAATGAAACCACAAAAGGTAATAGAAGAACAAATTAATCTCAAGGGCTTTCCATTCTCATTAAAAGATAAGGCAAAAGATTGTCTATATTATCTTCCACCTGGCTCAGTGATAACACAGAACAAGATGAAAAGAATGTTTCTAGAGAATTTCTTTCCTATATCAAGAGCAACGAATATCAAAAAGGAGATATATGGTATAAGACAAATTACAGGAGAAATATTATATAAATATTGGGAAAGGTTTAAGGAGCTACGTGCCAGTTGTCCACATCATCAAATACCTGACTAACTCTTGATTCAATATTTTTATGAAGGACTATTGCCAATGGATCAAAGTATGGTTGACATATTTAGTGGAGGAGCTCTGAAAAATAAAACACATGAGGTGGCCAGATATTTGATATCAATTATGGATGAAAATTCTCAACATTTTGGGACAAAGATGGATAGAACTATTAAGCATGTAAATGAGGTAAGTAATAAGCACCTTGAGGATAAAATTTCTAATTTAACCACCCCATCGTCAAATAGCTATAAGTCGATTGCAATCTATAAGAGTGTGCAAAATATGCTCATTATCTAGATATCCTACAGATATGTGCCTTACATTACAACAAGACTCTCTTAAAGAATGCAATAGGGGGCTTTCCTAATTAACCTCAACGAAAGTATGACACCCTTATTCCAATTAATACAATCCAGGATGGAGGGACCATCCAAATTCAAGATATAGAAATCAAGGAAGCCAACAATAATATCAACCTCACAATTTTAAACAACCTTCAGCCCTTATATGTACTCAGCATGAATCTTCAAATTCAGGTATGTCTTTAGATGAAATTGTTAAAGCACTTGTTAATAAGACTCAATAATTTCAATAGGAAACAAAGGCCTTCAGAATTTAGGAAATCAAATTACTCAATTAGCCACCTCAGTGAGTAAATTGGGAATGCAAACATTAGGAGAATTACCTTCCCAAATAGTAGTGAATCCTAAGGAGAAAGTGAGTGTAAGGACATTGAGAAGTAGCAAGGAAATTGAATCTAGAACTTCTTTACCAATGGAGATAGAAAAGAACAATGATGGAGAAAAGAAGGAAGAAATTCCAACTTAAGAATCAACAAAGGTAAAAAGGATTCATCTTCATCAATATCAATTAATGCACGCTTACCTCCTTTTCCTAGCAGATTGGCTAAACCAAAAGATGATGAGTATGAAAGAGAGACCTTAGAAACATTCAAAAAGGTGAAAATTAATATACCACTTATGGGAGTCATCAAATAGGTTCTAAAATATGCAAATTTCTTGAAGGAGCTGTGCATAAATAAAAGGAAGCTGGATAAAGAGAGAGTAATTTTAGGTAAGAATGTATCAGCTGTGATAAATAGGAAATTACTGAAAATTGCAAAGATTTAGGTATGTTTACACTTTCGTGTGTTATTGGTAATAAAAAAAATTAAGTGTGCCATGCTAAACTTAGGAGCATCTATTAATGTCATGCCATACTTAATTTATATCTGAATTCTTTGCAAGAAACTAATGTGATTATTAACTAACTGATCGTTCGTATGTTCTCCCTATTGGAGTTATTAAGGGTGTTTTAGTCCAAGTTTATGGTTTGGTATTTCCAATGGATTTTTACATCTTAAAAATGGATGGAGATAGTTGGAACATTCAGCTTCAATTCTCTTAGGTAGGTCATTTATGAAGACGGCTAAGAAGAAAATTGATGTGGATGAGGGTACTCTTTCTATAGAGTTTGATGGAGAGATAGTAAAGTTCAATATTTTCGAAGCAATGAAATACCCTAATGATCTTCAATCCATCTATCATATGGATATTGCGGATTCATTTATGCAGGATATATTTAATGAAGAAAATATTGAAGATGAGTTGGAGTTTAAGTCCAAATCAAAAATGAATGAGCAAATTGATGAAACTTATGAATTTGCAGAATCATGATCAGCAATGCAAATAGATTTGAAAACTTTGAATGTTGAACTTATTATAAATCACAAAAGGCCACCTTCTATTTTGCAGGCTTTGAAGATCAAATTTAAAGACCTACTTGATCACTTTAAATACATCTATTTGGGTGTTGGAGAGTCATAAACGACGATCATTTCAAAATGGTTGACTAAAGGGCAAGAGGAAATTTTGGTAACACCTCTTAAGGAATATCAAACTACAATTGATTGGATTTAGCAAACACAAAAGGAATTAGCTTAGTGATTTGCATGCACAGGATTCTCTTAAACGATAATGCTAAACTAAATCGGGAACCTAAAAAAGACTTAATCCAACAATAAAAGAATTGATAATGTAAGAAATTTTAAAACTATTGAATGCAAGTATAATTTATCCATCTTAGAAAAGACTTTGAATTCTAGTCAAAAGGATTTGAGTTTACGATTGGATGATGCTTTTTAGGCATACCATATAGCTTACAAGACATCGACAGGAATGTCTCCTTATCAATTAGATTTTGGTAAAGCTTGCCATTTACCAATGGAAATTGAATATAGAGCTTATTGGTTGATGCAACATTGCAACATGGATTTGGCAAAAGCTGGAGAAGAAAGGAAGTTGCAATTACAGGAGATAGAAGAGATAAAGTTGGATGCTTATGAGAATTCAAAATTGTACAAAGAGAAAACTAAATTGTTCCATGATAATATGATATTGGGAAAGAAATTTGAGGTAGGATAGAAAGTGTTATTGTATAATTCTTGATTAAAGCTTATGTTAGGTAAGTTACATTTTAGATGACTTGGTCCGTTTGTTGTTTCTAATATCTTTTCTCAGGGTGTAGTGGAGATAAAAAGTTTAGAGATTAGAAAGATTTTTAAAGTTAATGGACATAGACTGAAACCATTCTATGAGGACATAGTAGTTTCTAGTATGGTGAATGTTGATTTGGAACTACCATCATACAAAGAAGTTTGAGAAGAACCGGCTCCATTAAACATAACGATGTTAATTATGCTTTTTAGGAGACAACCCAAAATATGATAGTTTTATTTTATTTTGTTTTTTTTTATATAGTTTGCATTTATTTGCATTTGAAACATAAATTTATTGGTTAACAACAAAAAGGGTTTTTTTTTTTAATTCTAGACTACTAAATCTCATAAGGCGAGATCTCGCCTTACTTGACTTGGTGTTCTGGAGTGAAGACCTTAAAATTCCAGACTACTAGATTTCACAAGGCGAGATCCTGTCTTATGTAATTTAATGCTCTGGAATTCTAGACTACTAAATCTCATAAGGCGAGATCTCGCTCTATATGATTTAGTGTTTTGAAAAAAAGGCTTATTTTTTATATGTCATTTAATTATTTAACTACATTATTTACTTAATAATTGTTTTTAATTATTAAAATAATAACCCTATCACCTTAATCTATTGTTCTTCTTTGCAGGAAGTTAAAAGCTCAATTCAACATTAGCACTCCTCACCATCTCACACCAACAGCATAACACATCTTGGTATCACCCATACCAGACATCTCTTTCAACACAACACCTTCACCACATCACACTAATAGCACCTAGACTATAGGAACAATGCCTAGCCAGCAAAACAACATAGCACCCAGCTTTCACCCAACAACACCCTACATAACACAACACCCTTACAACGCAGATAAAAATTCACAACTCATATCACCTCTCAACTATGGACAAACTCACGCCAACTCTAACTCAAAAGGCAACCTACTCACTACAGACACAAAAAAAAGACTATAGCAACAGTCAACATCCACACCAACGTTCCAACAACAACTCCAGGAAAAAAATACACACAACACATAAACCAGTAGCCCACACATGAAAAACGAATAGCCACAACCATCAACCACTTTACTTTGTTTTTATTTATTTATTTTTATTATTTTCAACACTTTTGTTTTCTTTTTAGTTCAACTTTAATTATTATTATTAAGTTGTTTTAAATATTTTTTAAGTGGTTGTTGTTTATTTTGGTCAGTATGATGGGGCATTCTAAGGCTACTATCAAGACCGTAACAAAGGGAAAATTGCTGGTAAATGCTACTTCACACCACCAATCTACTACAAGCTCTGAAGTCGATAGCCAAAGGAAGCATATGCAGGTTGTGAAAAATCCTTCTATTTTACTACTTGCAGAGTCGAATTTACGAGGATATCTCACTTTTAACACCAAAGAACAAAAACAATGGTATGTTGTTATTAAATCTCGACATATTATTGCGGGTAAGTGTGTACATTGCCCTTCCTAGAAGAATTGAAAATTAAGGAAAATTTTAACGATATGCTAATCGATATGAGTTGGAAGTACTTTACATTAATTAGTTTTCCTGCTTTTGTTGAATTAACTGAGGAGTTTTACACTATCTTTAAATTTGACAAAGCAAAAATTTTTGCTTTAAGTAACCCTAATGTGATTCAATATTGATTAATAGGACTCGAATTCAAATAGAATGTCACTGAGTTTAATTAAGCCTTAGGGTTAATAGATGAAGATTATGCTAATTTGGCTCAATATATAGAATTTGTCATGGACTATGGTTAGTTCAACTCTTTCCAAGCATGGAAACCAAGTGTAAAGTACCTAAGCCACATTACAACCCTTATAAAGTACCTTACATTTATATATTAGGTTCATTTTGTTTAGTAGTGGAGATATAATTCTTGAGCAAGCTCATGGAAATAACTTGCTATATTTTGATTTGAGAGCTTAATGAGCCTTAAACACTTTGAGTGTATAAAGTGAAATCCTTGTGAGGGTCTCAAATCTTGTTCTTTTGATTTTGATGGAATTGATGAGATGCTATGTTTCCACAATGTGTCCTATGAATGCTTATTCTCTCAATTGTTATTTTATCGTAACCCTTAAGTGTGACTAGATGACTTGAAAGGAGATGAGAGGTTGATGTGAAGATGATTAATGTATTAAATTGATTTATGCTTAAGGAGAAGCATGAGTCCCATATGGGGGAATTTGATAAGATGTTATCTTGCTATATTATTTGATATTATCTCCTTTGTTTTAGATTTATTTTGGTGTTTAAATATGAAAATTAATGTCTATTTTGTTTTAGAAGATGAAAAGAGGAAGCATCAAATGGGGGCTTTATTGGTAATAATTACAAATTTTGGATAAATTGAAGAGATTGTTGCAATGGATAAGGCTGATCACTTGAAGAGCTGGAGTTTAACTGGGGATCTTCTTCTAACCCTTATCATGTAAGAGTGTGAATTTGAATTATCTTAGACAAAAATCTTTAAAAGTTAGATTTAGATTAGGATTAGAACAGAAAACCCTAGAAAAGGGACGTTCCGCACAATAGAAAGAGGTTCTCGCTTCTTACGTTTTTTGCAATTCTTTATTTTCCTTTTATTTTTGTTATTGGAGTAAAAGTTATGTGTGGCTAAACTCGATCTTTCTGATTCAAGGGGATTCAATATTCTAGATGTAACTTTGTGAGGTTTTGTGTTCAAAGCTTTTATTTATATTTTAATTCAAGTATTTCTTGTTTTGAGTTCTTATATTTCATGAATGATTAATAATCGATTAATCTGACAATTTAATTTAATATTGATTATTCTATCACTATCGAGGAATTCAATGATCTGTAATTTTCATGAAAGATTGGTCCAAGTAGCAAATAGGTTATTTATGAATTTCCATCTTTAACTTATAATAAACAAGAAAACAAATTTTAATTGTTGCAATTATCTTGATTGTGTAATTTAGGGTTTAGTTATTTTCACGGAGCTTATTTCTATTATTTATTTGATATGAAATGCTATCATACCCACTTAATGGATGATAATCTTTGGTTTGTGTGCTAGGTTTGAGCCAATAATTTAAAAAATTTTGATATTATTACCACTATCCTAATATGTTTCAGACTAACTGCTTGAATCGTGAAAATATTCTTTTTAGAACAATGATCAATGTTATTATTAGATGACATCTTTCCCTTAAATTGAAGTTTGGTAATCTCGACTTTCTCATTTTTAAATTCAGTTGACTTAAAATATTTTTATATTACTTTTATTAATTAATTATTTAACCAAAAAAACTCCCATTTAATTTTATTGCTTGAAATTGAGAAACTAATGTTTAGTTCTCTAGGGATTCGATCTAGTTGTGTGACTACTACAAGAAGTTTGGAGAATCATAATTATTTGGGGAGCTTCAACAACTCGACTAGGAATCAACTAGTGAAGAATCAGAAGAGGAAGAGATAGCTGGATGGGAGAAGGTACTCAATGCAATTTCAAACACTAATAAAGCAATTTCAGAAAATGCCAAGGTATAGAGAAGGAGCAGATAAGACAACGTCGAGACATCCGAAGCATTAATAAATACTTCATTACTCAAGGCATGGAGATTCCACCTCCAACACCATCGCCATCACCATCTCAACCACCATGACTAGTTTTTATGCTCTAACCATTATCTTTTTTTCTTATGTTTTCTTGCCATTTTTCTCATCTTATTTGTTATTTCTTCTTCTCACATTGAGTACAATATGTTGTCCAAGTATGGGAAAAGTTGTGTGCATTATATGTTTTTATTTTGAGTGTGGATTTTGCATGTTAGTCTTGTTTAGGTTTTCATAATATGACTCATGTGAATGGTCAATGGCTAGAACTTAATGGAATTAGTTTAACTTTGAGCATAGTCACTACAAGAAATTAATACAATCCACGACGTTTTATTAATAAAACGTCGCAGATTGTAAAGACTTTTTATGACGTTTAAAAAACGTCACAAAAAGTTCTAATTTTTCATGACGTTTTATAAAAACGTCATAAATTTGTAATATTTTTTGCGACATTTTTTAATTAAAACGCCACAAAAAAACCGCGACGTTTTGTACAAAACGTCGCGGTTGATCTACTTAATATTTAAAAGTTAATCTCCCGCGTTCATTTTTCACTTTCTTCTCCAACATTTTTCTTCCTTATTTTTCTCTGGTTTCTCTCTGCCTTCTTTCCACCCGGGCCTCTAGCAGCACCGCTCCTTCTTCCTCCACTAAGAAGCCCAAGCGTTTCGAGATTAACAGACTCTTTAAATGTG
>JAOSBK010000005.1:16836298-16852343 GCA_027568895.1 Erythroxylum shatona | reverse complement strand
AATATCACACTTTTGCACAATTGTACAAATATTCCTTAATGCACACGTACTTATACAATATGCACAATGCATGTTTAATGATAATTTCGGGGTATTTTATCGAGATCCTTATGAACAAATCATTCAGATATCAAAGCCCTCGTTACTACTAGTATACTTATAATTTGGACTGATAAAAAGCAATGTGAAACCAATTACACAACTTCATTGACCACTTCATATTTTCTTCCAATATACATACGGGTCAACTTTGCATAATAAATCTACTAAAGTAAATCGCAAAATTAGGCAATACTTCCTTCTACAAAGTTATTTTCCAATGTCTTAAGTTTCTATTAACACCAAAATCACTCAATTAGGTTCAGTAATTTGGAAGATATACCTCCAAACGTTTCGGACTGTTCTTATTCAAAAACGATTTACTATGTACAAATTCCACCCAAAAATTGAACATCTTAGAGACTGAATCAAAATTAGAATTTTTCATATAATTTGTAACCCTATTTATATAGTTTACTCCAAATTAATAACAATCTCATTTGGGATCCTACAGGTCCAGATATAATCAAAACATTGAAGTATGTTCAGTAAAACAACACCAGTTCATACCATTCCAATAGATTCTCTCATTTTCGTTCAATCAATCTTTTCCAAAACAATTCAGAATACTACCAATTTTTGTGGAGAGGTAGTAAAATTTGTTAGGAATATATTGGTTCAAGAATCAAGACATTTGGACATCGGATGAAGAAGTTATAACAAAAGATGAAAGTATGTTCAGAAAATAGCCTCCTTTGGATAAACAGGGCTAAGATCCATAACTCCAAAATTTATAAACTTTCTATAAATAGAAAGTTAAAAGAAGGATCTACAACTTTCATGAAGACTATTTTATCAAAATATGCCTATATCGGTACAATAAATTCACCGAAGTTCAGATCAAAAACTCAACACTATTACTATTCATTCCCAGAAAATTTCCAGACTTCATTCTCTAAAATCGAACACTTGAAATTTTTATTTTTAGTTTTTCTACTCCATTTCAAACAACTCATTCACCATAAATTCATACTACTCCAAAATATACTAGTTAAAATAAAAAATCACTAAAAGCCAAAAATTCATATTTAACCATTCATGCCCTGTCAACTTTCTGTATTTCCAACTTTTATTCTCGATCTCCATGTTTCCTCTCAACTTCCATTTAAACATTCATTCCTATCTCAGACCATCATTTTACAATTATTTTTCAACTCAAAAACCATTTTCTTAATCATCTCTAAAGCTTTTACTTACCCACGTAAACACACACACACACACATATATATACATGCACAGTGAAGAAACAGAAAATAGAGCATACCACTTTTTCATTCTTTAATTTTCTACACTTATTCTATACACCATTTTATTGCTATTTCAAACTCCAAAACTCATTTCTACAACATCTAATCACTAATAATCGTTAACACTATACCCATATTTTCATCCCATTAACACATTGTTTATGAATATATACACGTAAATCCCATGTTCATGCAGATGATAGTAAATTCATCAAATTTATTTCATAAATCCATAACTCTAAAAGATTTTCTCAATACTTGTTAAAGATTCCAAAATCTTCAACTATCCCAAAACCCTAAACTCCATGTAAGAACACGTAACCCACTGTGAACTCTAACCAACTTCTGGTTTTTCTTAAGACAGAAGAAACACTTAGCAGTGGGGGAAGTGGTGAGGGATATGAAAAAACAAAGTTAAGCAGTTTTATGGAAAACTCTGTGTATGGGAAGAAATTCAGAGAAGGTAATGATAAGAAAAAACTTAGTCTTTTAACTCTCAGATATCAAAACTTACTTCTGACAAATTATAAAAGCAACTTAACACTTATCACTTTTCCTAAGGTATAACTCTAAATAAGTTTTTTTAAAACTAACTCTATTAATTCTATCTTTACAATACAACTATCTATAATCTTCTTTTGATCCCATTTTCCTAGTTTCCATAAAAATGCATAATTTTCGAAAATCATCAAAATTCACCAAAATTTAAAAATATCACAACTCCACTAATTAATAATATTTCAATATAAATAAAATTCAAATTCTCAAAAATTTCTAATAATCACAACTCAATCCAATTATACTCGAAAAATGTCAATGAATGCATGTACAGTCATATGAATGTGCAAAAATGTGCATGTCACACTTAACTTATGCATGACATAAATTTTCCTAATTTCTCATAACTCGCTATTCTAGCCTTAACATAGGTAATGGGATGTTACAAGATAGGTACTCACAGAGGCCAAAGCCATCAAACGGAGGTGGTAGAGATACTTTTATGGCCTTTATAACGACAACATATTGGTCAACATAGAGTTAGGAGAACCCCTCATGTCGGGACAATATCTAAATGGGAACTGATGGGGGAGGATCACAAGGGAAGAAATTACAAAGGTTTTGAGGGGGATGAGGAGCAGATAGGGCCAAAGGGCCAAAAGAGATCCCATAAAGGTATGGAAGCGACTAGGCGCTGTAGGTATTGCATGGTTAGTTCAGCTCTTTAATATGATCCTCGAGTCAGCCAAGATACCAGATGAATGGAGATTAAGTAAGTTAATCCTCGTGTACAAGGCCAAAGGAGACATCCAACAATGTCAAAACTATCGAGGCATCAAATTATTAAGTCATACCATGAAGATGTGGGAAAAGGTAATTGAAAGGAGAATCCAGAGAGTTGTTTTGATATTAGACAACGAATTCGGATTTATGCTTGGTAGGTCTACAATAGAGGCAATACATTTACTTCAGAGATTGTTGGAATGCTACAGGGAACGAAAACGAGATTTACATATAGTTTTTGTAGATTTGGAGAAAGCTTATGACAAGGTTCCTAGAGAACTCGTATGGAGGTGTTTGGAGGCAAAGGGCATTCCTAGCACTTATATCAGAGTGATTAAGGATATGTATAAAGGAGTATTGACTAGTGTAAGGACGATAAGAGGCGACACGGAAGCGTTCTCTATTGGTGTTGGACTACACCAAGGCTCAGCTTTAAGCCCTTTTTTGTTCACATTAGTGTTAGATGAACTTACCAAACATATTCAAGAAGAGGTACCTTGATGTATGTTATTTACGGACGATATTGTCCTAGTGGATGAGACCAAGGAGGGAGTCAATGCCAAGTTAGAACGTTGGAGATAAATGTTCGAATCGAAAATCTTTAGAATAAGCAGGTCTAAGACGAAGTATTTATAATGCAATTTTTCGGGTAGCCAGGTAGTACAAGAGACAGTGGTAGCAATTGGTACTGATGTCTTACCATAGAAATCAAGTTTTAAATACCTTGGATCCATCATTAAGAGAGATGGTAATATCGATAATAATATAGTACATCGTATTAGATCTGGGTGGGTCAAATGGCAGAGTGCGTCAGGGGTTCTATGTGATAAAAAGGTCCCTATAAAACTCAAAGGAAAGTTCTATAAAATGGTGATTCAGCCAACCACATTATATGGTGCAGAGTGCTAGCTTATTAACCGTAGACATACGTGACAATTGTTGGTAGCAGAAATGCAGATGCTTAGGTAGACGTGTGACATTACCAAAAGAGATAGGGTACAGAATAGAATACTGAGAGACAGGCTACAAGTTGCTAATATTGTTGACAAGTTGAGAGAGAAAAGGCTTAGGTAGTTTGGGCATGTAAGCAGGATGCCCTTTGATGTTCCGGTACTACTCAACGAGAGAATAAACCTTAGTGGTTATAAGAGGAGAAAAGGGAGGTTTTATAAGAACTGGAGGGAGGTGATCAAGAGAGATATGTCAGAGTTGGCCCTCACGGCTGCATTGGCTAGAATTAGAAAAGTCTGGTAGGATAGGATAAGGGTAAATGACACACTATAAAGCCCTCGTGCCTCATCCTTACCTCTTAGGGAGGAGTTTTTTTTAGGTCTAGGGGGAAGATTCCCGCAATGGACGTATAAAATCGTAGGATTGTCGTATTCTCAAGGCACTAATTAGAGAAGACTCATAGAACAACTAGCAATGAGACAAGCTAGTCTTTGCAGGGTGAAAGGTAATAACAGATTACGCTCACCATCAGGTGTGTATATATATATATAACCTATATTACTATTATCCTGTCACATCTACATATATATATTTATATATATATATAATACTGCCAATCTTTACGTATTTACTCTTTTAACCTATATCACTATTATTCTGTCACATCTGCATGTGGCCTACTGGAAACTGCCTCTCTACAATGTAGAAGTAAGGCTACGTACTATCAGGCTCCTCCAGACTTTGTTTCATTGCGGGACTTTGGGGTATGATGATGAAGATGACGACTATAGATAAAATTCTTAAAATAATTACTGTACAATTGAAATTATGATGAGATCATAATTATGAGATTCAATTTACACTTTTGTGTTATTCCTCAATGTTTCTAGTTGTAGTTTCATCAAGACTGGATATTATTGAAACAGTAAAACTAGCATACATTATGTTTCTTTCTTATGAAGAAAGTAATTGATATCATCAATTAAAGTATAGAGATACTTAAACTAATGTGTGAGAGATTATTAGAGAATAAATCACTAAACTGACCTGATAATGAGAATTCTAAATGGAATATTACTTATGTTTCTATGGATTATCTCATAATCCATAGAAATATAATTGATCCTCAGATTTGAGATTACCAAGGTATCCAATGTGGGAATTACTGTGTTTCGATGCTACTTATGAATCATCCTAGGATAGTTCATTCGGTAGTAATTGGATACAATATGAACCATATATAGATAGTTGAGTAAGTTCATATAGAATTCATCACTCTAAAGTAATTAGAGAGAATATTTTGTTATTCTTAATTAGTAATAATTTATGGAATTGTCTGGCCAGAGTGAATTGATATTTGAAAATGAGCTTTATTTTTAAATTTCAATTATAAATCAATTACTAATTAGTAAGAACGAACATGATTAGATGATAACAGTAGAGAATGTATCCATACCCTGTCCAATTAGAATATTGAATGATGAAAGGATTAAATTATACATTATAGCCATGGTTTATGATTATAAATTATTTAATTAGAGAATTTAAAATAAATTAAAAGGAGTTTTAATTTATCTAGTTCTAATTGTGAATTAGAACTATAATTTATAATCATTGTTAAGTTATTAGGAACTTGATGGGTCACACATTAAAGAGCAATTTATGAAAGAAAAATCAATTTAATTAAGTTGGACTTAATTATAAAGTTTGAGATACTTTGGGAATCAAATATGAAATATTTGATTCTATTAAAATTAAATTAATTAAAATAAGATTTTGATTCTAATTATAATTAAAGAAATTTAATTTTAATGAAAAACTGTTATGAATTTTCTATTTAAAGGGAATATCTTTTTAGAAGCTATCACTTTTTGTCTTCTTCCTCTCAAAGCAGTTTGAGAATCGCTCTATGGATACTATCGAAAGTTGGACAATTGAACAATTGACGATTGATCGATCAGAAAACATTTCACAAATTTTTCATCGGAAAGCGAATAAGGTACGATTTCTTAATCGTTTTGTGTTTTATTCAAGTTTAATTAATTATTAGGATCCGCTTAGAATTTGTAAAAATTTTTGTTTTTCATTACACTCCTGATTTGATCACAGTTGGATTGCAACATAAATATCTCTGTATAACTGTTTTTGTTAGCATATCTCTTTTAAGTAATTTTTATTGCTCAAATTTTAATGAAAATTGTTCTATTTTATCAACACTTAGGAGTTGAAATATGTTAGGGTTATCATTATCAACTTGTCAAGTTGAGCTTAATCTTTTTTGCTACATTTATTCATGTCAATCCAGAAATAAAATTAAGCATTATGTTCGTAATTACGGAATTACCAAAATCTTTAAATACTTATAATACCTCAAGCAATCGATTGCTTATAAGAACTGAAAAAACGTCATGCTGATGAATGCTCATTTCACTTCAATGTTTCAGTTGATATTCATGGAAAGGAGGGTTAGATAAGAAAGAATATTGGACTGATGCTTTAAGGGTGGGACATAGCTCCTTTTAGTAATAACGTGTAATGTAGCACCTTAAACAAGTGGCAATTACACTTTTGGGTACACGATGCCAATAGCCTTCTTTTCTTTTTTGAGAAAAGAAGAGGTTTGTAATAGCATAATGAAAATGAAATTGACCACCAATTTCTCTTTAATTCTGCAGGTCTGGTGGCGATGACAGTATGGTCGTCTTGTTCTTGACTCTCGTGGAACTTCAATTTTTACATCTCTCTCCCTCTCTCTTTCAAAGATGAAGAAAACAAGATCTGTATGCATCAAAAGTGCACAAGGATCTAATGATTGTAAAAAGCAATCTCCAAATCTAAAGGTCGAGAGAGATTCGGTTGGACTGCTATGTCTCTCTATCATAACGTGAGCAATAAAGTCAAAGTAGAAACAACTAGGACAGAGAATGTTGCATGTACCTATAATACGCATACTACTTAAAGAGGGTTTCTCACTTTCTCTACATTTAAGACTTAATCTGTATGGTAATAAGTAGATAAGCATATCTCATCTCATCAATTGTGGATACATCTATACAGTGAATTTTAACATGAAGCATCTTTATAAATTAAATACCAAAATAGAGGCCCATATATATACAAGGGAAAAATGTTCATAGTTACAGGATCTTTCTCCACCCATCAAAATGTTATCATCTATCAAATGAGATTTACATGATATCTCAGTGAAAATAAAATTCTTAATAAAGGTTGATAAAAGAGAAAATGGCTGCTTATAACTCCATAGAGAGTGTAACAAGTTTTATGTCCCCTTAGGCCTTTATATGGTCAATTTGGTCAAATCAACTTCTGAACATCGGATGCTTCTATAGTCACATTCACATGGGCTGCCTTCTATTTTGTAAATATGATGAAATTAAACAAGATTTCATTTTAATTAGATATATTTAGAAACTCCAAGTTGGTTCTGCCTTATTATCAGCCATACAAATTCTATAATCAATTCTTTTGGTTTCTTGTTGATAGTATGACCTATGAGGATGGGGATGGCTTCTGATTGGTGCAACTTCAAAATAAATATCGGAAAATCACAGGAATCTTCTTAATGATTGGACAATGACAATGACTTGGTCAAATATTCTTATCAGTGTTATGGAAAAAGGAGGAGTTAATGTCTGTCGTTTTTCAACATTATTATAAATTTAACCAATTAATTAATAAATTAATCATATTTTAATAATAATTATTATTAAAATAAAAAATTGATCACTTCAAAATTTTTACAATTAAGTCATCTAAGTCCGTTTAATTTTTTAATCATTGAAAAATAACTATAATTAACTCAATAATATTGAATGCCATGGTTTAACCAAAAAGGGAATAGACCCACTATTACCATATTTACGACGTAATACCTCCACCCACAAAGCAGAATTATTCAAAAATATCTTACATTCCAACTTACCCATCAAAGCAACATTCATCAATCTAGAACTTTTTAAAGCAAGACCACCATAATTCTTTGGTCGAATAAGCTAATTCCAACCAACCAAATGTAGCTTACGCCTAATCTGTGAGGAACTTCAATAAAAAATCACATGCCAAACATTCAAAATTACCATAAAGAAAGGAAGGTAACTAAACCATTTGCATCGTGTAAATTGGTAGCGAAGAAATAGAAGGGTTAATAAGCACTTCCTTCCCAGCGGGACTTAGAAAGTTAGAATATTAATTAGCCATCCTAGTCTCTACCAAACTCACAATATGCTTGTAATGAGTAATTGAAGTACGACTATGCAACAATGGAATACCCAAATACCTTCCCAAGTCAAAAGTAACTGCTACTCCTAATAACTACTGTAATCGGGACTTCATAACACGAGAAACATAATTTGAAAAATAAATTCTTGACTTAAAAAGATTAACCCTTTGCCCACTCGCCATACAGAATATATCCAACACCTCACAGACCATGTTAGCCTACTTAGTTAAAACCTTACTAAAAATCGACAAATCATCAACAAAAAGTAAATGAGTACTAATACCTGGCTCACCTTTAGATGCCCTAATCGACATCCATTTTTTACTCATCAATGCTCTCTGAGCACTGCTGTGGTCCATAATGTAGATATTTGTATCTACAGCATGTGGTCCATAATGTAGATATTTATCAACGACCTTTTTATGACTAATGTCATTATGTTATTGAGAAATCGTCAAATTTTCTTTCCTTTCCAATTGATTCTATCAAATCTAATATGGTTATCATGCTGATTCGACTAGTAATATGGTTTTAGGTCTTGAAAAAGGTTGCAGAGCCAGTAACTCCACTAGGCTGGTGGGGTATGATATGTATATTTGATGATTCTTTATTGGTCTTACATTAGCAAGTTAAATGTGATTGCAGTAAGGAAAGTGAGCGATAAAAGGGATTAGATAGAGATTGCAAGTTCAAAGTACTACATGAGCCATTGTATTTCTTCTTTTTGTTTTCTTTTTCTGGTACAATGAGCCACTTTTTATTTCGTACCTTTAAACTGCTTTTAAAAATCAATTCCATAATTTCATGAAGGTGATTACATTCTATGTTTTATAAGGAGCTGATAGATTTATCAAAAGTGCCTAACATGGTGGTATTAAAGTCGCTGTCATGTCTTGAAGTTCTCCTGATTACCCAATCTTTAAGTAACAGCATAAGACTAGGAAAAAGAAACACTATAAGAAACTCATAAGAACATTCTTTTTTCTTTTGTTTTCTTATATAAATATGTCTTCACTAATCAGGAGCATCGACAAAAGAAGAAAGAAATCCATTCCACCTGGATGCTTTCTTAATCAACAACAGCTTTGAACACTTCTGGCACAGGGGATAGCATTATTTTATTGAGGTAAAATCAAAGAAAAGAAAAACAGGGGATTCCAGGCTATCATTAGCACATTGTGCAATTTTGGTTGAGACATCCAGATTCTAAAATCAAATAATGCATCAAAGCAGGAGACCCTTCAAGAATTAAACCTTAAGCCAAACGGAATATACATGTTAACATTTTCGAACTATACATGTACCTCACTCACTCACACATGAAACTTGCCATTTATTTCTTACACAAAGATTCACGTAGATAGCAAAAGAAGGCGGCGACGACCTCACGTTTACCTTGAACAGTTGTATCTCCGGACAGGAAATTTATGGATATTAAAAACAGTTCACGCAATTCCAGGTAGGAGTCCCAGATTGGATCTATTGATCACGTGCTTGTCCAAATTTGGAATGGCCAAAACCTTATAAAGGTTTTGTGTCAGGCGTGTTAGTTGAGTGCCAAATATTATCAGTAATCCCATAAGGAGGGTCTTGCGGATGATACCAACTGAAACCAATATCACAAGTCTCAGGTAGAGCCAGCTGCCACAGAGAAAAGAAACGGAACTCACCAAACTGATTATATATGTCCGAGAAAAGATCTGGCAAGTCCATGAACGTGTCATCATCGTCCCATCTCGGCGAACTTGACGACTCTTGAGTGTCAACATATGTTATAGAACTGTCAGGAGAGCGAGGAGCCACCGGCAATATTTCATCCTCCTCATGACTCTTTTTGGGGTCCAAGGCGGCGGCTAGGGCTGCTGCAGCCTGAATGTCTTTCGGGGAGGCAGTGGTCGGACGGGGGAGTTGGTGAACAAGCTCCGGAAAGTTGAGGCAAGCTGAACTACCCTTGATGGTGAGAGCTGCCACGTCATGGGCTCGAGCCGCCATTTCTGGAGTTGGGAAAGTACCTAACCAAATTCTTGAGTTTTTCTTTGGTTCTCTGATTTCTGACACCCATTTTCCCCATTGGCGCATTCTCACTCCACGATAAGTTGGCGGCCTGCTAGCATTTCCATTGTTGTTGACCTTTTTGACACATTGATCACCATCATTTTCTCTTGGTTCATGGTTTCGTTTATAGATCTTTGAAGTCTTTGCTTCTGTGGATTTATCAGACGTTGAAGAGTATGAACTAGACGAATTACAATAAGAAGAAGAAATAAATTGAGCCTCGGACTCAGGTGATGTTTCCATGGGACAAATTGTTGCGGGTGGCAGGTGCTTAGTGAAGATATAAAGAGAAAGGAAATAAAGTAGTAGGGCCTAAGCAAATAATAGCAGGGGGTACAGTTTTGTTTATTTTGTAGTCATGTTGATCTTTAATAATGCACGGGTTTGGCTTTATTTTCTGTAGTGTTCGTTCAATTGGTTGTCCTTTTCCTGAAGAGCTCTACTAGAGTAGGAAAAGGAGTTTCTTTTTATGTAAATCATGTGTTATTTCATCGCTAAGTTTGTAGCTATAAACGGAAAAAGGGAGAGAACGAAAAGGAGAGCATGGTAAAAATTTCCAAGTTCGTAATACATGATTTGGATGGATGAAACCAACGTAGGATTCATCCAAGTCATAAAATATTGTTTGATCCAAGTTATGAAATTCACTTGCCAGCAAAGTATTGAATTTCCTACCACATTGGCCTATACCAGCCAAAAATTAGTATAAAACTATAATATTTCATACCGGTCGGTGATATTTGTCGGTATCAGCCATTTCAATTGGCATCGGTCAGTACTGTAAAAGTTCAAAATATCCGAGGACTTAAATGAAAAAAAAATATTCAACCTTGAAGACTTTTTTAAAGAAAGATATATCTATTTAATTCATTCTTATGAGATCAATATATATACATGAGTAGTACAACAGAAGGGATCTATTGCTATCGTATCTTATCAATTAGTTAATATCTCTACTGCTATCATATCTTATCAGTTAATTAACACCTGATCATATACAATAATAGTTAGATAGCTTATATCTATTCCGCGTATCCCGCTAACACTCCCCCTCAAGTTGTGCATGAACATCTGTTATGCCCAACTTGTCTAATGATTCATGGAAAGCATTCTTAGTAATAGATTTTGTAAAGAGACCTACCGATTGATGCCGTGATTGTACATAAGGAAACTGAATGATATTACCATCTAACTTTTCTCTGATAAAATGCCTGTCAACTTCCACGTGCTTGGTACGATCATGTTGAACCGGGTTTTGTGCTATCTCAATTACTGCCTTATTATCACAACAAAAGTTCATGGGTAGTATGACTTCAATCCCCAAGTCTCTGAAAATTCGTCTTATCCACAACAACTCACACAATGCATGAGCCATGTTTCTAAATTCTACTTCAACGCTTGATATAGCCAGTTGTCTTTTACTTTTCCAAGTTACGAGATTACCACCCACTATTGTTAGATAGCCAGTAGTAGATCTTCTAGTAGTTTGGTTACCTAGCCAATCCAAATCTGAATACCCTTCAATCTTAATGTTTCCATTCCTCGCAAAGAATAATCCTCATCTAAGTGTGCCTTTCAAATACTTCAACACTCGTATAACAGCATATAGATGACACTCGTATAGCAGCGTATAGATGATCCTCACTAGGAGCATGCATAAACTAGCTTAAGATACTCACAGCATATGCTACATATGGTCGCGTATGCGTGAGGTAATTCAACCTTCCAATTAAGCGTCAATAACTCTCTTTGTCTGCTGGAGTCTGATCTGGGTAGATTCCAGTCTGTGATTCAATTTAATTGGCGTCTCTACTAGTTTACATTCAACCAAACCCATTTCTACAAGTAGGTCCAACGTATACTTTTTCTGTGTGAGTTTAATTCCACGGTTTGTCCTAGTGACCTTTATTTCAAGAAAGTAGTTGGGCTCCCCGAGACCTTCATCTTGAACTTTGTTGTCAAATGTCTCTTCAAGTCGTCAATCTCCTTTTGATCACTTCCAGTAATGATCATGTCATCCATATAGATGAGCATCATTGTAACTTTTCATTCTGCCTATTTTACAAAGAGTGTATGATCAGCATTACTCTAGTTTAAACCAAACTCCTTTATAATGATTGTAAGCTTGTCGAACCAAGCTCGCGGTGATTGCTTCAACCATAGAGTGACTCTTGAAGCTTGCACACTTTGTCTTTGTGTATTCTTGAGCACTTAACTCCTTCTGGAATTTCCATGTATACTTCTTCCACCAATTTCCCGTTTAAAAATGCATTCTTTACGTATAGTTGTTGAAGAGTCCAATCTTTGTTTGCAGTAATTGAGAGTATGATTTGAACAGTGTTCATCTTTGCAACAGAACTAAAGTCTCATCGTAATCCACTCCATACTTCTGTGTATATCCCTTTATGACAAGTCTAGCTTTGTAAAGGTCTTGGCTGCCGTCCGTCTTGAGCTTTGGTGTGAATACCTATTTATAACCCATTGTTCTCTTTCCTTCAGGTAGAACCACTAGCTCCTATGTATCATTTTTTTGCAAGGCCTTCAGTTCTTTGTTCATTGCTTCCTTCCATTTCGGGTCATTCAATGCTTCCTGTACATTCATGGTTATATGAACATTATAGAGCCCACCTATTATTTTGACATCAGAGGTTGAAATGTAGTTACATATGGGTACTTGCTTCGTGCCTTAGATCCAGTTCATATTACCTCTTCGGCACACCCTTCGTTATTCTCTATGAGGTTCTGACATTTTGGTCATTTTCCATGCATGGTAGAAGTGATTTCATCTTCCTGCTGTTGTTGAAGATCCCCACCTACACACTGTTCAATACATGGTGATATATCACAAGAAGATTCAGATTCTGTATTTACCTGTGGTGGTGGCTCCCAGTTTTAAGCTAAAGGGACATTCGAGGAGGATCCTTCAGCTAGTGGTGTAGGCAATATTGGACTTATTGGTCCTTTTGGGAATTTTTGCACTACACAGCTAAGTTTTACCCTTTCTACGTATGGTTTGTAGTTCTACAAGTTCTCCAAGTTCGTGCTCGACATCAACATCCTCTATACTTCCCTTCTAATTTGCAACATCTCTTTTGTTGGACTCTGAAAATTTCTTGGAAGTTAGAACTATTAAATGAGAAATTGTTAGTGATTAGTTATGAGTAAAGAAAAAGGAGAATTCTTGAATTTGAAATGATATACAAGATTTAGGTAATGAATGTAGTAAGTTGATGATGAGTGGGTATATGTGGGCATGTTCTGTTATTAGTGTTCATGATTAATCAAGGACTATAATTTGTTTATGAAAGATATTGAGTATAAATGGAAGTTGAGAGGAAGAATAGTGATTGGGAATGAAAGTTGAAAATGCGGAAAAGTAAAAGAGCATGGATAAGTTGATTATGAATTCTTGGTTTTTTATGATTTTTTACTAAACTTGTATATTTTGGAGTAGTATGAATTTATGGTGAATGAGTTGATTGAAATGGAATAGAAAAACTAGAAATAAAAAAAGTTTGAAATGTTAGTTTTTGAAAAATTGGAAGTCTGAAAACTTGGGGAATGAATAGTAGTGGAGAGTTGGATTTCTGATCCGAAATTTCTGTGATTTTTCTGTACTGATTTAGAGCGATTTTGATAAAAATGGCCTCCATGAAAGTTGCAGTTTATCTTTCTAGCTTTCCAATAGTATATAGTATGAGATTTTTGAACATCTGAGTTGGGAGATATGATCATTAGAAGTTGTAATGCTGTTTAGGATAAAACTTTCAGGACAGCCACATTGATTTAGAATTTTGACCCTTAAAGAGGTAGAATTATTTTTAAGTTCTTCATAGAAGTTATAGATCTTTCTTTTAGCTTTCCATTGATATAAAGTTTGCAAAATTTGGAGTTCTGGATCAAAAGTTATAGGATTTAGAAGTTGAGATGTCGGAAGAGGAAAAACGAAGGAAGCAAGTCACACCAAGAATAGAGGCTTTTGTAATTAAGTTAGTCTACGAAATTTTGTAATTTAGAGTCATTTTAAGCATAAGCATTCAAATTGTATCGTGTGTATTTCGTATTTTTGTATTTTGTATTTTAAAATGAGCTTGTATAAATTCTTTTAGAATTCATTTATGAAATATGGTTAGATTTTGGCTTGTGACTCTCTAAATTTTAGTTGTTCAATGTTCAACTATTGTGGGCACGCCACCATTTTGGGATTACGGGTTATGTTTTGTCTCCGAATATTTAAGCTCCGAAAACAAGGTCCAACATCTCCTATATGGCAATGATGTATTTACAACACTAATAAAAAAGAACCTTGACAGTCCACCACTGTAGGCACATCCAAGAATAAGATACTCACATCATGCATGAAGTATTCACATGGTAGAATTTTTCATTCATCACACCTTTTGATCATATGATGCACATCCACATCTTTTACAAGATTAGGTCTTTATCCAAGTCAAACTCATTGTATCTTCTACCTTATCTTGACTTGAATTTGAAGTCTTTCATTATCTTGGGGATCTAATTATCAAAAAAGTCAAAAATAAATAAGAAGATATATACTTTATATCTTAACAATCTCCCTCTTTTTGACATTTTTGTCACAAATAAGAAACTCCCTCTAAATGAAATAGGTAGATATATAATTCACATGAGAAAAGAACTCCCCCTTAATCCAACATCCATTAAATTCTTCAAATTCAAGAAACATCTAAAGAAACAATTATCTAATCATCCAAATTTCTCCCACTTAGGACAAAAAGATGTCAAAAAAGAAGACTAATAGTCACAAAGATACCTTAAAATTTCCCCCTGAATTGAACAATCACCAAAAACAATCTCATGTCTCCCCCTTGAGACAAAACAATGTCAAAACAAGAATCCTTTAATGTGATCAATCTTAGCGAATAAAGAAACATAAGAATCACTTCAATTTCATCTTTATAAGACTGATCAAATTCATAAATTCCATCATCAAGCATAGTCTCATATACATATCAATCAATTGAACCTTAGAAAACTCATAAATAAAAACTCAGAAAGCCTAAGCGATAACTTCTTCGAATCTCTTTTCTTCTTAATAAATAACATCAAACTATACTTCAAAAATGTAAAGTACACAGTTCTTGTGTCCCTAAAAAAATTCAAACTTAGGCTTATTTCTTATCACATCATCTCGGTCATCAACTATTTGATTGATTTCTTCATCTAAAGTAACCGACTTATCCTCAGTCTAAACAGTTTCTTCAAAAGTAGTAACTAATTGCGAATCTAGACAATTTCTTGTTTTTCCTTCACTACTTCTTTATGCTTATACTTGACTCTTTCTAAACCAAAAGTGCTTCAGTAATGTGGGTTGCTACTGGAAATTTAATAGAGAGTGTCTAGATTTTTTGTTTTGACCCTTTTAAAACATCATTTGATACAACTTTTATCATTTCAGTCTTATGTGCTCGATTACTCTACAAAAGTGATTGAGATTTCTCCATGGACAGATCTGGTCGTACCAATTTTCTCATTATTCGACCTGAAACATTCACCTCTATAGCAAATGCCTTGAAGATTGGCTTTAGTCTTACCAATTTCCAACAACTCTTTTAGCTTTTTAGTACCTCCATTTAACATTTTTATTCTTTTTTCCGTACTGACCAGCTTTAACTTTGTTTCGTTTAGCTCATCTATTGTAGGTAACAACTTTTTCTCAAAATCTTAAATGGTGTTCTTTATAGTAGAGTTTTCACCTTCAACTTCTCATTTTCCATACATGTTTGGACCCATTTTGCATACATTGGCCCTGTTTAGCAAACAACGGATTGCATTATTTATTAGTTAATTCTATCAGTGGTTAGCTGATAGTTGATTCTATCAACTGATTTGACCAGCTAATAACATCAGCTGTTTATTAAAGATGTTTGGTAAATTTAGCTATTTAGTATTAGTTGTTGATGTGTAAAATGACTTATATGAGAATGATTTTTAAAAAAATTATAAGGGCATGAATATTACATTTCTTAGTATTTCGTTAAATATTCTTATAAGAACTTAGATTTAGAAATTTAATTTTACAAAAATTAAATTTATAACTTCAATAATAATAATAATAATAACAACAACAACAACAATAACAACAACAACAAGAATAATAATAATAATAATAATAATAATAATAATAATA
>JAOSBK010000005.1:16799955-16811109 GCA_027568895.1 Erythroxylum shatona | reverse complement strand
TCCGATACCTTTGTGATCCGATTTGTTGCTTCCGCATTTTATTATTGATTTGCCTTCGGATTCGATTTATCCTATTCAAATCCGCTTCGTTTCCTTCGTCTTCCGGTTGGGATCCGGTTTCCGGATCGAGTCCCAACAAATAAGTCTAATCTATTACAAGTTATGTTCTAATCTGACATAATGATATCCTGTTTTGAGATTTTGAGCTCTATTCTGAAACAAAATATGTTCTGATTTGATACAAGACATTCCTGATTTGATACAACTTATATTCTAATTTGAAAGTATTATATCCTATTCTGATACTTATACATTTTATTTTGATATTTAAATGTTTTGTTCTGTATTGATGAATCATATTCTATTTTGAGACACATAATGTTTGGATTACTCTTTAACATGAACAATCAAAGATTGCTTGTGATATGATCTAATTCTGTACATGTGAATGCTAGATGAATGTTACAGATAGTCGCTAGTTTATATCTTGTTTAGTTATTCCCCACTAAGCTATATGCTCAGCATGGTGGTTTTGCCTCTGTGTAGGTTATGATAAGAAGGTTTAAAGACTAAGACTAAGACAACCATAGTAGACAAAAAGAAGATGTTTTGTTTTGGAAATGTTCAGTTTATTTTTTGGTTGTAATCACTATTATGAGACCCTTTTGTATTTTATGTATATATTTTGTAATAACTATAATACAGGTTAGATATGAAATTTTAGAGTGTGTATTATGATATTTATACAATGTGTATAAGGTTAACTGTTGTCAAGAACAAATGAAATATAGTATATGATTGCGTAAGTTTCTTGAAAAGCTTGGAATGCTATGAATTGTTTAATTCTGTTTTGTGTGACACTTGTATATCCTCTTAGGAGGTATGTACGTGTTACACTGTTTGGTATCAGAGTATGGTTTAGGCCATCTTGGTTTAACCAATGCTTAAATATTGCTTATACTTGGATATAAGTGTTGTGTTTAGCCTAATGCAATTTGTCCCATATTTTGGTTTTAGATTTGAGCATGGAAAGATCCCATGAAGTCGTTGACGAGGTTGCGGAGAGTAATAATCCTCCGTAATCTAGTCTATTTATTTCATGCCCTTTTGGGGTAAATCGGAATGAGGTTGAAGTCCCACCTCCTCCTCCACCTTCAATTTAGGGGGAAGCTTTAGTTAATCTATTACAAGATATGATGACTCTATTACACTGTATGGCTATAACTAAGGCTCTGATTGATCAGTTGTGGAAGTAGGGAGTTGAAGAATATACTAGAACATCTCTGGAAGAATATGAAAGAGATGAGTTTTGGTTAGAGAAGGTGAAAAGGGTGTTAGATGAAATTAGATGCCCACCTGATCAGATGGTGCATTATGATATCTCTTTTCATCATGGAGCGACCTATGAATCTGTACTTACTGAGGAGTTTCAATGTCATTAGTTTGTAGATGGTCTGAATGATTCTATCAAAGAACATCTTAAGACATTTATCCTCTTGCAGCAAGTGAGTTACCAACAACTGGTACAAGTTGCTATGAAAATAGAAAGGTAGGAGATGGTTACGAAAGAAAGGGTTTAAGAGGTTTTACTAAAGGAGGTCAGTCATCGGGTAAAAGAAGTCATAAAGGTGCCTCAATTACATAAGAATTCACTTGGAGATCTGGAACTATAGGAAGGAGAAAAGACATTCCCTGATTGGTTGATTCTAGTAGGGGTTCCCCTATAAGCCGAGGTTTTGGTGCTCCAGAGTGCCCTCATTGCTCCAAACATCATTAGGGTAAATGTAGGAGGGATATAGGTGCATGTTTTCGATGTGGAAGCATTGAGCATTTGATAGCCAATTGTCCTATAAGACAGCTTCAAACTTCACAAGCTGATAGAGAGGAAACAATTTCTCATGCTGGAAATAAAGGACACAGCAGAGGTCGTAGAGGATCTAGTCAAATCAAACCTAATCTGAGTACTCTCAGAGACTATTGATCGACCTATTATGCCTTCTACTTTAGCTTGAGCTTATGCTTTAAAAGCTCGCGAGGATCAAGATGCACCTGAGGTCATTGTGGGTACTGTTTCTCTTTTTAATTCTAAAATGCATGCTTTAAATGATCCTGGATCCACCCGTTCCTATATATGTGTTGGAGAAATTTCTGATAAAAAGATGCTTGTAGATCAGTTAGATTATGATATTCATGTAACCAGTCCTCTAGGTAGTAGTGTGTTGGTTAATCAGGGTTATAGAAATTGTCCTGTTATGATTCAAGGAAGTGAGTTTGTAGCAGACTTGATTAAGTTGCCTTTTCATTGATTCGATTTAATTTTGGGTATAGATTGGTTGTCCAAGCATCAAGCAGTGGTTGAATGTAGTGCTAAGACAGTTGTGCTTAAAAAGTCTAATAAACCTGAAATAATATTACATGGCATCCACATTAGTTCTCTGACTAATGTAGTATCTGCTATGCAAGCTCAAAGGTTCGTGGGGGGGTGTGAAGCTTATTTGGATTTTGTGTTTAATTCTATGAAGGAAACTGTTAAACTGCAAGATATTCTAGTGGTTAATGAATTTCCATATATGCTTCTTGAAGAGCTACCCTGACTCCCTCCCGAAATGGAAGTGGAATTATCTATTGAGGTTATGCCTGACACTGCTACTATATTCAGAGCACCATACAGATGGCTCCTACTGAATTGAAGGAGTTGGGGGTCAGTGGCAAGAGATAAGGGATTCATTTAACCTAATGTCTCACCCTAGGGAGCACCGATTCTATTTGTTAAGAAGAAAGATGGTACTCTTTATATAAATAGTTGAACAGCCAAGGATAGAAGATCTGTTTGATCAATTGAAAGGTGCAAAGGCATTTCCAAGATAGATCTACGATCAGGGTATTATCAACTTTAGGTAAAGGATGTGGATGTTCAAGACTACATTCAGGATCCGTTATGGACATTATGAATTTCTGGTAATGCCATTTGTGTTAACTAATGCTCCAGTGGCATTCATGGATTTGATGAATAGAGTATTCAGGATTTACTTAGACCAGTTTGTTGTGGTTTTCATAGATGGTATCCTAGTCTATTCCAACAATGAGCATGATCATGTTTAGGATATCTGGATTGTGCTACAAACCCTGTAGGAGAAACAATTGTATGCTAAGCTAAGCAAGTATCATTTTTGGCTTTTGGAAGTATCTTTTCTAGGACATGTTGTCTCTTCTCAAGGGATTATAGTTGATCCTAGTAAGATTGAAGCAATTATTAATTAGAAGCCGCCTCAGAATGTGACAGAAGTGAGAATTCTTCTGAGCTTGGCAGGTTACTATCGTCGGTTTATAAAGGGGTTCTCAGTAATAACATCCCTTTTGAAAAAATTTCTACAAAAAGGAGTGAAGTATGAATGGTCTGCTTGATGTCAAACTAGTTTTTGATCAATTAAAAAGAATGCATATTGAAGCTCCTGTATTGGCTCAAACCACTTCTGGTAAAGAATATGTTATGTTTAATAATGCATCGAGAAACAGTTTGGGTTGTGTTTTGATGCAGGATGGAAAGGTAGTTGCATATGCCTCTAGGCAATTAAAGCCACATGAATAGAACTACCCTACATATGATCTTGAGCTTGTAGCAGTAGTGTTTGCTTTGAAGATTTGGCGACCTTACTTATGTAATGAAAATTGTAGGATTTTCACTAATTATAAAAGTTTGAAGTACCTACTTACCCAAAAAGAACTTAAGTTGAGACAAAGGTGTTGGTTGGAATTGTTTAAAGATTATGACTGCATTATGGATTATCATCCTGGTAAAGCTAATGTCATGGTTGATGCCTTAAGTTAAAAGACTATTTCATCATTGTCAGTGCAGCAAGGTGAATGGGGACTTGCATCTGATGGGGCTTTAATAGCTCAGTTAAAAGCTAGGCTTACCTTGAGACTAGAGATCTATGATTCTCAAAAAGTTGATGATAAGTTGCAACAACTTATTTTGGCAACTAGAAGTGGCAAACAACCTAACTTTTCTGTGAAAGAAGAAGGTGATTTGTAATACAAAGATCGATTATGTGTACCAGATAGTGCTAAACTGAAAAGAAAGTTATTCTTTGAGGCTCATAATACTCTCTTTACTATGCATCCTGTGGAAATAAGATGTATCAAGATTTGAAGCAGCATTACTGGTGGTTAAGTGTAAAACATGATGTTATGGATTATGTATCCAAATGCTTGACTTGTCAGTGAGTTAAAGCTGAACAAAAGGTTCCATCTAGTTTTTACATCCTATTTCGATTCTTCAATGGAAATGAGATAACATTACTATGAATTTTGTCACTGGACTTTCTTTTACTCAAAGGAAGCATGATGTTGTGTGGGTGATTATGGATAAGTTTACCAAGTTTACTCATTTTTGCCTGTTCCTGGTGATTATTCATTCGTTAGGCTTGCAGATATATATGTGAATGAGGTAGTGAGGTTACATGGAGTAGAATTGTCTATTATTTTTGATCGTGATCCTCGATTTACTTTGAGATTTTGGAAATGTCTGCAAAAGGCTTTGGGTACTCAAGTCAAGTTTGATATCGCTTTCCATCCCCAGATAGATGGATAATCTGAACGAGTTATTCAGATATTGAAAGATATGCTTCGAGATTATGTGTTAGAAATCTCAGGAAATTGGGATAATATCTTACTCTAATAGAGTTTGCTTATAATAATATTTATTAGACTAGTATTGGCATGGTGCCTTATAAAGCCGTATATGGTAGGAAGTGTATAACTCCAATTTATTGGACTAAATTATGTGAGGATAAGATAGTCAGGCCTGATACTGTAAAAGATATTGAAGAGAAAGTTCAAGTTATCCAACAAAGATAGAAAGCTGCTAGTGATAGGTAAAAGTCCTATGCCGATTTAAAAAGAAAAGATATTGAGTATCACGTAGGTGATAAGGTATTCTTGGAAGTATCACCATGGAAACACATACTTCGATTTAGGAAGAAAGGTAAGCTCAGATCACGATACATTAGTCCTTATGAGATTCTTAAGAGAATCGGACTAATAGCTTATCAGTTATCTCTTCCTAAAGAATTGGCCAAGTTGCATGATGAGTTTCAAGTTTCTATGTTCAGAAGATATCGGTATGATGATACACATAAGATTCCTATGCAAGAAATTCAAGTCCAATCAGATTTGTGTTATGAGGAAGGGCCTGTATCTATCTTAGCTAGAGAAGTCCAACAACTCATAAATAAGCAAATACCTCTAGTGAAAGTACTTTGACATGACCATATACTTGAGGAAGCAACTTGGGAGTTAAAATAGACCATGAAAACTTAATATCCTCATCTATTTTCATTACGTATGAATTTTGAGGACGAAATTCTTCTAAGGGGGAGATATTGTAAGGTCCTAAATTATACCCTAGTTAAGATGTTACATGTTCATAAAGGTATATATGATAGGTGCTAAAATTGTGACATGATTGTAAGTTGTATATGTTTTGAATTTTGGTTTGATCTTGAACTTTGGTTTAATGGATCATACTTAGTGATTTGGAATTAACTGTTATCATTAGGAAATTGATAAAATGTACATTTGGACTAGGAAAATGTCAAATGTCAAGACAAGTTGGTACATGAAAAATTGGATGAATAAGCTTATGAGTTAGTGACATTTGGTAGCATTGATTAAGTGACAAGTGGCCTAATTGAGTTATGACATTTGGTAGCATGATAAGAAGACAAATGGCTCACTCCTATGTTTTCCATGTAGGTCACCCTATAGAAGGAGATGTGTCCCTTCAAAGTTAGGACACGTTGCAAAGAAAAAGTTGAATCACTACAGCTCATTTGGTGTTTTTACTGCCTTCTCTCTAGCTTCACCACTGAAACCTCTTACTCCCTCTCATGGTAATCTTTGTTTTATGTAATTGTTAAACCCTAGTAGGATCATATACCTTACATTGGTATAATTGAAGTTGATTAGGGTTTGTAATAAACCTAGTTTTAGATTAGATTAACTGGTTAAAGGTTGAATAAGTTTTAGATTTTCAATTGGGTTAATAACTTATGGAAGATGTTATTTTAATTACAAGTATCTAATTTGGGACTTATAAGTTATTAAAGAAATGAAGTATACTTATGAACACAAATATGATTTAAATGATATATGCGATGTGTTAGTTATAAATGTTTATAAATTAGGAACTTAGGTGAGTACATGGAAAATGTAATTACTTAATGTTTTATTGGTATATTGATGCAAATGCTTAAATTCACAAGGCATAATGAGTTTGTTCAAGTGTGAATAAATATATTCAGTTTGAGCATAAGAAGATAAATTCATACTTATGCATTATTTCATTGTCAAGTGATTCTAAAATATAAAATGTTTCATTTTAAAACTACAAATTCCTAGTTGTGGGTAAATAGGCATGTCTAGAAAGGTCTACAGCTGCTCCTGTAACTTGACACTAAGGTGTCCCCTGATCATTGATACTGCGATGTCCCCTTATTATCGACACTACGTTGTCTCTTTATTATTGACACTATGGTGTCCCCTGATTTTGAGACATAAGTCTCTTCTGTTCTACGATACTAATGATGGTATCTTCTGTTCTAGTCCCGTTACCCACTTCTATAAAAAAGACTAGCAGACTAATCTGTTTGTGTTCTGATATATGATCGGCTTTAAGGCAAGCTAAATTCTATTCTAACACAAATAAGTCTAATATGTTACAAGTTATGTTCTAATCTGACACAATGATATCATGTTCTAAGATTTTGAGTTCTGTTCTAAAACAAGATAAGTTCTGATTTGATACAAGACATAACCTAATCTAATACAAGTTATATTCTAATCTGAAAGTATTATATCCTATTTTGAATCTTGTACATTTTGTTCTAATATTTAAATATTTTGTTCTGTATTGATGAATCATATTTTGTTTTGAGACACATGATGTTTAGATTACTCTTTAATATGAATAATTAAAGATTGCTTGTGAGATGATATGACTCTGTACATGTGAATGTTAGACAACTGTTAGAGACAGTCGCCAGTTTATGTCTTATTTAGTTATTCCCCACTAAGTTATATGCTTAGCACAACAATTTTGCCTCCATGTAGGTTCTAAAAAGAAAGTTTAAAGACTGGGAGAAAGACAACCGCAGTGGCCAAGAAGAAGATGTTTTGTTTTGGAAATGTTCAATTCGTTTTTAGGTTGTACTCATTATGATGAGACCCTTTTATATATAGTTTGTAATAACTATAATACAAGTTGGATCTGAATTTTTAAAGCATGTATTATGATATTTATACAATGTGTATAAGGTTAACTGTTGCCAAGAACAAATGAAATGTGGTATATATTTGCATGAGTTTTTTGAAAAACTTGGAATGCTATGGATTGTTTAGTTCTGTTTTATGTGGCGCCTATATGTCCTCTTAGGGGGTATATATGTGTGACACAGCTAAATTCTCTTGAGGTTGAGATGTCTGAGTCTTTCCTTATGCGTTACATACTTAATTCCCTTTACCTCAATATGGACCCTTTAAAATCTCTTATAACACATATAAGGATAAATAGTCTATCAATGAACTACTAACCATGTGTGTTCAACAGGAAGGGAGGTTAATAATGGAATTGGGTGAAAGTGCACATATGGCCACAGAAGGAAGGAATAGAGGGCAAGCCAAGGAAAAGGAAAGGGTAAAATACCAGTCCATACTGAGATCAAAAAGGATTTCAATCCCAAGTGTCGCTTCTGCGAAAAGAAAGGGCACATAAAGAAGAATTGTGCTAAATTTAAGGCTTGGATTATAAAGAAAGGTATTTCAATCTCGCATGTTTATTTTGAATCTGATATGGTTGATGTTTGTCATAACATTTAGTTGATTAATTATGGTTCTACAATCCATATTTCCAATACCTTCTAAGGTTTCTAAACCACAGGAAGCTAGTGGGCAGTGAATAATGCATCTATTCAGGCAACAAGAAGCATTCACATATGGAAGCTGTTGGGACATGAAAATTAGTTTTGAATTCTAGTTTTGTTTTGACTTTGGAAAGAACAATTTATATTCCAAGTTTCTCTAGAAATTTGATTTCAATGTCAAGACTTGTACCTTTAGGATATTCCTTTAACTTTTCAAATACATCATTTGGTTTATATTATGGATCTAATCTTATTGGGAATGGTACAATGATTGATAGTCTTTTCTGAATTAATTTGTCGGAAAATGTTTTTCACAATACAATGCATGTCCATAATAATGTTGGTATTAAAAGATGTGTTATGAATGAACAATCCTCTATATCGTGGAACCGAAGATTGGGACATATTTTCCTTGATAGAATTAAAAAATTAGTGAATGTTGGAGTACTTAATACTCTGGATTTTACTGATTTAAATGTTTGTGTGGACTGCATAAAGGGAAAACAAACCAACATGATGAAGAAAGGTGCTAAGAGGAGTTCAGGCATGCTAGAGATCATACATATATGCATTTATATTCCAAAAATGGACTCATATGGTCATAAATATTTCATCTCATTTATGGATGATTACTCGCAATATATGTACCTCTACTTGCTTCATAACAAGTACGAAGCACTAGATGTCTTTAAGGTATTTAAAGTAGAATTGGAGAGACAATAAAGTAAGTAAACAAAGATCATAAGAACAAATAGAGGTGGGGAATTTTATGTTAGATACACTGAGAATAGGCAAGCACTTGGTCCATTTGCGAAGTTTCTTTAGGGGCATGGAATAATAGCTCAATACACCATACGTAGGTCTCCGAAACAAAATGGTGTAGCCGAAAGAGGAAACTAAACATTATTAGACATGATGTGGAGTATGCTTAGCAGCTCTAAAATTCCGAAATCCTTATGGACTGAAGCTCTTAAAATGGCAGTGTATATATTAAATCCAGTTCCAACCAAGGTTGTTTCAAAAGTACCATTTAAGTTATGGATAGGTTGAAAACTGAATTTGAGACATATACGCATTTGGAGATGCCCATCTGATGTAAAAGTTTATAATCCACAAGAAGAGAAACTAGATTCGAGGATTAAAAGTGGTTATTTCATTGGATGTGCTAAAAGATCCAAAGGGTACATATTTTATTATTCATCTCAAAGTATTAGGTTTGCGGAATCAAAGAATGCGAAATTTCTTGAGAATGACTTGATTAGTGGGAGTGATCAATCTCAAGAATTAGTTCTTAAGAAGGATCATTGTGAAATACAAACTCCTACTTCAAGTAATAGATTAACTATCATTCATAGCATCCCTCAAAGTTAAACAAGTGTTGAACAACCAACCATTGAAGTTCCACAACTGTTGATGACAATCTAGTAGATCTGCTTGTTCAACAATCACTAGAGGTTATTGAGCAACCGGTTATGCAAGTTCCTCTATAGGAGGGCACTAATATAACATGAAGAAGATCAACTAGAGAGAAGAAATCAGCAATATCTAGTGATTACATTGTGTATTTACAAGAAGCTGACTTTAATATTGGAGACGAAAATGACCCTAAAACATTTTCACAAGCCATGAATTACAATGAGTCTCAATTGTGGCACAATTCCATGGTAGTTGAGATGAATTCTATGGCATCTAACAAATTCTGGGATCTTGTCGAGTTTCCTAATGGTGTAAAGGCCATTGGATGTAAATGGGTCTTTAAGACAAAAAAGGACTCATTAGGAAACATTAAAAGATATAAAGCTAGACTTGTTGCTAAAGGATTTACTCATTAAGAAAGATTTACACAGAGACCTTTTCTCCTGTATCTAAGAAGGATTCCTTACGAGTCATTATGGCATTGGTTGCCTATTTTGATCTAGAACTACATTAAATGGATGTGAAAACAATGTTCCTAAATGGAGACCTAGAGAAAGAGGTTTATATGAAACAATCGGAAGGATTCTCCTTTAGTAATGATGAGTGTTTGGTGAGTAAGCTTAAGAAATCCATATATAGATTGAAACAAGCCTCCCGTCATTGGTATTTGAAATTCCATGATATCATCTCTTTATATGGTTTATAGAGAATATTATGGACCAATGCATATATTAGAAAGTTAATGGGAGTAAAATTTGGTTCCTTGTTCTATATATGGATGATGTTCTACTTGCCACCAATGACAAGGGTTTGTTATTTGAGGTGAAAAAATTTCTTTCTAAGAATTTTGATATGAAAGATATGGGTGAGGCATTTTATGTCATTGACTTTAAGATCTTGATAGATCTCAATACTTTTTGGGTATATCCCAAGAAACCTATATCAATAAAGTCTTGGAGAGATTTCGGATGAAAGATTGTTCACTAAGTATAGCACCTATTATGAAGGGTGATAGGTTCAATTTGAACCAGTGCCCGAAAAATGAGCTTGAAAAGAACAAATGAAAAATATTTCATATGCTTCTGCAGTAGGGAGCCTAATGCATGCTAAAGTTTGTACAAGACCTAACATTGCATTTGTTATTAGAATGTTGAGAAGATATCATAGTAACCCAAGTATAAACCAGTGGAGAGTTGACAAAAAGGTGATGAGGTACCTTCAAGGGATCAAAGATTGCATGCTTATGTATAGACGAACTGAAAATCTCGAAGTAGTTGGCTACTCGGATTTGGACTTCACTGGTTGTGTTGATTCACAAAATTCAACATCTAGATATGTGTTTATGTTTGCCAGTGGAGCGATATCCTGGAAGAGTTCAAGGCAGACTTTGACTGCTACTTCTATCATGGTGGCTAAGTTAGTTTCTTGTTTTGAGGCTACCTCACATGGTGTATAGTTGAAGAGTTTCATATATGGGCTTAGAATTATGGGTTCTATTTCTAAGCTGTTAAAAAATGTAATGTGAAAATTTAGCTATAGTTTTCTTGACCAAAAACAACAAGAGTGATAGTCAAAGTAAGCACATCGACATTAAGTATTTGGCCATTAGGGAACGTGATGTAAGCGGGACCATGGACAATCGAGCTAGGCCAGGCAGAGAGCTAGCTAAACCAGAATGACCCATGACCAAAGCTAGGACCAAGAGATTTAAAGAGGCTCTTTAGGCGCATGTGGACTTTTATCTTGAGAAGATGGCGAGCTCCAAGCCTATTGGAGGAGAGTTTAATGGAATTGAGCCTAAACTAATCCATCTAAC
>JAOSBK010000005.1:16767785-16790484 GCA_027568895.1 Erythroxylum shatona | reverse complement strand
GAAACTAATTAAAACATGATCTGAACATGTTGGACCTTATAGATCACGTCCTTATCCTTATTTTTAAGTGGCACATGGTTGTCACATGGTATTTTAAGTGAGTTCTCCCAATTGGACTCCATGTGGGCCTTTGGACACTTTATATTGGGCTTCAAGGAGTAAGACAATGCCTCTTGGACCTTTATGAGATGAAATCTGATTCAACAATATGGGCTCTATCTCTTGAAGGTCTTGGATTAAACAATTCAATGCTTGCTTCATTGCTTTGGCCCTAGCTCTTGTCATTGGACCTCCAACATCTTGTAATGGATCTTTAGGAATATTAGACTTGAATGTTGGGCTTTTGATATGAGAATTTCGTTCATCCCCTTGCCTTGAACATTCAGACTTCAAATCTGATCCAATTTCAGCTCCTAAGCTTCCTTTTGCAAGCTCATGTCCATGCAAGTCACATCCTAGGCTTCCTTGAGGCGAATCACACCATGGATGCTTCTCTTCTTGTCTTTCACATGCCCATGGTTCTCCATCAGTTGGCATAGTCGTTGGGCAATTTTGATGGCCAAAACAACCCATTGGCACAGTCGGTGGGAACCTTCGATGGGAAAAACAACTCGTTGACACAGTCACTAGGCACCATTGGTGGGCCAAAAATCCCATTGGCACGGTCATTGGACACCTCCGGTGGCTGAAATAGCCCGATCACACTGTCGTTAGATACTTTTGGTGGAAAAAATAGCCCGTTGGCATAATCGTTAGGCACCTTTAGTGGACAAATCAGCTCATCGGAATGGTCGCCTGACACCTTCGGTGAGAAAAACACACCATTAGCAAGGTCATTGGACACCTTTAGTGGGCCAAAAAACTTGTTGACGCAGTCATTGGACACCCTCGTTGGCCGAAACAACCCAGTGGCACTATCGTTGGATACCTTCAATGGGAAAGATAGCCCGTTGCCATGGTTGTTGGGCACCTTCAGTGGGAAAAACAACCTATTGGCTTGGTCGTTGGACAACGTCGGTGGCCACAAAAGCCCATTGACATGGTCATTGGGCATTTTCGGTGGGAAAAACAGCCCATTAGGATAGTCGCTGGACACCTTTGGTGCCCGAAATAGCCCCTTGACATGGTCGCTGGGCAGCTTCGGTGACTAAAAAAGCCCATTGCCACAATCACTGTGAACCTTCAGTGGGATTAATAGTTCATTGTCATAGTCATTGGGCAGCTTCGGTGGGAAAATGGCCCATTAGCACGATCCTTGGACACCTTTAGCGGCCAAAATAACATGATGGCACGGTCGTTTGGTAGCTTTGATGGGCAAAAAAGCTTGTTGCCACCTTCGGTGCCTGAAACAGCCCGGTGGCACTATCTCGGGACACCTTTAATAGAAAAAATAACCCGTTGGTACAGTCGTTGGGCACCTTCGAAGGTTAAAAAAGCTCGTTGGCACGATCGCTGGACACCTTCAGTGGGATAAACAGCTCGTTGGCACGGTCGCTGGGTGCCTTTGGTGGCCGAAACAGGCCATTGGCACAATCGTTGGATACCGTTGGTGGGCAAAATAGCCCATTGGCATGGTAGCTAGGCAGCTTCAGTGGTCAAAAAAGCCCGTTGCCACGATCCGTGAGCACCTTTGCTGGGATAAACAACCCATTGGAACGGTCACTGGCCACCTTCAATGGTCAAAATAGCCCATTGGCACGGTCGATTGGTAGCTTTAGTAGGCAAAAAAGCTCATTGACGCGGTTCCTAGGCAACTTCAGTGGGAAAAGAGCCCATTGGCAGGGTCGATTGGCAGCTTAAGTGGGCACTGATGTGAGCAGGAGTAAGAATCTTGAGAAGATGGCAAACTTCGAGCCTATTGGAGGAGAGTTTAATGGAATTGAGCCTAAACTAATCCATCTAACTCAAATCCTTGGACCGGATACACTTGAAGTTTGAAGACACGAAAACTTGGGCTATTTCAATGCTTCAGCGCTTAAGCCCAATAGCATATCAGACTTATTTATTTAATTTGTGGACTTCGTTTTATTTTGGGCTTCCATGTATTTTAGCCCAACCCTTTATTATTTGACCTAGGTATAAATACTTATGTTCTAGGGTTTTTGGGGGAACTTTTAGATCTGAATTGTGAAAAAGCCATCGGCTTCGGTAGAGAGAAACATCATTCTCTTGTTCTTGTTACTTTTCGAACCATCTTTCACTTATCAATTGTTTTCCCAATTGTGACGTGTTGATTGTTCGTTTATCTGGGTTTTATTTTGATCATCGGGATTGTTTGTGACAAGTTTCTAAGAGGTGTCGTAGAAATCAAACCTTACGTATCCTTATTTTCTTGTTTTCTTCGAGGTCGAAAATACACCAAAAACAAAATACCCTTCGAAAATTTCATCAAATCGTCATCAATCTTTCCGCAGTGTGCGTTAGAACGTGTCAAAGCAAATAGAGTGGTCATTGAACACATTAGGACTGTGTTAATAATTATTATTCCTTTAACAAAAGGCATGCCACCAAAGAGTTTTAAGGATCATGTTTGCTACAATTGGACTTGATTCTAATATGTGATTTATTGTATGTACTTTCACAAAACTCTTATTCATGTTGTTGTTTTCTCATTCTGGTGTACATATTTTTATTTTTGAGGATAACAACTATTATAGACCTAGAATAAAAATAAAAAGTTTATTCATTCAGTTAAAATAGAATAAGAAATAGGATGTATCATGATTCATGAAAGATAATACTCACATTTAGAGGACTTACCTCCATGATTTGTGCGCTTGGTTTCTTTAATTGCGTAGAGGTTTCATAACTTTTAGATTACATCTACGACCCAAGTTGGAAACTGTTTTCCGGTGATTACCCAATAGTTTCCTTACGATGGGCCGTTTTTGTTTATTTTGAAACCTCGCGACCTTTCATTATGAACCATCATCTCTTTTTGTTGTTTTTATGGAAGACAAGAGGGAGTATAACATCTGTGAAACAGTATTGGGTCCTTAAGCTTAGCATTTTTTCTGCACACACCTTCTGATTGCATTTGTTAAAAGCTTAGAAAAACCTTCTAACCCATTTGAATCTCTCAACATCAATAGCAGGAGGTATGAGATTGAAATTTCACATTTCCTTTTTTTATTGTAATAAATATGTGTATCGTTTCTTTTCATGTCTAACATATGTAACTTCAATTCAAACTCAAATTTTTTAATGTGGGTTTTAAATTAAAGTTTGAACGTCCAATATAAAACAAAATGATGTTGTTTTGTTAATAAAATTAAATGATGTTAGTTTCTTAAGAATAAAAACTAAAAAACGTACCCTAAATGATCTTTTATCTCTCATGCATTTGATGTTTCTGCTGCCCATTTTGTAACATATATACGTTGTCATAGTTCTCTTGCATGCATGTTGTCTCTTGTCCAATTCGCCTCCCATCAATTGGCGCTAATTTCGTCTCCCACCTACTGTTGCTCTTATCTGTCTACTCTCTTATGTCTCGTCTCGTTGTTTATCTCAGCTCTTATTTTAGGCTATAATTTAAAAGATGGATAAATGTCAATCTTTGGCTTCTGGTAATCTTTTGTGGCTAGTTATGTCTTCTTTTTTTTCTAGTAATATTCGTTTTGCTGCTAACTGAACTAAAATTGACTCATAGTTTTGTACTTCCTAAAGTAGGACTCTTGAACATGTGCCCAGTACTTTGTTCTTATTTAAGTCAAGAGAAATCTTCAATTAGATGGTATTTTGTTCTTTGGATCAAAAGTTAATCGGAACCGATGTCTACTTGTAGAAAGATTGAATAAGACAATTGAAATTTCCAGCATACCAAAGCTCATAATTGAAAATTGAAGTTATATAAAACTAAAAAATACTGAGCGAGTACTTAAATCTTTTAATATTTAAAAGACTATTTTATTTCACTTTTCTATTTTTATTTTAAAAATTAAAAAAAAACTGTTTCTACATGATATAATTATACTTTTGTTACTAACCATGACAAGTACTTTTATTATATGGACAAATTAAATAATATTCTTAACCGAATGTGTTTACAAAAAAACAGTTCTCTATTACATAGAAATAAAGCTACATACTATCAGACCTCTTCAAACCCCACTTCACTGCAATGTAATAATGATAATGAGTAACAATAAATAAAAAGTACAGATTTCGTATTTATTTGAATAACCCAAATATAAAATGTTTTCATTAAAATATTAAATATTTTATAATAAATTTCATTTAATTAATTATAAATTATAAATTATTTGCAAATTTGTTAATTCATGCAGATTAATTTCCAAACTTCTTTCCAAAACATCACGGTTACGTGAGCGATAACGTAATTGAGGAAGTTTTGGCAGCACCTTGAAATCACGGAAGAAGGTCCGAAATAGCATGCAGATGGAGCTAAAATGTCAAAGATTCAAATAATTTAGCACAAATTAGAACCCTAAAAAATCCTAAGACCTAATTGAGTAAAATACAACCTCAAAAAGACGATTATTACGATGATTTCTGACAAACGAACACATAACTTTAACCTAGAACACACTGCACATTACTAGTCATATGTATAAACATCAACCTGCGAAGCCTATCAGCAGCTTTGAGCCAGCATAAAACTTTGAATTTAAACAGCATGAATTGGATTTGGATTGCTGCTAGAGTTCATGCTTGATGATTTAGAGGTGGGGTTTGCATGGAAAGCAGATTGTCTAGAAGAACGGTCCAGCAATTTTAAGGAAAGGGAAGAAGGACCATCAATACCAATAGATTCCCCCAAACTGAGTTTCGACATGCCAACCATCTCATCTACATTGATTGGGCTTTTCGAGTGCACTGCTGTCGGCTTGAATACCTCATGTGTCTCCTCCTTAGTTGTCTCAGGGCAGTAGCCCGGCCAAACTGGAAAGAATGGTGAGAAATAAGTAGGGTATAATACTGGATAATATGGCTGCAAGTTTTCAGGCATTGGAGGTGCAGGTTCTCCCTCGTTAGAGTTGGTAGAATCCATGGATTCTGATTCTTCTTGGACATGAAGAGGAGGAAGAGCAGCAGCAGGAGGTAAGGCGTTATCACTTTGGGTTTCGACCTGAGGAAGGTTGACAGGTAAGGGATCCTGTGACACCATTGGCGTCTCGGCAGGCTGCAGATACACATTAGACCAAGAGAACAAACATGAGATAACGGCGTAGGGAAGTAGAATGGATGGTTGAATTCATGCTTTCACAATAAACGTGAGCAGAAAGAGCATGAATGTAGATCGTTTTATTTAAAAAAAACATAATGGCACTAAGGTTTGCAAAGACATTTAGAAACCAGGTGCTCCAAGATCAAGGGCAGAAATAAAATATTTTCAGTAATTGGAAACTGAACTAAAGTACACCAAAATATTAGGATAACAATATCTTTACAACAATGTTATCAACCACTGAGAAATAGGCCTCGTCTCTCAGTTAAGGCACAAGATGTGTTGTCCTTGAATTTATAACAGTGAGGCAGAATCAACAAATGATGCTCTGAATGAAGCTAACCACACCCATCTTCCACAAAAATTTTCAAGATCAACAATAACAGGTTTGAATGCTTTGAATGTAATTGATCACATAACTGAAGTAAAAGGTACAGATAGTTGGTGCCCACCTCATCAACCACGATATCAAACAGGCTAGTGCGTCTTTTCCTCCTAGACACATTAGTTTGTCTGATGAAGTATTTCTGAGCATGACTAGCTACTTGAGTAGGTGTTCTAGATATCACATAATTCCGTGCAATTCCACGCCAATCACCTTTACCAAGCTTCTGCAAACCAAGTAGAAACATCTTATGTTCCTCTTCAGTCCATGGAACTCCTGGAAAAAGAAGATTATTTATCATTCAAAGACAGAATGGAATATCCCATGAAAGTAACACATGGATGAAGAGTATATTGGATTAAAAGAAAGGAAAGCAAGCCGAACAATCTGGTTCGTCTGTTTTTCTATTATATACAGCTATCCTTCTTCTTGATACAGAATTATTCTCTGTTATGCTGGCAACACTCAATTAGAAAAGAAATTTTGAGATGATCCCAAAATTCTAACTAGTACGCTATATACTATGACCAATACCATTATCAAAGTATTCAACAATAAAGCTTCATTATCCAAAAGTCCAGACCTTGCCTCAAACAAACAAACATCCTGCAAAAACAAAATAGTATCTTATTTTTTCCAATAACAAGTTGGCAAACTTCATTTGAGTCCTATCCTAAATAACGTAGTAACCTCTGAGCTCTGGGGAAATTCTCTTGGAAAGATCCCATGAAGAAACATCTTTTCCAATTTCAGGAGAGCAAGAACTAAGTAAACACCCACGTGCACTTGCCCAATATATCCCAAGAAAAACAATTTACTTTATTGAACATTGGAGAATATTTCTTCGTCGAAGTCAGGTAAAACCGTAAAAGTACGTGTGCCTGAACAAACATATCACCCCAGGTGAGGCTTCAGACCATTGAGTTCTTCACTTGGATCAAGCAATTATACGTCCATTAGTTTTACGCTTAGTGACTCTGACTAAAGTAGCAAGTTTAGTTCTTCGTTAAATCCCAGTAAACACAAGGAAAAATCATCAAATCGGAGTTCGAATTTAACAATTCAATCATCAGAACTCGCATGCTTTCCCATACTTCGAGAAAGAGAGAGAGACAAATCAGATAACGCAATAAAGCAGTAAATACAAAAACTCAATAAACGATCAACAACAAAACGCAAGAACACTTCCCAATATCCAACATTTGAAACACAATCGCATCCAACAAAAATTGAACCTTTCTTTCTCTCGCGGCCAGAAGATGACCCAGCAACGCAATCTTCGGAAGCATATCCGTCACCGCCTGCGGCAGCCGATTCGTGATCAGGGGTCTCTCCAGGAGATCCCACGCACGCGTTTGGCCCATTCTGATTCGACAAACCCGAATAATGACTCAAATTCCCCATGCTAGCACTTTTCCGAATCAACCCATCTGTTAATCGGACCCCAAATATCTTCACACCGCGGTTCGGACACGTCCTGGAGTTGTGCCCGTTGTGGCTGCAATGGGAGCATCGCCGAGTCATGGCTTGAGTAGCTTCGGGTTCGAATCACAGACACAGAAATTCACCGTATGACGGATCCGAATTACAGGACCTGGGAAAGCCACTGCAGATTTTTAGTTTGGTTACTTGAGAGAGAAAACAACTGTACATACATATATATATTATTATCCAATGCAAGTGCAGGTTATAAATTGAGGAGATAATTCGAGGTTCTTTGTACCACGGTGCCGTTTGGTGGTCGGCTGATATAAGACTTTGACCTCAGGTCAATATTGTTCATTTTAATGGAGCGAAGTAATTGAACAGTTATGAACTTATGATGGTATTAGCGGTTCCCGAAACGTATCAAAATATTGTTAATTGTTGAATGAGTAAACTTGCAAACTTGAGAGTAGTATTACAAGTGTCTAGTCTCTCCATTACCTGTACAATCATTTTTATATAACAAAATTTTATTAATAGACAGATCCAGTATATTAGTTTGAGAAGGAGTTGCAAGGTAACTCGTCACAGTATAAGTAAACGCACTTCTTCTAATTAATTGAAGAAATCAGAAGAAAAAAAACATGAACATCTTGATTTGATACTTTAGAATTTTACGATGAAAGTTAGCAGGCAAATATTGTTCTGTTTCTATTTGTCTATTTTCTGTTTCCAAGATTTGTCCCTAAAGCCTATATAACCTGATGACTGATACACAAATATTTAGATGACATGACAAGGATATCATTAAAGCCCCAGATTCTAATGAGAAAACGTATACCTTGTCATTAATCACAACAAATCTCCTTTACTTTGTCCTTGGCAGTTCTACCCCTATCTTTTTCTTGAGTGATTATAAGTTATCTGACAAACTAGTTCTACCCCTATCTTTTTCTGTTATCTTCGTGCCTGTTTAGACGGGGTTAGAATTTTTATCAGGATAACTTTTTTAAGAAGAACTGTTTTTAAAAAGTTAGTTAACTGTTTGACTATTAATTGAAAAAATAATTTTTTTAAAAGAGCTTCATAAAGTAAATTATTTGGTAATATAAAAATAAAAAATAGTTTTAATAATTTTAACTATATTTTATTTTATAATAAAAATTATTTATGAATATAGATAATATTTAAAGTATATTAAATAATATATAAAACATAATATATTATATTTACGAAAAATTTTAGATAATCATCTTATAAGAAGTGTAATCTATCTTTATGCAAAGTCTCAAGAAGGAGATCATCTAAATACTCAAGAAGTCTACGTACTTGTATGATTATCTAAGCTTATCACTCCAAGTATAGCATCTTGCCCATCCTTTTAGTGTAATCACTCAATTTCTAGACGTACAATGATGACTCAATCCAGATTTTCCTTCATCAAAGAACAAAATATCAGAGAGCTAAATTGTGACTACATTTGTTAGAGGCATTGAAGGGCGTAAGCCACGAGGCAATAACCCTTGATTTCCCTTTATTAATATATTTCTTTTTATTTAGTTATTAAATATCACCCCCAACTTTTATTTTTTACTTTAAACGAATTAAACTAACAAAATTGGGTTTGAATTAGTAAAATCATTCTTTAACAACGAAAGGAATGATTCAAGCTTAGTCCTAAGGCTCCATTGTAGCTGTAAAGGTGCTTCAATACTAAACTGACGCCAGTATCTCGAAGAGAGTTAAAAGAAACTTTTCTGTAGAGCTTCAAATACAAATTGATGGTCACATTATACGTAAAGAATCACTTGATAAGAACGCATCTGGCTGGTGATCCTTCAGCACCCAACATCCTCAGAGGCAAGCAATGGACATGATAAACTCTTGCTTTGACGTTATCAAGTTTTAGGCCCTCTACAAGAATGATTTCCTGCAACATTTTTTCATCAAATCAGGAAAGAAGAAAACTTTATTCCAAATTAAATATGTTTTATGAGTTCAAGCTTACCCTGCTTTTAATAAATACAAGATGAGTTGGGTGTGTATCAACATACGCAGTAGTTGATAAGTAATCAAGTCCTACATGACCACGACATAGATAAATTTAGCTATGAATTGGATTGAGTTCCTCATCAATAGCAGCAGTATGATTATACACCAAAATGGTTCCAATGCGAGTAATGAGACTAAATTTTTCAGCTAATATAGAAGATGATATAACAATACCAACAAGTTTGATGTCTGTGTTGTCGACCAGCCACTTAGCGTCGTCCTCCATGAATCCACATGGCTAGAGTCGAACTCTTTCTTGAACATGAGCCACCTGAAATCAAATGAAATTCAGTTCAACAGGTTGCTGTATTAAATTTATTTATCGTACAGAATAAAAAGGTTATGAAAAGCACTCGACGTACACTCGTGGGAATGTTCAAGGATTTCATAACTTTAGTTGTAATAAATACTAGTCAATTTCTACGAAGTGAGTCAGCATAGCAAGTATTTCTGTGAATTCTGTGGGAAGTATGCAGTGAAGAGGAAAGTTGTGGGCATTTGGGTTGCAAGGACTGCGTTTAACGCAGATGAACGACTGCGTTGTTCAACGCAGACCTTCGTCTGCGTTAAATGCTGATGTTTTGACGACTGTGTTGAATGCAGAAGAACGTCTGCATCAACAACGTAGACCTTCGTCTACATTGCAAACGTCGAAAGGTCTGCGTTAAATGCAGACAAACTCAGACTATAGCATGTGAGGAGGTGGAAAAATAACAAGAAATAACATTTGAACTAACCTTTGATCATGAGTGTACTAAGAAGATGCATTCTGCGTGTTTGAGAGATGAGTTTTTGTAAACAGAAGAAAACCAAAGAAACAGAACACCATTATAACTTTCGATATATATGCAAAAATCACTATTCGAAAAGTTAAAATTTGGGGCTTTTCTGAAAAACTACAAATTTGAGCTTTTAAAAATACTATGTTTTAGCTTTTAAAAAAGATATTTTTACTTTAAAAGTGCTTTTAAAGTTTACAGTCAAATACTCATTTTGTTCCCTTAAAATGACTTTTGAGGTGGAAAAAAGTACTTTTGGAGCCTCCAAAAGTTGAATCAAATAGGTGCTTCATCTCTAAGAACAATTATATCACGTTCGGATAGTATTTTCTTTGAAGATGATGCTTAATGCAATTTGTGTATGTGAACAATAAATTCATATCAAAACAAGTGTTCTTCTACTATTTACAAAAGTTTAAATGAAATTAAATTCCATTTATATCCAATAATTTTCAATTATATAATCATATTTTGAAATTCCACATTGCCATATTTAATTCACCTAGGTTTAATCTCAAATTACAAATTCAAATCCAACCGTATAACAAGGAACTAAATTAAAATTAAAAATGTAACACTTCAAAAATTTAATATGATGAGCATTTTTTAATTACTTTTCTAAGTTTAAATTCCATTAAAAATAAGAAATAAGAAATAATTTATCTTAATCTCTACGTATATTATTCTTCACCTTAGCCTTTTACGCTTTGAAATTTGGAAAGTCCTCAAATTTTGCTTCATTAAGTATAGTCAAGACTTTCCTTAAAAAGTCATCAATGAATAGCATAAAATATGGAGATCCTTCAGATGACAACTCTTTAGTAAGACCCCATACGTCAACATACACATAATCCAGAATTCTTTTAGCATTATGTTCCTTCGTCTTGAATGTCACCATTCATTGTCTACCAAGTATAGAAAAAAACTTGTAGAAATCTAACTTACAGTGTTTCATGTCCTTCAGTAGGCTCCTCTTATGAAGTTTCATTATCCTTGACTCACTTCACAAAACTACATGTTCCATAATGTAGTATGATCATCATCTGACTCTATTATAACAACCTTTCCATTTATAATTGAGCTTCTTATCATTTTATAGATGTTTATCCCCAATATTGGCCCTTTCATCGTAGTTAATGCATCCTTTACCACTTTGATGTTATCTTTAACGAATTTATAGCCCACATCATTTGCAGGTAAAATATCCAAAGAAATTAGCTTCTTCAAATTTAATGCATGTTGAACATCACATAATATCCTGATAACAACATCAAATCAAACATCTTGATCTTGAATTGCTCTATTATGATAATTTGTAAGCTTTATCATTCCTAACTAAATAGTGTCAAAATTGCTTAATGTGTATGTGTTAGTCTCTGATGGCACCAAATAGAGGGGTGTTGAATTGGGTTTTTATTTTAAAAAAAATAATTTTTCTAATCAATGTACCCAATTAACAATAATCAATATAAATTCAAATAAAGAAATTGCTTGATGCGGTATATGGTCCTCGCCAAAATTCACTCCTAAGATTCTTCTTAAAATTTCACTGTACGTTTTTCTTTCAAAAGAAGAACAACTTTGTATATTCTTTTTTAGTAAAGAAGAACCCTTCTTACAATCTTTTTCTAAGGTAAAGAAGAATCTCAATCTTACTTAGATCAGCTCCATGTATAATAATATATTCCCCAATATTCCCCAAACCAAATATTACAACTCAAAGTTCCTCACTTTCTCACTTAATAACTCCAAAAAAATGGTTTACTTACACAAATATAAAAGAATGAAGCCAAAATGAATGAGAAAACTTTAAAATGTGAGTATAAAACATATAAAACCTTCTTGATGCTAAAATCAATGAGAAACACTTGTTTATAGTGTTTTGGGACCCTTTTAAGTTGCTGGAACCTAGAACTGCCTATTAAAATGCCTATATGCAGTGCATTAGTTGATTCGTATAGCATACTGATCGACTCGTACGCATTACAATCTACATATTCATTATTTATTGGAACACTAGTCAACTAGTTAGGTATATTGGTCAACTTATACATCAACCAATGTTAAAGCAAAATCGTGATACATCAAATTTAACAAATTTAACATATATTGGTTGACCACTAACCCATATAGGATGACAATCACCCAAAAAGTATGATTTTAACGAATTCAAATTCTCAAAAACCAAAATTTTTAAATCTAATTATGATTTAAAACTTCCCAAAATGTTAATTAAAGTGTTTTTGAAAGATCAAGAGGTTTTTCTATTAAAATCAAAGCTTTAATGGCTCTTCATGAATGTAAAGACTCATACAATAAAGTGAAATAAAATGTTTATGCATGGTAAGCTTTTTAGAGCTTTAAATTCACAAAGTGAGAATATATTTAATATTACAAACTAAAGAACCTTGATAAGTCTTGAACTTCGTTTGTTCTTAGTTTGATCTTCATTTCAATGGTTGCAAAATTCAACTTTGCTTTATTTCTTGAGTTTATGACTTCAATTTGTTCTTATATTGCTCTTCATCAAAAAATTGAACTCATTAATAGTAATTATGTTTTTATTATCATTAAAATATCGATTAGAACCTCCCTTAGTTCAATAATCTTCTCATTTCTGATGATGACAAAATTCTACGTTATTAGAGGAAAATAATAAAACATAATTCAATAACAAGAACAAAAGAAATATTTAATATTAAGAACAAAAGAGATATTTAATATCAAATAAATATGAATACATAAAGAAAACATAAATTTACTCAAGTATACCACATAAAGAGCAAGAAATACAAAAATAACAAAACAATCACTTGCCATAAATTTCATCGCTCTCCCTTAATGTTATCACTCCCCCTAATTTTAATATCAATAATCTTTCTCCATTTTTTTAAAATCATCAAAAAGAAATTAATTAACCAAAAAAGCATAATTTAAAGTCTAGGGATGATAATGGTAAGGTCATGCTCGAAAATTTCTACTAGAGGCGTAGCCTGAGCTCGAGTTTAGGCCTGATTAAACCCCAACAAACCTAGCTTGGCCTAAGTTTTAAAAAAATTGAAAATAGAAAATAATGCCATTTTTGCATAACATTTAGGCTTCAGGCCAAGCCTAGATAGCCTGAGCCTAAGCTGAATCTGAGACTCGAGATTCGATGTTTGAGAAAAGGCTCTATGCCCTTTCAAAAGAGGCCTAACATATTAACTTCAGGTTGGCCTATGTCCTAGCCATCCCTAGTAAAGTGTCATTTGTCAAGCTTATTTAGTAAAAAATCAAAACATATTTAATTAAGATTGATCAATTTTCTCATTAAAGAGTGCTATTACATTTTTAAGGAATCAAAAGAGGTTAATTTTGATAAAAGCATCCTTAATTGTGTCTAATTTGAAAAATCCCCATTATTAATATTGAGCCTAAGTTGAAAGATTTAATTAAAGCACTAAAGGAAAGTTTTTACAAAATTAGAGGCCAGAATTATAAAATATAAAAGCATAATTGCAATATCGAGCTATCAATTTCATAAAAGAATGTATAGTTTAAAAAGCTCCAAAATTTTGAAAATAGAAACATGAAAAAATGCCCAAAATATCAAAATTGAACAAAATTAAAGATGCCTTGATATAATTGAAAGGGAAACAACCTTAACTCCTTTTAAAAATTAACTATGAAGGCAACAATTTAAAAGGATAGGTTTTAATTAAGAAAAGAATGGAAATCCCCAAATTTGAAACCAAAATAATGAAATTTCAATTTGATGCAATTTAATAAGATTTTTATGAAATGAGGGTGATTTTTGCAAAGAAAAGAATAAATTGTTTAGGATTTTGAAGATATAAACATAAAATATGAGAAAAGAAGAAAAGAAATTGAGAAGAGATTAAAAACAAGAGGACTGGTCAACTTTATTACTCGATTGGTCGACTAGTATTAGTATTTTAGAGAAAAACAAAAGTGAGTAGTGGAGGCATGGTGAAAAAAATGGTTTGCTTTAAAAACCCAATCTACTGGTTAACTAGTGGTGTACATTGGTCAATCACTGAGGGTATCTAATTGACTAATAAGTGTTACCAAATTCACCATAAGCTCTCAGGAAAGAAAGGATTCTTAGGATTAAGAACATTAGTTAACCATTGAAGGATATTGGTCAATTAGATGGTAATTTAAATGACCAAAAAAGTGAACCAATAATGATCAAATTCTTAGAAAAAGGCATAGATGTTATTTTTGGAAACATCGATCATCCATACTAGGATATTGGTTGACAAGTGCTCTTAAACGTTAGAAAACAATATCAAACTTGAACGATAACTATTAAAACACATATCAACCAACTAAATATCAATAAAAATAGTTAAATCACATAAAAGGCCTAATCAAATAAAATTCCTATCAAATATAACTAATTTTCTTCTAATTGTGCAAGATTTATCCTTGTTAGAAGTTTAGGGAAATAATTGCCCAAATAATGTAAATTCTAATAGAGTGTCCTCATTTTATTCAATAATCTCGAAGTCTAGTACCAAAGTTCACACTTTAAACACCTTATTTATAATTCAAACCCAAACAATCATTATTAAGGACTTAGACTTAAATTAACGCATAAATGTAAGTTATCATATATTTCTAAATTATAAACTAATCATTACCTCATGTTGAATGTGACTTATGAGATATTTGAATGTAGATTTTTCTTGAGTTAACAATCCATCGGAGGTTTTGTATCCTTCTTGTCTCTTTTACTTGGTTTAATAATTGTCTCTTTTGAAAAGTCTTTGGTGGCTAAATTCTCCACATCCTCTAATAACATCTTCTAGACTTTCTTACAGGCAAGAAGATTTCATTCATCATGATAAAATACGTAAACTCCTTACAATACTTAATTCAATAACTGCTTTCTTTACTACATACCATTGGCCTTTTCTTTTCTAATAGCCTTACAAACTAAGGTAATCAATGTGTTTTAGGAACCCAAATAAGCTTGGCTCCTTAGTTGTTAGGTCCTTCTTCTATTCAACCCACACATTCAAGGGTTTGGTTGACATTCTTTATTTAAGAAAAAAATCTATCAACATGTCCATACTTACCATAAAAATGACATACTATGTTATACGAGTAGTGATAATGCATATATACATTTCCTAGAACTCTTTGTGTGTTTGCATACTACAGAATATTCCTTTTAGACATAAGGTATTGAATGTTCTCCTAGGATACTTAAATGTCCTATGATTATATGTATGATGCCTACTATGAACAAAAGCTTGATGTATACTTTTTTTAGGCCTAAAAAGGTGTGAGTAGGTTTGTATATTACCTTAGAAATTATGCCTATTCTTTCCTTGATAGTAGTAAATTTTATGCCTAGGTTATGAGCCATTCATAAAAGCAAATGCTTGCTTTTAGAATTATTCCTAGTGGATACGGAATGCATATACTTCGATGTGGATTCTTCATACTATTTTGACATCAGCAATGGTTCTTCACTATGTGAATATTTTTCCTTAATAAATTTGGTTTTGAAATTGCCTTCACTTCCGTAGTTATATCCTATTCTATACCCGTAATTGAAATCATTTTAAGCTCTTAGCATGTTCTCTAATTTTCACTTCCCTTCACAAACTTAGACAATGAGTCATCAAGAGAATCTACCTCCTTTTTTAATGTTTCATTCTAATGCCTTAATACATATAACTTATGATTGTCATGAATGATCATATTTTTTATGCTTTAATAGTTACCTCATCATTATCCATAATGATAAAGCATATATGAGCTATCTCTTCTTTGAATGCTCATTTTTGGATTCATTTATGTCATCCCAAGTTGATGCTTTAAGTGTTTTCTTCTTGTCCTTATTCTCTTTCTTATAGTTTCTTTCACACTTCTTATTATCCTTGAGTTGAGGACATTATAACTTTATATGGCCAAATTTTCTACATTTAAAACAAGTAATGTTAAAGGATTTATGTTTTAAATCACTTTTGCCTTCCTTGAAATACTTTCTTTTGGGGAATTTCTTCTTTAAGAACTTCTCATCCTAGTGAGTAAGCCAATGTCTTCTTCTTTACTTACACTAGTTGTTGTCTCTTTTTCTTGTCTTATTTCTTTGTTTGAATTTAAGCACTAAATTCTTTTTATTTAAAAGTGTCATTTTTTGTGTCTTTTGGAGCCTCATGTTGCATGTAGGAAGAGATCCAATAATCTCCTCTTATGGTAGTGATGTTAGATCCTTGGCTTTTTATATGACTATCACTTTAGCTTCCTATGCATTCAAAAGTTACCAAAGCAACTTTCTTACCATTTCAACAATAGGATAGGTTTTTCCAAGAACTATGAGAGAATTAGTAATACCAATAAATCTAGTATACATACTGGATATGCTTTTGTCATGCTTTATTTGAATAATTTATATTGATGTGTCAGAATGCTAACTTTGCTTTTCTTTATTTGATTTCTTTCTTTATATGTAACTTTTGAAGTATGCCAAATTTCATTAGTCATTTCACATGTAAAGACCCTATTGAATTGATTTCCTCCTTATTCATAAAAAGGATATGTATGGCCCCACTATTCAAGAAAACTAATCTCTTATCTTGAGCTTCTCACTCTTCCTCTAATTTGGATTCCTTTTTTTTATCTTTAACTATCATAGAAATAAAGAGACCATTTACAACTATTTCTGATAGGCCTACACTTTCTGCTATCAAGAAGAATCTCATCCTAGTTTTACAATAAAGGTAATCATTACGGTCAAAGAAAGGTGATCCACTAATGCTTTGTCGTCTTGGTTGAATCATGATGGTAATGCTCCTAAATATGTCATTATGATCTTTGCTATAGGATTTTCTTAAAAATTTTAGTCTTATAAAGTTACTTTGATACCACTTATTAGTCCTTAATGGCACCAATATAATAAATTAACAACAATTAACATAAATATGATTGAAGAAATTGCTTAATATAAATTATTTAAATAATTAAATAACAATTTAAAGAGGATAAGGAAGAGAGAATGTAGACAAATTTATAGTGGTTCAACAAATAATTGTTGCCTAAGTTCACTTTGAAGATTGTTCTTAGAATTCTATTATACTTCTTCTTTTAAGGTGAAGAATAACCTTTCTATAATCTTTTTTGGTAAAGAGAAACCATTCTTACAATTTTTTTTCAACATGAAAAATAACCTTAATCTCACTTAGGTCACCTCTAAATACAATAATATATTTCCCAAACTAAATATTATAACTGAAAGTTCCTCACTTTATTACTTAATAACTCCAAAATAGCTTACTCACGTAAGTATGAGACAATGATTCTCAAATGATTGAAAAAACACAAATGATTCTCAAATGATTGAAAAAAGCACTTTGAAATGTGTGTATAAGACACTTATACTTTCTTGATGCTAAAACCAATGAGAAAATACCTATTTATAGTATTTTATGATCTTTCCTAGTAGTTGAAGCTAAGAATTAGGCATTATAATGTTTATACACAATGTACTGGTTGAACAGTATAATATACTAATCAATAAGTATGCAATATAAGCTCTAGATTCACTAATCGTTGGAATACTAGTTGACCAATTAGGCATATTGGCTGAAAATGTTACAATAAACTCTTAGTATATCAGATTTAGCAACTTTAACCTGTATTGATCCAATAGTAACCCATATAAGTCGACCAATTACCTCAAAAACATGATTTTAATAACTTTAAATACTCAAAACCAATTTGTTTAATGCAATTGTGATTTAAACACTTCTCAAAATGTTTCCTAAAGAGTGTTTAAAAGATTAAGATGTTTTTCTATTAAAATCAAAAGCTCCCATGCTTCTTGATGAATGTAAAGGCTTATACAATGAAGTGAAATGAAATGTTCATGCATGGTGAGCCTTTTAGAGCATCAAATTAACAAAGTGAGATTATAATTAATATTACAAACTAAAAAATGATATTGATAAGCCTTTGATCTTCTTTTATTATTGGTTCGATCTTCATTTCGATGGTTGTAAACTTCAACTTCTCTTTATGAACTTTATATGTTATCTTCTCGAGTTTATGACTACAATTTGTACTTATATTACTTTTCATCAAAATAATAAACTCATTAGTAGTAATTATATTTTGTTATCAACAAAACACTAATTAAGGCCTCCCTTGGTTCAACAATATGAAATAGTCCAATCCCTGTTTTGTGTTATATGATGTGAGCATCCCAAGTCCAATATCTGTAAGTGTTGAAGTTGACTAGTTGAAATATAAAGCATATCTCCGTCGTTAAAATATGAGTCCTTACTTTGTAGTATATTAGTATACCTCAATGAATCATCATCCTTCTTTGCATCATCTTAACTCTTCTTATTTAGGGACTCCCTCCTAATATGACATATTTTCTTTTACTTGTAGCACCGAACTATCTTTCTAAACTTTATATTTAAATATATGTCTCCTTTTAGATGAGCCATTCTTATTCTACTCTCTCCCTTGGACCCAGTTCCTGTCACAAATAGCCTTTATCTTAATATCTTTCAATGGTTGTGAGTCTCCGTTAGTTGTGAGCTAATAACATAGCAATGATATCCTCTAAACTAACTACCTTCTTACTAATATGAGCATAGTCACCAAATGTTCATTGTTTAGATGTAAGAAACAGGGTAGAATCTTTGCTTTGTCTTTTTTCTATAATAGTCACTTCAAGTCTTAATAAGTCAATGATTATTTAATTAAACACATTGATATATTGTTCAAAAATTGTTTGATCCTGCATCTTCATCTTGTGTAAATTATGTTCTAGATCCAATTTGTTTATGAGAGATTTTGATATGAATTGACTCCCTAGTTTCTTTCTTGTCTCTACATGGGTGTATTCTCTATGTATAATACATAACATTATTTGCTAAACAAAGTCAAATAGTTCTATTTGCTTATGCCTATAACTCTTCCCAATCGAGTTCATTAATGTATTCTAACTCGTTCTCTCGCAATCCCATCGATATGCCTTGTTATGATAATAAACTTTTCGCTCTCTATTGCTAGAGTTTGAAACTCCTAGTTTTATTAAAATTTTATACTTCAAGCTTTATAAAACAAATTCATTGTTCAACAATACTTTAATATCAATTATTGAGAAAACAAATAGCAAAAATAATGAATAATGAAAGAAAGAAAACAAGAAATAAGAAGTTTTAACAAGGTTTGACCAATTGAGTATGCCTGCTTTCTCCAAAGTTAGGAGTGCATATTTCACCATTAACAGCAAGTAGGTTTACAATATATATTTATATGTGGAAATGATAAATGGTACAATTTTACTCAAGTGGCCCCTTTAACAAATTTAATATTGTTTAACCATAATATATCAATCTTCACATTGTTACAATTTTATTATTAAACATTAAAAATATTTAAAACTTATTTATATCTCTTTCCATTTGTTATATAAGAAACGAAGAGATTAACTTAAGTTTTTTTTTAAAATTGATATTTTAATGCATAATTTTGATGAATTATTAAAATTAATCTGAATTTTTTTTAAATATTTAATAGTTGATGTTAATCTTATTAATAATTATATATTTAATTAATTTTTAATTAAAAAAAACCCATGGCTTCTTTTCACATCCACGGGAAAATCAAAGTCAAATCATCATGTGGCCCATAGTCTCCTGTGCTTGGCACATCCCATAATATCATTCCCCTCCAGTGATCGTCAAATTTGTCTCTTATCCCCACTTCCAAAGCCAACATCTGACCCCGTGAAATTTACGCTTGGGTCGTGCTCCACAACCTCTCCTCAAGTAGCCTCATTGGTACACAATTGATCTTTTCCTCGTCTTTGTGCAAATCCATTGACTACTTCCATCTCCAATTTTGTTCATTGCAATACTGAAAACTTGTTTTTGTTGAATGCATTGATCTGTTGGTTAGATAGTAATTCTCGGTTTGAGAATGATGTGTTCCATTTTCATTCGTATGTTATATTGTCGTGTATTGCATTGATCCGTTGGTTAGATAGTAATTCTCGGTTTGAGAATGACGTGCTCCATTTTTATTCCTATGTTATATTGTCGTATATTTTTAAGATTATGTTTGGTTAGGCGTAAAATTTTTAATAAAATAAAATAAAATAGAATAAAATGAAATGATTTATAATAAAATAGAACGTAAATAAATGTAATATTAAAAAATTATTATTTAGAAAAGATGAAAGAGTTCATAATATAATATAATTAAATATTGTTTAGATAAAAGGTTTATAATATAATATAATATATAATTATTTATTATTTTATATTTCATTGTAAATTTCTTAAATTAGAAATTTTTTATTTTATTATTTAAAATATAATATAATATAATATAAAACTCTCCACTTTTACGATGTTATATTCCGTTTCATTACAAAAAGACGTTGCTCCGTACTTTCCAAGAAGTTAGAAGAGGGTGTGAAATCAAGTGGCTTCTCTACTGCTGAAAAGAAAAAATGATCCGTCTCGTGCAACTGAAGGCGGGACAAGGTACGAAGGATCCCACCATAGATTTACTGGGGCAGGTGTTAAACACTTACGATAAGATGATCAATCTTTTGATATTTTGAAACCCAACCTCATTTTTTGAAAGGAAGAAGTGTGTTTACGTTATATCACAGCTGAGCTTACGAATTGATAATGACGGCGACTGGAGGAGAACGGTCTCATATGATTGTAGTGAAAGCAGCCGAGTTTATGATTTAAGTTTTTTTAAAAGTTTAGTGTTCATAAATAAATTTAACTTAAATTGATAATAATCAACGACAAAATTAATATTATGTTATATTTAATATAAAGGGATATTTTAAATATGAAGCTCCTTTCTAATAGAATTCCGAGATTAATAATGGCTTTTTTTCAGCAAAAAAGAATAAAGAATCGACTCAGAAAAGACTTGGAAAGCACGCTGAAGTTTGAAGTCACACCCAACCAGGCAAGTGTCCGACTTCCCCAAGTCGACGAAGTCTAATTTGGAACCTTTCCACGTACGCGTTTTCTTGCTAGTATTATCAACAAAATCGTCAACTTTAGAGGGAAGGAAAACCATTCAAAGTCAACGAAAAGAAAAGTAAAAAGGGAAGGAGATATGAAAGAGTTTATCAGCTAATTTTTAATTTGTTAACTAAAAGTTAATTTTTATTTGAAAAAATTACTGATATATTTAATAAATAATTTATTAATTAGCTTATTTAACTTCAATAAGCTGATATTTAAAAGCTTCATAAAAGGAGCTTTTGAAATTAGCTGTTTACCTAATGATATTATTGTTATCAATTTTACTCTCTATTTTTGCTCTCTGTATTTTTAAAGTTGACTTTTTTAATCGTACAATTATGCCATAAAGTTTGGAAGAATATAATAAAAAGGTTAATTAAAATTTTTAATCTTTATTTAATTTTATAATATTAGTTTACATTTAAAATACCATAATATCAAGATTTTGAACATTTATAACTACTGTATATCGTATATATATATATATCATACTATAATTAAAGATATTTTTAATTTATTAAATAATAAAATTTATATATATTATAAGAAAATACTAATGTAATAAAGTTCGCTACAACATTCATATTAATAGATAATTTAATATTAGATTATTATTATTATATATTTTAATTAAAGTTATAAACTTAATTTTTATAAAATTAAATATTTAAATATAAATTTTTATAAAAATATTTAATAAAATACTAAAAAAATAATATTCATACCCTATAATTTTTTTAAATTATGCCCTCATAAATTATTTTACATATCAACAACTAATACTAAATAACTAAATTTACCAAATATCTTTAATAAATAATTGATATTATTTACTGATCAGATTAATAAATATAATTAATTATTAATTAATAACTAATGCAATATGCTATTTGCTAAACACGGTATAAACTGGCCGTAGGGCTCGACAGAGAACTGGTCCATTACAGAAAGAATCCTTGGACAAGGTAAGGAAAAGAACAAAGTTAAGACTGTCTAATAGACTTTAACGACACGCTTTCTTAGCCACACTTGAACTGGGAGGACCGTGAGCAACGCGTGGAGAATGGAAGATAATGCGATGGTACTTAGGAAGACGTGCACCGCAACTGTAACAAAGTCAGGCTCCTACATACTTTAGGCCTTCTAGCTTTAGGACTCAGGAGTAGGGGGATGTTCTTTAGGAATAAATTCTTTTTTTTTAATTACATTAGGTATCCTAGCTTAGTCAGACTAATCCTAAGCTCTTACGACCCCACTCTAAGAGCCTAGATGATGTAAATCTGAAACTCCATGATCCCTCAGGTTCCTACGTAGCCTGTACACTTCTGCACACAAGGAGTCTTCACACACTCTAAATTGTTCAGCTGATGATTGATCACTGGCTCCCCCTTGTTAGCCCCGATTTTTTTTAATGATTAATTAACCATGATTAAATTAAGTAAGTTGAGTTAGCCTAAATTAAGTTGTTAATTAAGCAAGATGGCATTAATTATGTTAGGTGACATAATTAAATGTACCTACAATATGTTAAATGACAATAAATGTGTTAGTTGACTCTAATGTGTTAGATGTAACTTAATGGATTTTGGGCTTTGGGCTTAAATGACTTAGAGAGGAGTATAAAAGGAAGATGAAAAGAGAGGAAATTAAATGAAGTAGAGAGGAAGAGAGGAGGCTGCCGAAAATATAGGGGAGAAGAAGAAAAAGAAAGAGCTTTGGCTAGGGTTTGTGATTTTCCAAGAGATTTAGCAAGTGTTTGGAGAAAAGTCAAGGATTAAAGGTGTGGAGGAAGGTTCAAGCTTCATTTTGAACCAAGAAACTACTTAGTTGGTTGAAGATT
>JAOSBK010000005.1:16684766-16707917 GCA_027568895.1 Erythroxylum shatona | reverse complement strand
GAATTCAAGGATTTTCCTTTTTGGGTATGATTGTGTTACTTTATAGGTTGTGTATGATAATTGTGGAAGAGGAATATATATATGTACATATTTTTTTCTTTGTTGTAGTTGTGAATGGTTATTTTTTTTAGAATAGCATGTTAGAGCTTGGAAAGGTGTATGGGATGAGTTGCTAGTAATGAGGCTCAAAAGTAACCAAAAGGTACTTGGTAGTGGATGAATATAGAGGGATATTATGTTTAGCAAGCCTTCCTAGGTTTGATCTAGATAGAATTAGTTAAAGTTGTCTTCATAAAAGTTGTAGATTATCTTTTTAGCTTTCCAATGGTATACAGTATGCAATTTTTGGACATTTTAAGTGAAATTTATGATCATTAGAAGTTGTGATGCTGTTTAGGATGGAACTTTCATGACAGCCACATTGATGTGAAATTTTGACCTTTATAGAGGTAGAATTTGCTTTTTAGTTCTCATAAAAGTTGTAGATAGTTCTTTTAGCTTTCCATTGACACAAAATTTGCAAATTTTGGAGTTCTACGTCAAAAGATATAAATTTTAGAAGCTAGGTAGTCGGAGGAAGAAAGGCCCAGGAGATCGCAGCACGACGCGAGTGCGACGCGTCGCGAGGGCAACCTGGCCGATTTCTCCCCTGACCCGACCTCTCTCCACTCTTTTGGCCATAACTTTTTTGTTCGACTTTCGATTGACCTGATTTTTAAAGCGTTAGATTTCTAAGACATTCTTATACCTCTCCATAAAAATTTTTAGGTTTTCATATTAATTTTAAAAATATGGATTGAATCAAAGTGAAAGGATCGGTTAAAAGAGTATGAGTTGGACATTTTTCTAAACATGCTTCGGTATTTTGGCGATATCTCGATCTGTAGATATCCAATTGAGTTGATTCTTATTTCAAAATAAACTAAAGACATGGAGATACAACTTATCCAAAAGAATCAATTTTCAATTTAGGCCCCAAGACTTTCAATTTCTGGAGTGAAGTTAGGTGTAGTGTTCAGTCTTGGTTTAGTTTTATCCCGAAAGTGTTTTGACCATAACTTCTTTATTTCTGAACCAAATTGAGTGTTTTTAGTGTATTTAGAAACTTAAGACAATGGGGAACAAATGTTCTGAGTAAGCCAGACTGAATTTCCAGTTAAAATTTCCCCAAATATGCTCTATAAATTATGAGAAGTGAGCCCTCCATGCTATTTATGACTTCCGAATGTTGGGCTTCAGAAATGAGGCCCAACATCTTCTGTTCTGGTCCCATTACCCACTTCTGTAAAAATGATTAGTAGGCTAATTTATTTTGCATTCTATTACAAGCCTAGTTATAATATAATCAAGCTCTGTTATGAAATAACTAAATTCTATTCTATCACAATCAAGTTCTGTTATGATACCTTAAACTTATGTTTCGATATTGTGGTATTCGATTCAGATACTTGTAGGTTTTGTTCATAAGCAGGTGTATCCTATTCTGATATGTTATATTTGTTCTTATGTAAGTAATTTTGGTTTGTTCTTTAATTTGAAAAAATAAAGGTTGTATATTATTTGACATGATTAAGGGCATGTGAATGCTAGATGACTGTTAGAAACAGTCGCCTAATTATATCTTATTTAGTTATTCCCCACTAAGTTATATGCTTAGCATCGTGGTTTTGCCTTTGTGTAGGTTCTGATAAGAAGGTTTAAAGATTGGGACAAATACATGCATAGTGGCCAAGAAGAGTGTGTTTTGTTTTGGAAATGTTTTTAGTTTGTTTTTGTGATGTATTTAATGTAATGAGACATATTGGAATTTGTATTTTGTGTGTGTATGATTTGTAATAACTATAGCACAACTCAGAATTGGATTTATGGTATGTATTTTAATAAGTTCAAGTTAGATGATGTATATTATGTTTTGAATATAAAATATCTCCTAATGAATTGTAATGCTTGTTTGCTAGAGTTTCTGGAAATGCATGAATGGAATGTTTAATCTGTTTTGGATTATTTTGGTTTTGTTTTGTGTGGCATCTATATATTCTCCTAATGGATATATGGGTGTTACAATCAGTATCTAAGATATCTTTAAACACCTCAGGTCTAAGGATATTTGCACCACTGTAATGATGAGACTATCATTGACACTAGAATAGATTATCCATCTGATTGTCTTATAGCAGGTCATCCAATGTACTTACTACTCTTAGCAAGTATCCACATGTTAACTCTAAACAACTCATGCTTATAGCTTATAAGATCCACTACTTGATCTAATCAAGGAGTATAACATGTGCTAGTTTCTCTGGATTAATAATGTCCCATCTCAATAATTCTATAAATAGGGATAATTTAGATACTAATATAATTACACATGATAAGAATCTCATTATTATGATCTCATTATGATTTCCTTTTTGTTATGTGATGTATCAAGGACTTCATTAATTCGATTTCAGATCATAATCAATTCATAAAAAAACATGAACATAAAATTAATAAAAAAATCTATTAGTCATAAAGATTTGTACAATAAGTGCTAAAGGTAATTGCCATTAAAGCACTTCTTTAACATATGTATCTTTTATTCCTTCTTATGAACATTAGTAGTAACCTATATTGCCTTAGCGTCAACTTTCTTCTAAAATTTCTTAGCCTTTGGCTTGTGAATCTTGTTAGCTCCTTGACCTAAAAGGTTAGTCAAATGAACTCCTTGAATCTTTAGCCTTATTTCCTCCAAAATAAGAATACTAGACAATTCATTGACATTCCACTTGTCTTTTATAGTGTTATGGTTAATTTAAAAAGGTCCAAACACAAAAGGTAATGAGTTCATAATGAATTATACTAATAATAAGTCATTAATAATAATACCTAGGGTTTTTAATTTTGCTGCAATCTTTTTTAATCTCTAGGATATATTGTTATATGCTCTACAACCGATCAAAATTCATGGTTGTTTGTCATATCATGACCTGGTACCACATCGGGCCTATGACAACCGCCGTATAACCGGGCTAAGGACACTCACGATATCCTTATCCCAACTATGCAAGGTTGACTGAATATCTTTTTTATCTCTTTTTTTGAAAAATTTAGGCAGCACAATGACTGTATTTTAGAAATCCCAAGACTTGGAAACAATTTTAAAAACACTTCTATATTCACATCCAACCACAACTTCTGTGGACTTTAAAGTCCACTCAAGGCAATCTCAATAATAGTATCAAAAGATTCATACATAAATTCATTTATAAAACTTAAGGCAATCAAAAGATAACTTACAAAATCATAAAGCGTATCTACATAAACATAGTTCATTAGCTACGAGACCACGAAAGTACAAAATAGGAAACTACCCATATGCAGTAATACCCCAAAAATGTAAAATGACTGCACGATCTACTTAGAGCTTTAAACTCACTAAATTAACCTGCATGATTGGAAAGCGGAAGGGGTGAGTACACTAGGTACTCAGTGATCAGGAAAGACATATATCACAAATAGAATTCGATTTATACCAAGACGATGTAGATAACCTAGGAAGTAAATATATATCATATAGAAAACACATAGGCCCAACCTATAACTCAACATATACTGGTTAGAAACCATATAGGCCTTGCCTATTAACTCACTCATCCAGTGAACATAGGTTCTAGTTTCAGTACACCAAAGCATAAAAACATCGTATGTATAAATAAAATATCAATAGGAAAACCAATGTTAGGATAAGCCAAAATGATCATGTGTGACACCACTAGTTGGCCAAACTAATGTTGGCTCGACCTTCATCCGTAGTGAGTCCGAACTACAGTCGACAAGAGCGTCATGACCCTATGTGATGACCTCGTTAGTGTCCAGACCCTAGGTGTGGAATCACCTGAGAGTCCCATAGAAAGGTGTCAATACGGCAACTCTACTTTCATGTACTAGCATCAAAAGTACAATAGTCACTCAATCAATTGTGCTCAGCACATGATTGGCCAATTGTTTCCTCACTAATTACAAAAATCATATGCAACAATTAAGTACAAAAATCAAGTAAAGCACTATGCCTTTATTTATTGGTCCAACCGATAAAAAAGAAACCTTATCATGACTCTAAGCCAAATGAGAATAAAAACATGCATCATATATGACTAGATTATGCATATGTAAATTCCAAAACATTTTCTCATAAAATAAAAACAATCTTTTGAAATCCAAATGCATAGTTGTTCAAAACAATGCCATTTATTAAATACATAAGCATATTACCATCCATTTGAAATTCAATTTCTACCTTACGTTGCCTAGTTTCAAAATTCACATATAAGTCATCATGCTTGTCTTATAATGTTCTAATCCTATTTGAGAAATATGGTCTCCCCAAATCACCTCAAAAAAGATATACTCTCTCTTAACTTCAACAATCCTCAGCACGAGCTCGCTAATTCACGACTCTCGAGTCTTTATAAATAAAAAGAAATACAATGAAATTACTACTTAAACAAAAATTTCATATTTATACACCATCACATTAGCTTCCCTTTTACATTTTCTAAGGCATTTAATGCCTTTAATCCAAGCTTACTCATTTCATAACATAATTAAGCACATCTTTATCAAAGCATATTAGGCTATTATTCATTAATCTAGGCAACATTTCATGTTTACTCTAAGTAAGCATGGAAGTGTTTTCCAATGTATACCATTATAAAGCCTTAGATGCTATGTTAAGTTTACTTAGGCATTTTATCAAATACCTAATGTGCATGATTTTCAAGTCACATTTCCAAGACTTTATCATAATAATTCATGCTCCTATCACGTCATCTAGTAAACGCTTCCAATCAATGACACATTCCTCCACTCCATTCTAACCAATTTCCTTCCTTTAAGCTACATTTTATCAATTGTACAACTCATTACATTAATCCACCTCTTCTCCATCATTTCGACCTAAACTTAAACAAGACACATCTTCTTCATTCTTCATCATCAATTCTCATCATATATGTATAATTAACGCCATAGGATTCATTTAAACCATAAATTTCAAAAGATATTCAAAAATTCACAAGCTTTCACCTAAAGGGGACAATTTCGATTTTGACTTAAAGAACCCTCTCTATGACACATTTCATTCATCTAAACCATATTTCATGCGTATTCAAGCATGGAGAAAAACACATCTTAACACCAAACTCAAAATCATAATGTAGAGAGAGATGAGATAAAATTTACCTAAATCTTCCTTTGATGATATCTTCAAATCCTTTGAGATTTTCTCAAGTCTAATGATAGATTTGAGTTCTTTGACCCCAAATTAGCTTAGAACACCTTGGTTTGAGTTGAAAAACCAAAAAGAAGGGTGAATTTTGATGATGGTCAAAACTTCCTCTTCTTCCTCTCTTTTCTCCTTTCTTTTAAATACAACAAAATGTCTGAAGTCCTTAGAAATGTGATGCACGACCATAAGTGAAAGAAGGGTCTAGAATATTGATTTTCATTTGACCAAACGGGGTGAAATTACCATTTTGCCCTTAGCTTATGTGAAATTACCATTTTACCCTCCAAACATTCCTAAATTTGCAATTAAGCCCAAAGTTTAGAAATCTCCAAAACTTTTATTTTTATTTTGGTCCTTGGACTTTTGGAAATAATAATTAAGCCTCTTAACTTTATAAAATTACACATTGATCCCCCAAGAATTGAAAAATTACATTTAAGACGTTTAACTTTTAATAATTTGCAAATAAGCCCTTATGTGCATCAACTTTTCCAATTAAACTTTCTAAGTTTCCCATAAGTCTATAAATCATGCATAATCACCTATAAGGAATTAGAACACATTTAATTTAACCACCGTGGTCATATCCATCCAATGGACTCAGTTTTTCACACTTAAAAGCTTATATGTCGGAAATCTTCAAGATTTCACATACCGATGAGGAATTAGAACACATTTAATTTAACCACCATGGTCATATCCATCCAATGGACTCGATTTTTCACACTTAAAAGCTTATATGTCGGAAATCTCTAAGATTTCATATATCGATGAACTCTGAGTTCATGTAAGGGCATATAATATTATAAATCATTGGCATACATACCAAAAGGATTCAAATTGATCTTTGAACTCATATACAACCATGCATATATTAATATACAGTAGTATTTCCAAATACAGAACAATCACCAAAGGGCTCAGAAAGTCCAACGTTACAGATGGCATATCTTATTCTTATCCAACGGGTATACAAGGCCTTCATACTACATTCTGCTACTACATCCATGAGTGTAATGCCCTTTATGGCCAGATCAACCCTGATCTAATCACTCATTGAGAAGTCCTTATTTTTCCTTGGAACTATTTTGTCCTCTATTGGTTGTAACACCTCACTTTCTTCTATTTATGCTCTGACCAATGCCTTATTTTTAAGCTATTGTAATACCTACCTAGTAAGTTATTATCAATAATTTTCAACAGAGCAAATACTAATGTACTAACATCATAAGATAATGTTTTGAAACCTCAGCTCAACATAACTACAGGGAAATTTCAATCCTAGAACCTTCAAAACCACCTTAACTTCTTTCTCAACCTCAGTAAGGGATTGAAGTAGAGATAATTGCTACTACTTTTGTAGTTTCTTTTGCAAATTTTTAACAAAGAAAAACCATAAAAATAATATTTTAAGACAAACATGAACTAATGTAGTGCCAAATGCTAGCAAGCATACACACATGAAATGGGCACCATGACTACCATAATGAAATAGGTTTCCAGGACTATAACTTGAGCATGGTTAATGAATTGTTTATAAACTTCAATGCATCTTGGAAAGCACTAGTTAATAGATTTGAAGTGTTCAAATCATTTGACATTTTAGTTTCAAATTCATCACATAGATTACTGATGCACTTCTTGGCATCTGCACTGAATGCAACCGTTTTACCATTCTCCATTGCTCCCTCCTTCAGCTTTGCTTCCTCAAATGGTAACAAAGCACTCTCACAATCTTGCAATGTCTACATACATAGCATTAATAAGAGCAGCCTTATTATCTTTCCCATTATTTATTATTTGCACCAAGCAATTGTTCAAACCATTGCAAGAAGGAGAGATGATGTAGGAGTAGCCACTCTTATGGACTTATTTTATTATCAAAGAGAAGATGCGATTTAAAACAAAATTTGCTTACATTATAATACGAATTAAAGGAAAAATTTTGTCATTGTTATTTTGAATCAAAAATGTTAATTAGTTATATACAAGATGTATTGAAAAGCTAATTAACTGTTTAGGTAATTAATTGGGTAACTATTTTAACTAAAAGCTTAACAATTAGGAAGGGTCAAAATAGATGGGGTTTTAGCACAATAGCAGTGTTCAAAGCAATCTTCCTTGCGAGCAATGCAAGAGAAATGTACTTTGAATCCTTAAACCTATTGCAAACTAGCAAAGCTCCTAAACTTCCCTTGCATAAGCAACTCAATGTGAGGAGCAAGTTTGGTTTTGACTTGGCTTCGAGCCCTAACCAAAAGGGAGATCCAAATCTCTCAATGTCCTCCACCATATAACAATGTGGTTACACTTCATAGGATGAGAGAGATAGAGATAAAGAGAGTAGCAGAGAGAGGCAGAAAGGCGGAACCTAGTTCGATTCACCGTTTAAGAAGGTCATTTAACCAACCAATTTTTACTCTCAACAATTAAAAGTAAAAGCAAACCGAAAACTAGTACTATTCATCCTGTTAATCTGTTCTGATTTTTATATCATTGGTTTATGTCCTTTGGACCTTTTGCAATCAAGCATTGTTGCAATAAAGCCTTCCAAATGTTATAACATAACTGCATTTGAAGAATAGGAGGTTTAAAGTTTCCTCATCTCTTTCATATATATTTGTGAAACATTAATTTTTATTATAATGAGTAAATTTGCTTTTAGAAATTATGTTTAGAATTGCTTCAAATTTAAAGGATACGTATAATTCAAAATTGACATCTTTAAAATTATTTACATCAAAATATATTAATTTAAAGTTATTAAAAACTTAATTTTATTTAGATGTAAAAATTTTATAAATTTCACATTTACAAATTTTAACAAAAAAATCAAACCAAATTATAAGAAGATCTTTAGAATAAACTATGAACAAAATATAAGGTGAAAGACTTCACTATTAAATAAAATGATAGCTACTTTTACAAAAGATATACATATACATTTAATTGTCATTTTATAAATATGTAAATTAAATAAATATAAGTCTAAAAACTAAATAATATATAAACATTCAATTAAACTAAAATAGAGTGATATATATTGTTATACAAATATTATCAAAAGTTTATAAAAACTAAATTTTATTTCATATATTAATATAATTTATAGTTCTCCTTAAATAGTTACTACTGGAGGTCGGCTCTACTTATTAGTTTCTCGTTATTAACTTGTTCATTCTCTAGTTAGATCACTCTATGGTTCGCTTTGTTTTCACTTATGTTGAACATGTTGTTATTTTACTCCTTTAAGATGTAGCTCCTGTAGAGATGTTTTGTTAATCAAATTCTTTAATTATGATAAAGCAATGTAATTTGTATTTCTAAAAAATGAAGCAATTGTTTATAACACCTTTTTTATCGTATATACTACCAAGTTAAAAGGCATATTTAGCTTGAAAAAGATGATAGCCTTTAAGAGGAGAAAAAACTCAAAACTTTGAAAATAATTAAAAGAATCGAGATCTTCCATTTAAAAAGTAATTGATGAAAATATTTTTAGTGCAATAATATTAAAGGAATCATCACCAATAATAATTACATGTAATATCCCATTACCTGTGGGGAGGCTAGAATAGTAAATTTGAGTGATTAATGAGAGATTGAAAATGCATTTTTCATGTTTATGCATAAAATGTCATACACATACACACGAATAGTAAAATTTTGCACATGAAAATAATTGTACATGCATTCATAGATGATTCTGGGTATAATTAGATTGAGTTGTGTTATTTTTGAGAATTTTGAAATTTATCCTTATTGGAAATTTTATTGATTAGTGGAATTGTAGAATTTGGGAATTTTGGTGAATTTAGGAATAATTTTTGGAAATTATAGATTATTATGGAAAATAGGAGAAAAGGAATCAAAAGGGTGTTGGAGATAATTGGATTGTAAAGATGAGAATTAAAGGAATTAGTTCACAAGGGACTTAGTTGGAGCTTAGACATTAGGAAAGTGACAAGTGTCACTAACTTGGTAAGTTGCCTTTATGATTTGTCAGAGAAGTAAGTTGTTGTGCTCTGAGAGTTAAAAGACTTCGTGATTTGAAAGATGTACTTTAAACAATTTTCCTAAGGTTCCTTTTTTGTAGTCACCTTCTTCAACTCTTCTCCCAATCCACAGAGTTTTTCATCAAATACCCCCCGAGAGGTTACTTTGCTTTTCCTTATCCCACACCACTTCCCCACAGCTAATTGTTTCTTCTACCCTAAGAAAAACCAGAAGTTGGTCATTTTACACAGTTGAATATGTGATTTTCCATGGAGTTTAGGGCTTGAAGATAATTAAAGATTTTGGAGTTTTTAACAAGTAAGTTGTGAATAAATCCTTTAAAGTTGAGCATTTATGAAATAAGTTTGATGAATTACTATCAGCTACATAATCATGGCATTTACTTGTATATATTCATGAACACAGTGTTAATGGGATAGAAAATATAGATATAGTGTTATTTAGTATTTGATGGATTGTTAGTCATCAGGTGATGTAGAAATGATTTTTGGAGTTAGATAGAGAAATAAAATGGTGTATGAGGTTAGTGTAGAAGATTATATATAAAAAGGGGGGTATGCTTTGTTTCCTCACTGAGCATATATATATATATATATATATATATTTATGTATGTATATATACATGAGTAGATGAAAGCTTTAGAGATAATCAAGAAAATGATTTGTAAGTTAAAGAGTAGTTGTAAAATGATGATCTGAGATGAGAATGAATGTATAAATAAAAGTTGGAAAGAAGATAGACAATATGGATAATAGTTAAAAATGCAGAGAATAATGGCAGTACATGAATAGGATAAACCAACGATTTTTGGCTTTTGGATGGTTCTTGACTAAATCTGCATATTTAGGGATAGTATGAATTTTTGGCGAATGAGTTGAATTAAATGAAGTGAAAGACTAGAAATAAAAATTTGAAGTGTTGGATTTTAGAAAATGGAAGTCTAGAATTTTAGGATGTCGGAGTCAAAAGTTAAAGTCCTTATAAGTGGAGATGCTCTAGAGTATCAGGCGTATAGTCTTGATAAGATGCTTCATCTTGTGAAGACGCTTTGTCTTATGAAGATGTATCATCTGGTGAGGACGGATCGTCTTGTGAAGATGCTTCGTATTGTGAAGACGCTTCATCTGGTGAGGACGGATCATCTTGTGAAGACCCTTCATCTTATGAAGATGCTTAATCTAGTGAGGACGGATCGTCTTGTGAAGACGTTTTGTCTTGTGAAGACACTTCTTCTTGTGAGGATGTATCGTCTGATGACGTCATATTGTCTGGTGGTAACGTCATATTGTCTGGTGGTAATGTCATATCATTTGGTGCACTGTTCATCTAATCCTATAATTTGGTCCCATTTTTGACCCTCTATACGATAGAATTTGCCATCAAGATCTTCATAGAAGTTGTAGATATGGAAGTCCTCTTTGAAACCATTTAAAGAAAACCTTAATCCAAAATCTCTAATGAAAGTTATACCAATTATTCCGAGATAGGTACAACATGATTAAAGACATGAGCATGGTCGATTCTTTTGGACATAACTTCATAACCCAACCTTCAAATGAAGTGATTCTTAGGCCAATAGATTCCTAACACATTTATATATCTCTTTAAAAATATTGGTAGCATTCTAAATCGAATTGAAAAAGGTTGATCAAATAAAAGTGTAGAATCTGTTGGAATAGTGAAATAAGATTATCTTACTGAACACACTTCAGTATTTTGATTACATTTAGATCTGTAGGATTCCAAATGAGATGATTTTTGATTTAGAGTAAACTAGAGGAAATAGGACTATAAATCATGTAAGAAAATTTGAATTGTGATTTTGTCTCTAAGATGTTCAATTTCTGGCTGGAAGTTGTATATAGTCTACTGTTTTGGATGAGAGTAGTCTAAAAGTGTTTGAGGCATATCTTCCAAATTATTGAACCAAATTGAGTGATTTTAGTGTCAATAGAAACATAAGACATAGAGGAACACTTTTTTAGAAGAAAGTTTGACCAAATTACATCAATTTCACCTTCTGATTGAACGTGAACAGTAGAATCGAAAGTGTGTCTAAGAAAAATCTAAAGTGATTTAATAAGAAATGAATTGTGAGTTTAATGGTGTTAGTGAGGCATAAACCTAAGAATAAGTTATAATTAGATGGGTTTTGATATGAGAATGAATTTGTGATAAAGCTAATGGATAAATACCCGGGATTGTTATGAACATGCATTGTACATATTTTATTACATACATGTGCATTGTTAAACACTTATGATTGTACAAATTGTGAGGCATGTGTATGTGCTATTTTGATATAGAGGAACAACTGGAACATCAGCCTCCAGATGTTGCCAGAACTTCCAAGTGTCAGCTTCGGGAGCAACTTGTGAGTAATCTAGACGATTTCTCTCAATTATTGTTTGCTTAAATTATGTTTTGACTGAAAAATGGATGAGAATTGATTTATATTGATTGCTGGACAGAAGGTCTGATGATTGTGAAATGTTGAATGTATATTAAAGTGCTGCTTGAATGTGAATGTAAAGAACTATGTGCTTCATAATATGATTGATTGTGATAGATCCATTCCATACATGAATGCACAATAAGATAATGGTAGTTGTAACTAGAGTAGCCACCGATCAGAGCTTAAAGCTCAACATGTGAAAAGAGCCTCGAGCTTAGACAGTGATTAAAAGCCTAAGGCTCACTATATAAAATGATCCCTGTATCCTCTTCAGATAAGGGACAGTTAGTAATGAGCCCAGTATCTAAAATAGATACGGGATAGTTCAGGCACTCGGTCACAGCAATGTAATAATTAGAAAAGTGTCTCATGAGCATTTCACATGCATTTTGTTAAGTATGTTTGCTGCATTGAAATGCCAAATTTTCCTATGCTTAAGTGAAGATGTGATACTAATGTAAAGTGCAATTTTGTGAAATATTTGTTATGTGAAATGATGTGTTTCATGAATTGAGTGAACAATCGATGATGGTTATCTCATTGGGTTCGAAAAACTCACTAAAATTGTAGCGTTGTCTTTTCAGGATCTAGAGACGACTCTAGCTACTAAGAAGCTCTACTAGCTGTGTGGATTGTGATTTGGTAAGTGAAGTCATGGATCAAAGGTCGGTCAGTTGGGATTTTGGGATGGCTTAGATAGATTTTATATATTTCCCTCTTTCATGTAGTACTTTTGTACTAAGTTTTGAGGATGCACATGGAGTAAAGGTTGAAAGACACAATGTAAACTTTCAGTTTTACGCAATGGAATGAGGAAAAAGTTGGGTTTAAAATATTGTGATTTTCTTTTGATGCCTATAAGAGATTAATGTTATGATGCCATGTGAAGCAAATATAGTGATCAAACATAGCGCACTATTATCATAGGATATGCACCGAAATGACCTCTAGGTATCTCAGTATGTACCCTATAGTAAGGGAGCGCTACATCCGTGGGTACTAATAAAGCTGGACAATTAACCACTGAAGTTATTGAGGATTTGTTTGAAAATCCCTAACTATTGGATAAGGCCCCATATCTAGAAGTTGGCTTTGGTGCCCGAAACAAGGAGGTCACTAACAGGGGACTATATACAAAGAGTTGAAGAGAGGATCTGTTGTGTAAGGAGGATAGTCGAGATTTAATAGAGCCCCAATTAGAGAAGTCCACTCCTTCCCCAGATAGAAAATTTTTCAGGAAGAAGAAGAAGATTAGAGGAGCCTATTAACTTATAAGATCCTTTTATTACAATCTTTTTCTATGATATTTTCGAATATCAAAGGAATGAATGATCCTCTCAATAAGCAATCAAAGAAAGACTTATTGTTGATAAGAAACCTTAATTTTTGGGATTGGTGGAGACTCGTATTAAATCCCACAAGTTAAAGAATTCTATAAAGTTTTTGGGCCCTAATTGGAGTTTTGTTTCCAATTAGAGAATTCTATGAAGTTTTTAGGCCCTAATTTGAGTTTTGGTTCCAATCACCAAGACCATTACAATGATAGAAAATTTTTTGCTTTTGTGTGAGACAAGTTTCAAGCATCAACTAAGTGCAACTTAGATTAATACACACATCATGTTTGTAAGGACCTAACTTCTCAGTTTTCATTCGAATTGACTATTATTTATGCTTCTACTTTTGCTTTTCAAAGATCCAAATTATGGGAGGATTTGGCTTCTATAAAATCTTCTGTAGTTAGCCTCTAGATTATTGATGGAGATTTCAATTGTGTATATCCTTACGAAGTTTAAGGGGACAATATTGACCTTAATTCTTTGAGAAAAGATTTGGAATCTTCTTTAGGCTTGTTAGAACTTTTTAATTTAAGGTATGTGGGATTTCACTTTACCTGGTCTAATAAGAACCAAGGGAGTAGCTTCACAAGGAGCAAGTTGGATAGAGTGCTAGTTAACCATCTTTGGACTAATCAATGCCCTAGTTCCTTGGATTATTTTGGTCCCCTAATATGCTATGATCACTCTTTTATACAAGTTAATGCCTCTACTTGTCAAGTTTTTGTAATACACCTTTCAAGTCTTCAATTTCCTAGCTTATAAGGATGGGTTTTAGGATTTAGCCGAGGGTATTCGGCAAACCAGGGTTCACGGGTGCAAATCCCTCCTGCTTATGCAGAAGCTAAGGCTGCTCAAGAATAGGATGAAGTTATTTGGAATTGAAGCACTGGGAGAGTAAGGCACTTAAATTCTACTCAAGGGCCCTACAAGATCATAATTCCTTAATGTTTCAAAATGCATTATTTCCTGGAGTCAAGATGGTGATGCAAACACCAAATTCTTCCATTTTCATTCTTTTTAGATGAAATAGTAATAAGATACTCAGCTTGCTAGAGGGTGATAATCATTTGGTAATAAGTAGCCATTCCATTCATAGAATGGTTTATGACTACTTCAAGGGTATTCTTAGTTTAGGCTATACATCTCCTTGCAACCCTCATACCATAACAGATCTTCTTAGTGCTTCTACTCCTTTAAATGTTGATATATATGATGAGCTTTAGAAACTTGCCTCAATGTTGGAAATCAAGAACATCTTTTTAGTTTAAATCCAAAGAAAGCTCCAATCTTGATGACTTCTATGCTTATTTCTTTCAGTATACTTGGGATATAACTGGTGATTTAATTGTTCAAGTGATGCAGGAATTTCTCTCTTTAGGGGGAATGTAAAGGGAGTTGAATTCTTCTTATATTTCTCATTCCCAAACTTCACTATGTCGTCAGCCTTATGGATTTTCTACCAATATCCTACTATACTACTATATACAAAGTAATCTCCAAGTTGCTTGCGAGTAGACTCAAAAATATCCTGTAGAATCTTATCCATCACTTTTAAAATGCTTTTATTCCTAATAGATCAATCTCTAACAAAATCTTATTGATACAGGAGCAATTAAGGGAGTATGAGTCAAACAAATCAATCAAAAGTTGTGCCACTAAAGTTGAGTTTTCTAAGGCTTTTGATAATATTAGATGTGATGTCATCAAGAGATGCTTTAAGTGGTTTGGGTTGCCTAGCAATTTCATTTACTGGATAGATACTTGTATTTTTACCAATACTTTCAGCATATTGATTAATGGTAATCTCAGTTTACATTTTAAGGGAACCAATGGGATTAGGCAAGAGGATCCCTTTTCCCATTATCTTTTGGTGGTTTTTTTGGGAATTCTTACAAGGTTGATTTTGAAAAATACTCAAAATTGCTCTGGTTTCAAATATCACCACAAATGCAAAGCTCTGGAACTTACTCATCTCAATTTTGTAGATGACTTGATATTGCTTTCTAAGACTGACTACTCATTTGTCTCAAATTTGTTCAACTATGCTAAGGTTTTTTATAGGCTTTATCAACTTACAAAAGAGCATGTAGTATGTTTCATCTGATATTATTCTAACTGCAAGATTGGAGTTTTTGTAGGGCTAAATGTTCATCCTCTACCCTTCAAGTATTTGGTGGTTCTTATTTCTTCTAAGAAAAGTTACAGGGATTGTTTCCCTCTTCTAGAAAGGTATAGAAAAAGAATCAACTCCTAACAAAAATAAGTCTCTATCTTATGCAGGGAGACTTGTACTCATTACTTCTATGTTAAGAAGCCTTCACTTTCACTGGATCTCCCATTTGTTATTGCTTAGAAGGATCAACAAGGAGCTTATGAAAAGTATTAAAAAATTCTTATGAATTGGTATTATTGACAATTTCAGAGGAGCTAAAATCAAATCAGAAAATTTTTGTTGTAGCAAAAAGGAATGGAGTCTAGGGCTCACTTCTTTGCATAAGAGCCAAACCTTGTTAGTTGCTAAGAGAATTTGGAGATTGTTCACAGACAAGAAATCCTTTTGGTCTAAGTGGATCAATAAAGTATACCTTCAGCATTCCAACTTCTAGCAATTAGATAAGAGGAAAGAATGTTCTTGGTATATACTTAGAAAGAGGCTGATAATATATCCTCTTATTAAAGCTCATATAGGGAATGGTCTTTCCTTTTGATTATGGTTTGATAATTGGTCTTTACATAGCCCTCTGATTCTGAGAGAAGAAGTTTCTCCTTTCATCACTAGAATTCCAACTCAGTCTTCAGTGAAAGAGATCATCCATGGAGGTCAAAGAGTTAGATCTTATTTGATGTATTACTCCCTCAACACTTCTAAAGATTATAGTTTCCATTGGATGACTAACAAAGGTAGAGATTTAACTAATCAAAGTTGTCTTAAAGTCATTAATTAGCATCATCCTAAAGAAGATTGAAAGGAACTTGGGTGCCTAAGGCCTGCCTTGTAACTTGACTTGCTGCAAGACTCAAATTGAAAACCAATGATAGATTGAATGGAGCCACACAATAGATATATATGATATGCAACTTGCAATGTAATTCTATTAATCACCTATTCGTTTATTATAATTATACTACTGTCATTTGGAGCAAAATGCTGCATGTAATGAGATTACAATGTCCTCAGCAAGAGTGGCTCTACATACTTGTTTGGGCAAATAAACTTTTCAAAAACAAGGGAGTGATCATGTAGATTTGAATTTGGCTACAAATTACTCCCTTGTAGATTTGAATTTGGCTACAAATTACTCAGCTTACTCTATTCAGAGAGAAAGGAAGAGGAGGAAGTTTAATGGAACTGAAATATAAAAGAATTAGCTCCACTTTGGTTGTTGCTCAATTAGGAAGCTTTTACCAACTCTTGTCCTAGAGAAAATTAATGTAGCAATGAAACGAAGATGGAGACTGATTTTAGATTAATATCGTTGCAAGGCTACAAATAAAAAATTTGTGTTTTAAATAAGTTGTGTCTTTCTATCTAGTTCCTCTCCTTGTAAATAACATTCCCTTGTACATTTTTGTAACTTTTAGAGTTAATGAAAATTTTCGTTTAAAAAAAATATTAAACTAATTTAACAAGATAAAAAAAATGTGGCAAAACCCAAAAGAATCCATCTTTCTTTATCTGCCTACGGCAAGAGAAGTTGACGGCAAGAATCTCACTTTAAAACACACTACTGCAGTATACAAGGTGCTTATATACCTCTCATGGACGCTGGCGTACTTTGCCAGCAAACTCCTCGCCTAAAAGAATAATGGCTCTTTGCTGCTAGTTCTTATAGCTTTCATATTTCCCATGTATCCCAATCGATGAAAATTTAAAGTCATCTCCTGGCAAACCTACTTTTTCTAATTCTCCTCCTGGGAGTTGTATGAGAAGCTTCTCCAACAGCTCTTTCCAGATTAGACTCCTCATCATCCTCACTTGTTTCATCAGACCTCCATCTAAATGCGCCATTCACATTCTTCTCATCGATGGCAAATTGCTCCTCTCCACCACTACGATGAAAAGACAATAAAAGAGAGACAGCTATAAGAACTATAATGCGGTCACTCAGAATGTAGAAAAGGATCGAAAGAAAGAAAAAGAACACAGAAAGAAAAGAAAATTATAATACCTCCAACCAATGGACATTGGATCATCCCCAAAGGTCATCTTGTAATCTCTATCATTGCCATGTGAATGAACTTTTTCGCCAGGATGACGTGACCAAGAAGCGTGTGCAGAATCATTATGAAAACCAAGGTTGCTACCTGATGGAGCTACTGCATTAGCTAAAGTGCTTGAGGAATACACAGGACTGCTCGGGTATTTTTTAGTAAAACCATTCTGTTGCATTTCTGGTGAGAACTTATCAAATTGATACTGGTGAATGTTACCATCGGGAAGCACTTGAGATGAAGTTCTGGTGGTTTCCCTTGATGGTGTGCCATTTACATGCTTAACATGAGAACTTCCCGGAGTTGAGGCACCATCATATCCAAAATTCTTAGTCATGCTTTCTCGAGGTCTCAGTCCTCTTTCTACATTTGCAAGGAGAACTGATGGACAGCCATGATTCTCAAGTGCAAACCGAGGATGATAGATAGACATACCACTATTAATTGGAGTTTCAAGAATTGATGGCCCTGGTGCCGTTGCATGATCTGTATATATAACAGAAGAATCACCTGATTTTGGAAGCACTAAACTGTTTGACATTGGTTGTTGCACAAAGGGTATATCAGACTTTGCCGATACTTCAGGTTCTTCACCAGAGCTGTCCAAAATGCCAGGCAACAATTTTCCAGCTCTTACCACTTGTTGTTGCACTTGTGGCAGCAAGTCTATGGATCTGGCCTGTTTAAAGCACATTTAGTTCAGAATTCACTGTTCATCCAATGCCCAATGTCTAAAACATTAGCAGGTTCCAACTTGCGTCACTAACAGAAGTTATTTAATTATCAAGATCCTCAACTTGGAGTCTTCTATATGGCAACACTATTCAAGAGTTGCACTTAGTTGGGTAGATCAAAAGCTTATTGTTGTTATTGAGCATAGCTTGTTGAATACAGTTTTTAGAAGTTACAAGATTGAAGGCATAGAAATTCTACCCATATTGCATGCTCCACAAATTGAACATTGTTTGAGAAAATTGGTTCTTTACAGAGAAAACAGCATGCAAAAGCAGTAAAATGTTTTAACCACTTACTACAAGTCCGGCCCTCCACTGACTTGCAGATCTGATTCTAGATAAAACTGATTCCTCGACAGTATTCTTTGAGAGGAAGTCCTCCTCCAATATCTTAAGTTTGAGATCAATTTGGTAGGCCTCAACATAGCGATACCGCTGGAATACCAGGAAATATATATCATCTAACAAGTTAGAAGACAGTCCACAGATAAACTTCTTAAACAAAAACCAATAGAACATTGTGCAGTTTAAACAGTTACATAAAGTTTAGATGAATCTATACACCCATTGTTGAGAGAGTATGGACTGTAATATAATTGTTAATATTTGAGATAATGAGTTGGAATTATACTCATAGTACATCACCAATGCGTCAACCTAAAATCATTGATAGACTACTATCACTAGGACTAAAAATCTGGCAATCAAATGTGCCTCTGAAACTTGGCAATAGTTACCATGGTTGCACATTAAATTATTTTTTACCCTTCCTTTTTATTAATGCTGTTCCATATAATGTCATCTGGAATATTCAGACTACATGATACAAACTTAAAGACGGATTGGACTTGATGATTACCTGAAGATAGAACACCACAAGAAGACTTCCAGTAGTAGTTGAGGGATCATGATCAGCACAATCGAAGAGACACTTATGGATATACTTTTCCTCTTCTGAATTCCATGGCAACTCTATCATTCGATCTACCAAATTACTCTTGATACAGAGACAACAAATTTCAGTCACTAGTATCTCCACCCAGTCCTCCCATGATCTGCGGTAACCCTTTAAACCATTAGATGCATCCCCAGATACTCCAAACTTCAACTTCGATTCCCTGAATTTGTTGCAAAGCATCCTCTGATACATAAATGCTTCAGTCAGAAGTCCACATGCTACTCTTATCCGAACTGCAGTAACAGCCTCATTAAGTGAAACCAGCTGTGATCCATCCTGCCCAGACCATCGTAAGACCATAAGAGCTGTTTCAGGAGCTTCCCTTTCTAGCAGGACTTGAGCAATCTTTGAATGAGTTGATGGACCAGAGATCTCGGGAAGAAGATTGCATGCCTCCTATGTAACGCAATGTTGCAGAATGATCAGTATATATATTTATTGTCTTCAGCGACAACAAAACTGAATAAATTCCTTTTGGAACCACAGTCAATTACCTGAAGAGCTTCATCTGTGTTGTCATCCAGAAGATAAAAGGTCAGTGATTCCAATAATGAATGCCTGGTTATACCAAATGTAGCTGCAAAGTCATCAACAATGTGTCTCCAGGCCTCATCAGGCCTTGTCCAGTGTCGGTCAAAAAGGTAGTACAGAAACTGCTCAAATGTGAAGGAAACAAGAATAACAAAAATTCTGCAAACTGAAAATATATAGTTATAAGGACAACTATTAGAAAGGATACAATTGCTTGCTTTGCAACCACCAAATCAGAGCTTCCATGCAAAAACAGTAGATCTACGGCAGTTCGAAGACTTTCAAATGGATAGCATCCTGCCAGGCCCTCTATCTTAGACCTAAACAATAATCTTTTATCCTTGTGCAAAGATAAAAGTTCCGGTTCTTCAACATCATCCCTTACATGCCCTATATCAAGATTTTCCAGAGCATCATCAATGAACAGGGAACCAGTTGGTGTACTTGGCTCAGCATCTTGATTAGCAACATCCGGCCATGAACGTCTAATAGCAGCGGATTTCCTTTCTCCAACGACTGAACACCATGATGTAACATCAGTATAACGGGTTTTCACGTTCTTCAGAAATTCATGTCTTATACACCAAGCCATAATATCCGCATGCTGAAAATTGAGAATCAACACTAAGAATAAATTAATATTTAAATGCAGATAGGAGAAATGATGCTGCCATCAAAAGGGTCTGAAAGTTTAGAAAGGATATTTTAGATTCAAACGTAAAACATTGGAAAATATCACTCTATAGCAGAATAAAAGTCATGATGTGAAGAACAAATAAGCCTATTCTGTAACTCTTGGCGGCTTTAGATACTAGTATCTGATGGGTAGAAGAAAATACATGAAACAGGCTACTGAGTACTGATGGAAGGAAAAGATTATCAACAAAGCTTACTGTAATAAACCAGCAAGCAACCACACAAACCTGCTTTGTCTTTAAAGCATTCTCTTCAAGAAGTTGCAAGTCATGAAGCTGGGCTGAAAGACTATCCCTAATTGATGACACCAAAACTTCTAGCACATTTAATATTGCGGCCAGACAAAATGAAAGTTTAGGAAGTAAATCTAATCTATCTTTCACATCTTCTGCTTCCAGATGATCTAGCAAACAGTTAAGAATACAAAACTTTATGGATTGACACATAGTATGAATCAGTCAAACAAAAATGTTATATCTTCAAAACTTAAAGAGGATACATATCTCCTGAAGTTCTGATATGACATTTGCAAAAGTCCGCTTGCACCAATCCTTGATGACCACTTCATCCAACAAGAAAGCAATGACAGGATCACTAGAGACAGCACTTTCATCCATACAAACATCTGTAACATCTGTTAAATTCTGTTAAGGATATTGGAAATCAATATTTCTTTTTTTTTTCATTATTCCACCACATTGAATTTATCAGGCAATGTGACATAAATGAGAACACCGGATAATCCACTTTTCAGGTAGTCCTATTACAGGCATTCCTTTAGGATACTTCCACATGGAAGTTTCAAATGAAAAATCATATGCAATTGGAAAGGTAAAATTTAAAAATTATGATATGAGGTGAACACCAAGCGATCAGTAAGAAAGGGACGGGATACAGTGACAAATCAAAGAAACCAAGTTATTTTCCATGGCAACATCAAACAAGGAATAGAGTCGTTGAACATCAGCGGTTAATTGGCTGTTCCCTTCTTCTCCCTCTTGAAATCTTTCATCGCATTGTTTGGAAATGAGGCCAGCCTCTATACACTCGTAATAAAGGCGAAGACGTAATCGATTGCTATTCTTAGGTATTGGGATTCTACAGATGGGGCAGAGATCACAACGTTGACTGCACTCAGAACATAAGGACGCATGCCCGCATGAATTCAACACATACTGTACATATCTTCCACAACTTCTCAAGTCCCTAGTTGCCCGACAACGCTCAAGTTTCGCCTCACCGCACAACTCATGTAAATCAATTGATGCCAAGTGTTCCAATGCTTCCTGAAATGAGGTTCGAAATACAATAAAATATTTCAGAAAAAAATAATCCATTACCAAACAAATTGTATAGAACAGACCACATAAACAAGGACTGAACAACATTTATCAATCCATACTAGATCTCAGTTCTGTTGGTACCAAAGTTTTTTGCTAAAACAAACAATATTCACCAGTCTTGCCCAATAAGTTCGCCGGTCAAAACTTCTACTTCAATCATGAAAACAAAAAAAACAAAAAGAACTAAAAGTATTTCAAAAGCAAACCAATATTGCCGTTCGTATGCAGTTTAACCCAACCCTAACGAAATGCTGCAGCTAATACCCTACCATGAAAATAGCATTGAGAGGTTTTTAGGGTTTTATGGACAAAGGCAGTAGATTGCTCGAACGTACTTGAACTGCTCGGCTACTGTAGTTAGGCAGAAGTTGGGGCCTTCCGGCACTTCCGCCGCCGTCGGTGGAGGTGGAAGCATAGAAAAGCCTGCCGTTGATTGGGTTTCGGTCCATTTATTCTCCAAAAAATCCGCTCCCGTAAAATGCTTTAAGAAATCCTAACTGGGATTCAAAGTGTAATAGTTTATGTGAATCTTGTTGGAGAAGGGAAGTGCGGCGGGCGGCGGACGGCGGAGATGGGCGGAGTTGGCGCTGGAGCCGGAGAGTGAAGTGAGGAAATTCAAAATTGGAGTGTGCTCGGGTTAATCAGAGTGTTTATGGATCCTAAAATTGGGTCCATATTTAACTCATTTAAGAAGCCCGAAGTCCAATATTGAATGTCTTGCTCACTTGAGCATCTGGGTCTGGGCGCCAATCCTGAATGGCTTGGTTAGTTATTTAGCTGTTTGAATAGCTTGCGATAACAGGAGATAAATGTTGACGAAAATTTGTTCGTCTTTTGTCTTTTCCTTGACTTTCCACAATTTAAGATCTGACCGGCAATATTTTAAAAATCAGACTAAACATTAAATAAGTTAAAAAGGGATTTAAGTTTTAAAGATTTAACTAGTATATAATAAATAAGAAATAAAAATTAAAAATTAAATAAAAATAAAATATTTTATTGAAATAAAAAATACACTGATGCTTATTATTATATAATGAACTAATAATAAATCAAATCTAATAATTCAAACTAAATATAACTCTAATATAATCCAAAAGCCTTTATAAAAAAATAAGGCCATTTTAATCACGAGATGCTCTTAGAAATCAAATCGGCAGGACAACGCTCCTTGCTAGCCTTTCATTAAAACTACCATTTACTCTTGGATTTAACTAAAGATTCAGTGATTAGGAGCAGGTGTGCTGGACCTCTGAATTTTTTCAATTATTATTGATTGATTTATGTCATTATTTTTAGAATTGAGTCATTCATTTGATTATTATAAATAGAGATTTGAAATTAGATGGAAAGATTTGAATTAAGTTAGAATTAATATAGTGTTTAAGAAGATTAAAGGAGTTAGGAGGTAAATAAAAAAGGGGCAAAATGGTAAGTCCAAAGGAGAGGAGGAGTATTTTTAGAAGGACAAGATGAAATAACAAATTAAAGAGAGAAAGAAGAGAGATTTTGGTGGTTGAAAGAAAAGAAGAGAGTTGAGCTAGGGTTTCTTCATTTCTTAGCTTTTGAGAGAGACTTTGAAGTGGTTCAAGAAGAGA
>JAOSBK010000005.1:16672227-16684666 GCA_027568895.1 Erythroxylum shatona | reverse complement strand
GTTTTATTAATAATAAATATTTTCATTACAAAACTGTAACTGAAGAAGATAAAATTACATGTAAATACACTTGCTTTCCAGGGCACTATATTTACATAACTCCAACAGCATCATGATAAAGTGATTTCATACATGTGGAGACAATTAAAACCTCATGGTTATTTGATACATGAATTGAAATTTGTTGCAATAGTGATTGTTTTGAAAGTTTGGAGACATTATATATATAGAAATATCTTGGATATATATATAAATATACAGATCATAAAAGTTTGAGGTAATTATTGAGTTGAGAGAATTGAATACAAGACTGAGATAATGAATAGAAGTACTAAAAGATTTGGATTGTGCAAATGAGTATTATATTGGTAAAGTTAGTGTTTATTTGATGCATTAAGCAAGAATCCCAATAGCAGTGAAGCATGAATTCAAATATTGAGGTTATCAAATCAAGTGCAATAAAGAGTGTAGAATGGAGTTAAATTTGGGCCAAAATGAAGCATTATTAGCTGCATTGAAAATTAAGATCAGTTTCTTATAAACAAAGCCCAAATTAAGGATTCAAAAATTGTGAATCTTACTAAGACATTGGAAATGAATACAAATTTTGAGTTCGAATAGGAAGAATAATACTTTGTGATTGAAATAAGAAGTAAGTGTACCGATAAAGATGATTGAGTAAAGAGATTGTTAGAGAAGCATAAATAACAGCCTATGATATACATGCTAGTAGGAATACAACGAGATAGCATTTGATGGCTAAAGAGGTGGAAGCAAATGACCACACTTGTGAGTACCAACAGTCTTAACTGATGTAGATGTGCTTAAAACTTATATTTTTAGAGTTTATAAGAATATGGGATCAATGTACAACTTTGATTGACTTTGAGAATAACAATCATTATCACAGTGATGTCATTAGAATATTGTATGGGGCATTATACGATAAAAGGAGTCGTCTGCCCTTACATTTAAAATGAATAAAGCCTAAAATGGTTAAAGGCTAGGATTGATTCAAAAGATATTATTGATGAGTGAAATGAATCTATAATAGAAATTAAGTGATAAAAAAAAGATAAAGGAGTTGGTGGATCAACACTGAAGGTATGGAGTAAAGTGAGATAAACATAAGAATTAAGTGTATTAACATTACAGTGATGTGAATTATTAAGTGAAAGATAAATTATCTCTGAAAGTATCAGCTTGCTAAGGTGTGCTTACATTAAGTACAAGGTGTGCTCAGGTTAGGAAAAATGATTAGCTATGTTCGAGATGAATTGGTCTGTACGAAATTATTATGAGTTAGTACTACTGATAAAAGATTTCTTAAATTCGTAATGTGATATATGTGAGTATGTTAAGAAATATTGATATGATATGATATTGGTGTTATCGACACAGGAAGTGGAAAATTGTTATATTGAGGGAACAGTTAAGATAGTGTGATATCTAAATAAGTCATAGAAAGACTGATCGAATCCGCTGACTAAGGTCATTAGAAAGAAACTTATTGGAATCATGAAGTTAAATGGAAAACAGAGAAGCACAAGAGGAAGCATGCCCCTACCCCTAGATCAGTTAGGTAAGAATTTTGAGGACGAAATTCTTTTGGGGGGGAGGAATTGTTGGTCTCCCAAATTTTTTTCAATTATTATTGATTTATTTGTTTCATTATTTTTAGAATTGAGTCATTAATTTAATAGGTATAAATAGAGATTTGAAATTAGATGAAAAGATTTGAATTAAGTTAGAGTTAATATGGTGTTTAAAAAGATTAATGGAGTTAGGAGGTAAATGAAAGAAGGAGCAAAATGGGAAGATCAAAGGAGAGGAGGGTATTTTAGGAAGGACAAGACCAAAATGTGGTCTTGTTTAAGAAGAAGAAGAAAAAGCATGAATTGGGAGAGAGGAAGAGAAATAACAAATCAAGAGAGAAAGAAGAGAGATTTCGGTAGTTGAGAGAAAAGAAGAGTGTTGAGCTAGGATTTCTTCATTTCTTAGCTTTTGAGAGAGATTTTGAAGTGGTTCAAGAAGAGAAAAGGATAGAGGAAGAGAAGAGCTTCCATTTGAGTCAAAGATCTCTTCATTTGCTGAGGAACCAAGGGGATCAAAGAGGTAAGAGGAACAAAAGAAGAGACATTTTGAGCAAGTCTTTAAGCAAGGAAATCAAAGTGGGTTACATGTTTATAATAGAGTTATAAGCCATTAAAATTTTTACAAATCAAGAAAGTAAAATGATTTCAATTGCTTCATAAATGTTGCTTTTAATGCTTTTGAGTGATTTGAGAAATTGCCATATATTGGTGCATGAATTTTGATTATAAAATGGAAAATGGTTTTGAAATATTCATAGTTTGCCTTAAAACATATCATGGCATTTTGTATGAATGAAAAGATGTGAAAGCATGAAAGTATGAACACATGAGCAAATGATTTGAGCATGAATATGTGCTTTTGTTTGGGTAAGAGAGGAACCCATTTCGTTATTCACGTGCACGTTGACCTATAGCCTTCTTCTGGCTGCCCGCTTGAGGCCATGAGATCCTGAGAAATTAGACTTATTTTGTTCACGGTGTAAACTTCGGTTTCTCTGTTTCGTTCTACAGAACTCTCAAGCCATTTGTTTGTGCATTGCATCATTAAATTGTCAAGTTTGTTGCATAACTTTAGTGTTCTACGATGATGGTCAAATGTAATTTACTATGTTGAGTTAAGGACATTTTTAACTATAAGTTTTGAGCAAAAAGATCATGAAATTGACCGAGAATTTGAGAACAAAATGTTTTATAAATTCACTAGGACTTTTATACGATAAATGAATATTTTAATGATTTTGCTTATTCTTTGTTATAAACTTTGTTACCGATGAGCTTTTAAGCTCACCCCCTTTTATCCCATCTTCAGGTGATAGCTAAGAGACCAAGTGATCAAGAGCCTAAGGGTATTTCTCCAAATTTGCTTATTTTAGTAGTTTGAGTTGAATTTGGGAAAGCAAGAAGTTTGTTTATTCAAGGACCTTTTGTATTTTGAGATTCTGAGACGATGATGTAATGTGCCTTGGAATGCCATTAAAGATTTGTAAAGCTTTATTCTTTTGATGTTAATGAAATATGAATGGTGTATGGATGATGTGAGTTAAAACTAGATATACGTGAAGAAGTTATCATATTGAGTTGATGATTTTGGAGCATAAATTGTATGTGTGTGTGTGTGTGTGTGTCTATATATATATATATATATATAAGTGAGATGTTACGGGAAGGAAGACAAGAATTATGACTTATCAGATGTAGTTGAAGGTGATGAGACAAATGAGTTGAGATGTGAGAGTTTAATGAGGTCAATTTGGTAGCTGAATAGTTATGCTCAGGAATTTTCAAGTTTACGAAATGTAAAATTTCAAGTCTTCCATAAAGGAAAAATTAGTGTTCTGACTTTAGATCAAAATCTAGATTGATCTATATTGAATTAGACAAAGTTGTCTCTAGAAAGTTGTAGCTTGTTTTTCTAGCTTTCTAACAATATATAGTATGGAAATTTTGGATATCAGATTCAAAAGTTATGATCTTTATAAGTAGAGATGCTCAAGAGTATAGGACGTATCGTCTAGTAAAGATGTATCGTCTATTCAGGACGCATCGTCTTGTGAGGACGTATCATCTAGTGATAATATGGACGTTTCGATGATGTATCTTCTGGTGATGATGTATTGTCTGGTAAGGACGGATCGTTTGGTGAGGACACTTCGTCTTTTGAGGACGTATCATCTGGTAAGGATGCTTCGTCTGGTGAGGACGCTTCATCTGGTGAGGACGTATCATCTAGAGAGGATGTATCATTTGGAAAGGATGCTTTGTCTAGTGAGAAAGCTTCGTTTGGTAAGGATGTATCGTTTGGTAATGATGTCATATCGTCTAGTGCACTGTTCACTTGAACCTACCGTCTGGTCACATTTTTGACCTTATGACGATCGAATTTGTCTTTGAGATCTTCATGAAAGTTGTTGATCTAGAAGTTCTTTTTCAAACCTTCTAATAAAGACCCCAACCTGAGGTTTGTAGAGAAAGTTATGCTAATTCTCCCAAGAGTTCTTTGATTCTTAAAGGAATAGACTCTTAATACATTGTGTTATCTCTGCACAAAAAAAATTGGCAGCATTCCAAATTGATTGGAAAAAGGTTTTGATTGAAGGAAAGTGAAGGAATCTTTTGGAATAGTATGAACTAGTGTTATTATTACTGAACATGCTTTGACATTTTGAATATATCTGGATCTGTAGGGTTCCAACTGAGATGATTTTCAATATGGAGTAAACTAAAGACGTAGGTTTACAAATTATATGAAGAGGTTGAATTCTGATTCAGCCTCTAAGATGTTCAACATCTGGATGAAAGTTGAGCATAAAATATTTGCTTCAGTATAAGAATGATTCGAAAAATAGGGCCCGACGTTTACGATATCAGAGAATGAAGATGAACCGAGGATGACTAATGAGGGTTAATTGGAATAACCATACATGGTAACAAGCACATGTTTTATGACTTCGAATGTTGGGCTCCAGAAGCGGTGCCCAACAGTTATGGCATTAGAGAAAGAGTTGGGTTCTGAAATTGGGGACCAATAGTTGTGGTATCAGAGCAAGAGTTAGGTTTCGAAACCAGTGCCCAACAAGATGATTTTCCAAATCAACAATCATATGCATGAGAAAAAAATAGCCTTCCAATGGATGAGAACCTACCGGATTAACTCACAATCATAAGCAGCATTGTTGCAAGTGAACAATTGTTTAAATCATGGTCTCTAACGTAAACATTGGGCAATCAGTAAGTACCACGATTGTAAGCATAAATAGGAAAAAATTAGAATTGCCCCATCCAATATGAATATGCAGTGTACAATACAAACTGAAGAGATTGGAATTTTTTTCTTTATGATAATAGAAAAAGAAAAGGGCCAATATGAGTGATTTATCCTACATTACTTTTCTAATTGATAATTAAAAAAATAAGAGGAATTGTAGTTAACAAAATAACACAAAACAAGTCGAAGTATATCATGTATGAAGGAAACAAGGTGTTGGTTTCAACTAAAAGTGGTTGCACATAATACTACAACCACAATACAAATGGAACAATAAGTCGACACTTAATACAACAAGTAGCCTATAAGCAAACCATAATAAGAAGGGAAGATTAATAAGAGTAAGCCTAATGATATGCGCATTGCACTAAGGACTTAAGCACTGTAACTTCTATAATCAACCAATACTTTGTTTAAGCCTAAATATTATTATGTCTACAATAGTTTTAGTTTCCACCAACAAATCAGGACAATAGAAATTCAGTTATGAAATTAATAAACTGAACATAATACTGCACCTATAAACCTACGAAGATGAAATTATTAAATTTCTAGGAGACAAAATTGCATGGTCTAGTAGAATTAAAGAGAGATAGAGGTATAAACTGCCATGATCACCAATCAAAAAAGAAAGAGAAAAAGGAGCACCAAAACCAAAAACAACCACAAGCTTTTATAATCAGATATAATTTACTTAATACCAAACATGACATTAATGAAATCAATAAAACCACATGTATTGTCAAAAAACAAGACCTTAAAGTTACAAAATGAACTATAGTCAATAGCTCACAGTCAACATTAATACAAAATCAGAGCCAAACTATCAACCTTACAATAATGAAAAGCATATTTCATCAAAAGAAAACCAAATTTATTGTAAATAAGATCATAAATAGATTGCCTTTTTTCCTAAAACAATTTATAAGGAAGGGTTTTAATTTAAGGCCCCAAATTATACCCTAGTTGGAATGTTACGTGTCTATGAAGGTATATATGATAGGTATTAAAACTGTGGCATGATTGTTAGTTGTATATGTTTTGAATTTTTGTTTGATCTTGAATTTTTGTTTAATGGATCATACTTAGTGATTTGGAATTAATATTAGGAAATTAAGGTATTAAAATGTACAATGGACTAGGAAAATTGTCAAGTAGCAAGATAAGTTGGTACATGGAAATTTGAATGACTAAGTCTATATCATTGAGTGACAAATGGCTAGCATAATTGTGACATTTGGTAGCCTCATAGAAGAATATGTGTGCTAGCTAGGGAGAGGACATGTGGCTTGTGTCTTTATATAACATGTGTCCCTAAAGCAAGATGAATCATCTTACACATGGCATGTATCTAACATTGGCTTTGTTTCTGTTATTCACTTTCTACTATGGTCATCTCTCTTTTCTCATCTCACCACTGAAACCCTCTCATTCACTCACAATTTCTAGATTTTTGGTTCAATTTGGATCATCATCACTTAGAGTTCTTGCAAGATACTGCATCAAGGAAGTAGATCCTTCTATCTTTTGTGCTATTGTCTTCTTGGTGCTTAGATTTGCACCTTGATCTTCGATATGTGTTGGTTACTTGGAAGGGCTAGACTAACTGATTCCTTGGAGTTTTTCTTTGAAGTTAAGAAGGTAACGGAATGCTAAACTTGATTGCATGCTATAATATGAATTATTTGATACTTGAATTGGATATAATATGTATTAAATTGATGATGAATTGAGGTTTGGAACATAATACTCGTTCAATAGCTTTTGCTTTAGATGTTGATACCTAAAAGATCATGGTGTAACATCCTGTTCCCATGTTAAGAGTTAAAACCTAAAAATATGGTACATGTGAGATAAATGAGAGATTAAGAAAAATGCATTTTCATGCTCATGCATATTGTTAGCATACACGCACGTGAATTTGAATTTTAGCACACATTAAAATGACTATATATGCATTCATTGACAATTACCAGGTATAATTGATTATAAATGTGATTATGTGAGAATTGTGAATTAATTGTATTGAAAATTGATATGGAAAACATACGTATTGATTTATAATTTTTGGCAAGTTTTTGAAAAAATTTCAAAAATATTGAGTATTATTAGACTAGAAACATGCCAAGAGGCAAGTAAATTGATAAATTGAAATAGAAATAAGAATCAAATGATATTAAAGAATCGTAAAGAAAATGACATTTAAAATTTGGACATGACTTTATAATTTGTGAACAATTGATATTGAAAATTTTAGAGATGATTGGAATGAAAAGATGAGAGTTATGTGACTAGTTCAATAAGAACTTAGTTAAAGCCTTAAATGTTAGATAAGTGACAAGTGTGACTTGTCTAGTTCAAGTTTTAGCATACAATTACTTTGAAAGACCAAGTATAGTGCTCTTAGCTTCATCTTTCTCGTAGCTTCTTCCTCAAGTTCTTCATTAACATAAAGTATTTCATCAAACCTCTACCAAAGTTAAACCTTGTTTTCATCTATTCTTTTTTTACTCCCAACTTCGGTTTTCTTCCATTTGCCTCAAGAAAAGCCGAAACTTGCCAACTTCTACAATGATGTATGCGAATTGCAAGAAAATTAGAGCCTCTTGAGTTTTTGAAGATTTTGGAGTTTTATCAAGTAAGTATCTTGTAAATCCTTTAGAGTTATTTGTTTATGAAATAAAAATGGTGATTTATTGTCATGACATGAATAAGGGAAAAATGAACATTTTCATGTATACAGTGAGTATAGGATGAATATATTGATATTTTTGTTTGTGGGTTTTGATGATCAAAATGTTATAAGATAATGTAGAAATGATTTTTGGAGTTGAAAGAAAAAATAAAATGTGTATGAAATTAGTGCAGAAATTCATTAAAGATGACAAAATTCATTAAAGATGACATTCATATATGCTCTATTTACTGTGGATATGTAGGTGACTATGTATGACTGAATATTTTGGGTGTTTTAGAGATGAACAAAAAAATGAATTTATAGTTAAAGAATAGGTATAAAGTTGATAAAATGATAAGTTTTTGATAAAATGAAAGAGTAGAAAGGTGGAAATATGTAACATCTCATTCTTGTGGGAAGGTTAAAATGGTAAATGTGAGTGATTAATGAGAGTTAGAAATGCATTTCCATGCTCATGCATATTATGCCATACACATACATATGAATAGTGAAGTTGTGGCACATGAAAATAATTGTACATGCATTCATGGATAATTCCGGGTATAATTAGATTGAGTTGTGATTTTTAGGTGTTTTGAGAATTTTGAATTTATTTATATTGAAATTCTATTGGTTAGTAAGAAGATTGTATTTGTGAATTTTGGTGAATTTAGGCATAAATTTCAAAAAATTATAGAAAATAGGAAAAAGAGGTGCTCGATTAAGATTCTAGGTAGTACTACTGTCTTAGGAGAGGTCTGTAAGAGGTGCTCGATTAAGATTGATCAAGCAAAGTTGAAGGTAGACCTGATTGTATTGCAATTGAGGGAGATAGATATGATTCTAGGCATAGATTGGCTCATTGCCTATAGGCCATCATGAACTGCTACACCAAGGAGGTAGTACTAGAATCTCCTGGTCAATCGAGGGCAGTATTCAGGGGAGTTAGTCAGGCAGTCCCAACTAGGATGATATCCTTCATAAGTGCATTGAGGTTGATGCAGGGAGGATGTGAGGCTTATCTGGCCCATATCATCGATACTAGAGTTGAGCAGAGTTTGCAGGACATTCCTGTGGTTAGGGAGTTTCCAGATGTATTCCCTGAGGAGCCGCCTGGTTTACCACCGGATCGAGAAACGGAGTTCACGATTGATCTAGTTCCAGATGCTGCTCCTATATCTATTCCTCCATATAGGATGGCAACTTATGGAACTGAAGGAGCTGAAGATTCAGTTGCAAGAGTTGTTGGAAAAGGGCTTTATAAGGCCCAGTGTTTCACCTTGGGGAGCTTCAGTGCTATTTGTGAAGAAAAAGGATGGGACTTTGCGGTTGTGCATCGATTATAGGCAGCTGAATTGGGTGACAGTGAAGAATAAGTACCCATTGCCTAGAATCGATGATTTACTTGATCAGTTGCAAGGAGCTCTGATGTTTACTAAGCTGGACTTGAGATCAGGGTACTATCAGTTGAAAATAGCTGAGGCTGATGTACCAAAGAGTGCATTTAGGAGTATGTATGGGCATTTTAAGTTTCTAGTGATGCCATTTGGGCTGTCTAATGCCCCAATAACTTTTATGGTCTTGATTAATAAGGTGTTTCAGCCTACTTGGATCAATTTGTAATTATGTTTATTGATGATATCTTAGTGTATTCAAAAACCAAAAAGGAGCATATGGAGCATCTGAGAGTCATTTTACAGATTATGAGAGAGAAGCAGTTGTATGTCAAATTCAGTAAGTGTGAATTTTGGCTTGATCAGGTTGTGCTTCTGGGACATATAGTGACTGGAGAAGGCATACAAGTAGATCTAAACAAGATAGAGGCAATAATGAATTGGGAAGCTTCGAGAAATGTGTCAGAGATCTAAGGCTTTTGTGGATTGGCAGGATATTACCGAAGGTTTGTTGAGGGGTTTTCTTTGATCTCGGCCCTTCTGACAAAACTTCTGAGGAAGAATGTAGTATTTAAATGGAATGAGGAGTGTCATAAGAGCTTCTAGGAGCTGAAACATCGGTTGACTACTGCACCGGTGTTGACTACTCCATTGAGGATTGGAGGATATGTGGTGTATAGTGATGCTTCTCATCAAGGATTTGGATGTGTATTGATGTAGCATGGCAAGGTGATCACTTATACATCGAAACAATTAAGGCCTTATGAGATAAATTATCTAATACATGATTTAAAGTTAGTTGCAGTGGTCTTTGCTATAAAAATTTAGAGACATTATCTGTATGGAGAGACCTTCTAGATATACACAGATCATAAGAGTTTGAGATATTTGTTGGGTCAGAGGGAGTTGAACTTAAGGCAGAGAAGATGGATTGAATTATTGAAAGATTATGATTACACTATTGAGTATCACCTGGGAAAAGCTAATGTGGTGGCAAATGCTTTGAGCAGGAAGTCTAATATCAGTGTAGCACAGATTTAGTTATCGAGGCTACCTAATCTGATTCATTTGAGAGCTCTAAATGTGGAGTTGAATCTGGAGCAAAATGAAGCACTAATTGCTACTTTGAAGCAGAGACCAATGCTACAGGATAGGATCAGAAAAGTTTAGGGGAAAGATCTTAATATGGTAAAGCTTATGGAGAAAGTAAAGATAAATCCAGATTTCGAGTTTGAGTTGAGGGATGATACATTATGGTTGAAACAGAGGCTTAGTGTGCCTAATGTGGATGATTTGAGAAAGGAGATTCTTGAGTAAGCTCATATAGCTGCCTATGCTATGCATCCTAGTACTACCAAGATGTATAACACACTGAAGCAGCATTTCTGGTGGTTAGGAATGAAGAAGCAAGTGGCGGAGTATGTATCTAGATGTATGACATGCTAACAGGTGAAAGCTGAGCACCAGGCTCCAGTAGGGAAGCTCCATTCGTTGCCTATTACGGAGTGGAAATGGGAACGAATTACTATGGACTTTATCATGGGATTGCCTAAGACTCTGAGACAGAATGATGCTATATGGGTTATACTGGAATGGTTGACTAAATTGGCCCACTTCTTGCCAATGAGAGAGAATAACTCACTTGATCAGTTGACCCAGAAATATGTGAATGAGGTGGTGAGACTGCATAGGATTCTATTGTCCATAATATTGGATAGGGATCTAAGATTTACTTTGAGGTTTTGGAAGAGCTTGCAATCTGCTATAGGTACTAAGTTGAACTTTAGTACAACATTTCATCCTCAGACAGATGGATAGAGTGAGAGGACAATCAAGACTATTATGCTTAGAGCTTGTGTATTGGAGTTTAGAGGAGCTTGGGATCAATATATGGCATTGATAGAATTTGCCTACAACAATCATTACCACAGTAGTATCGGAATGGCACCGTATGAGGCACTGTATGGTAGAAAATGTCGGTCGCCATTATATTGGGATGAAGAAGGTTTGAGAATGATGGAAGGCCCCGAGTTAATACAGGATACAGTCGATAAGGTGAAGTTGATCCGAAGCCGGATTAAAGCGGCTCAGGATAGACAGAAAAGTTATGTGGATCAACACCGACGTGATATGGAGTACAGTGTGGGAGATAGAGTATTCTTGAGAGTGTCACCCTGGAAGGGAGTTTTGAGATTCGGTAAAAAGGGCAAGTTGAGCCCTAGGTACATTGGTCCTTATGAGATCATTGAGAGGATTGGACCTTTGGCCTATAAGTTAGCTTTACCGAATGAGATGTCTCAATTGCATAATGTGTTTCATGTGAGTATGCTCCGAAGATACCGGTCGGATCCGACACATGTGATACCGGCTCAGGAGATTGAGGTTGCTAGTAACTTAAGCTATGTTGAGGAGCCAATTAAGATTGTGGGATCACGGATTAAGCAGTTGAGGAACAGGGTTATTCCATTGGTAAAAGTCCTTTGGAGGAACCACTCAACTGAAAAAGCAACATGGGAGACAGAGGAGCATATAAGGAGACAATATCCCCACCTATTCGAGCAAACAAGTAAGAATTTCGATGACGAAATTTCTTTAAGGAGGAGAGGGTTGTAACATTCCATTACTTATGGGGGGTTAGAATGGTAAATGTGAGTGATTAATGAGAGTTAGACATGCATTAATGAGAGTTAGAGATGTATAATGAGCCTTGTATCCTTTTCAGATAAGGGACAGTTAGTAATAAGCCCGAAATCAAAATGGATGCAGACAGTTCAGGCAATCCATTATAACAAAGTAACAATTGGAAAAGTGTCTCATAAGCATTCCATATGCATTTTGATAAGTATGTTTGTTTTATTCAAATGCGAAATTGCCTATGCTTTTGTTGGGACCCGTTTCCGGAACCCAACCTCAGAATCATAAATCGAAAAACAAAGTGGCAAAAACGAAAGAAATCAAAAGGGGAATCAAATAAAACGCGTGAGGAAGAAAACGAAAGAAATCAAAAAAACGAAAGTGGGCCAACTTTGGATTGAAAACCAAAGGAATCGAAAGCGTGTGGGACCAAAGAAATCGAAAGGCTCGGAATCAAAGAAAAAAAACGCTTAAGGACAAAACTCTTAACTCCGACATCTGAAAACGCATACTTTGGAAAAACGTTAGAAACTGTAAAGACACACTTGGTCTAAACCAATCCAAATCGGTATAAATTTTTTTTTCCCAATATCATTCAAAGCAATTTCAATTGCCAAATAGACTTTATCAATCCCACTCAAGCCTCAATTTATATAATTCCTCCAATTCAATCATATCTCAAATCTCATCTTTTTTTTTAATAAAAAATCACTTATCTTTCTTTTTCCATAAAAATCTCCCACACACGTATATATGCCAACAATTTATATACAAAACTTAACAACTTAAACGAAAATCTTCTTCCGATACCTTACATTCGAATTCAACTCATCTCATCCATATACAAATTCATATGACATATCCATACACAAAT
>JAOSBK010000005.1:16649861-16659904 GCA_027568895.1 Erythroxylum shatona | reverse complement strand
AATGTCTCATTTGCCCTTCCATTTATGCCTTATGTCTTTTATGCTTAAGTGTCTTGCCAAAAGTACCCTTGAACATTCTGATATAACACTTCCTTCTAGAAAAAGTTCCCCATTGTCTTAAGTTTCTAATGACAGAAAAACCAATCCATTTGGTTCAGAACTCTAAAAGTATTGCCCCAAACATTTTCAGATTGTTCTTATTCTAAAACAGTATACTATACCCAACTTCCATCCAGAATTTGAAAATCTTAGGGACTGACTTAGATTTCGATATCTTCATACCATTTGTAGCACCATGTCTCTACTTTATTTCAAAGCAAGAATCACTTCATTTTGATGTCGAAGAACAAAGTTATAACTGAAAGAATCAAACATGATTTTCCCCCCAATCATATAGAACCTGTCTTGGGACAATTAGCATAACTTTCACTATAGATGCCAGATCAAGATCATCTTAGGACGATTTCAAAGCGGAATTTAAGATCTACAACGTTTATGGAGACCTAGAAGACAAATTCTATCGTTTGAAAGGTCAAAAATGGAGCAGACGATAGGTGCAGATGAGACAAATGAAAAAGCAGACGAATGGGAAAAAGCATACGAATCAGAAAAATTGCTATAACTTTCCCTATAAATACCAAATTGAGGCGTTCTTTAGATGGTTCAAAAGAGCACTTCAAGATATACAAATTCAGGAAGACCTCAAAGACAGATTTTATCATTTGAAGGGTCAAAAATGGAGCAGACAATAGGTACAGACAAAACCAAATGAAAAAGCAGACGAATGGGAAAAAGCAGATGAATTTGGAAAATTACTATAACTTTCCCTATAGATATCAGATTTAGGGATTCTTTAGATGGTTAAAAATAGGACTTCAAGATATACAACTTTCATGAAGGCCTCAAAGATAGATTCTATCATCTAAAGGGTTAAACATGGAGCAGATGATAGGTATAGACGAAACCAAATGAAAAAGTAGACGAATAGGAAAAAGCAGATGAATTGGGAAAATTGCTATAACTTTCCCTAAAAATATCGGATTGATTATTTCTTTATATGGTTCAAAAGAGGACTTCAAGATATACAACTTTTATGAAGACTTAAAGATAGATTCTATTGTCTGAAGGGACAAAAATGGAGTAGACAATAGGTATAGACGAAGCCAAATGAAAAAGTAGATGAACGGGAAAAAGCAGAAGAATGGAAAAAATTACCATAACTTTCCTTACAGATATCGGATTAGGATGTTATTTAGATAGTTTAAAAGAGAACTTTAAGATCTACAACTTTCATGAAGACCTCAAAGACAAATTCTATCACATGAAGGGTCAAAAATGGAGTATATGATAGGTACAGACGAAACCAAATGAAAAAGCAGACAAATGGGAAAAAGTAGAAGCAGAGGGTCAAACATAGAAGAAGTAGAAGGTCAAACACAAAAGAAGCAGAAGGTCAAACACAGACAGAAGAAGCAGAGGGTCAAACACAGAAGAAGCAGAGGGTCAAACACAAAAGAAGTAGAGGGTCAAACATAGAAGAAGCAGAGGGTCAAACATAAAAGAAGCAGAGGGTCAAACATAGAAGATACATTCTATACTCCTAAGTATCTCCCTTTATAAAGACCGTAACTTTCAACCCAGAAGTCCAAAAATTTCATACTATATAACGTTGGAAAACTAAAATAAAGATCTACAATCTAGAGCACAACTTTGTCTAAAATTATCCTAGAACAATCTAAAATTGCCCTTGAATTCAAAACATGAATTTTACATTCATCCACTAATGTACTACACCCAATTCTCAACTTCATGACAAATGTTGAGATTCTTAAAGACAAAATTTACATTCTATGTCTTCATAAGAAATTTATTCATATGTTTCTAGTTTAATCCAAATCCAGAATCATCTCGTTTGGATAACTAAAGAAAAAGTTGTGGCTAAAGGACTGAAGCATACTCTGTGAACATTTTTCCAGATCAACCACCCAGTTTGTTTCACAATCTTTCTCACCTTTTCTACTTCGTTTACCCCTCATTCTCAACTCCATTTAAAATCAATATCATCCAAAGAAAAATATAGTTCATGACTAATCATGAACACCAATAACAAAACATACACATATGTACATATTCTTCATCAACTTACTACACAAATTCAACTTCATTTTTGTTTTCATTCTACTTCTAACTTTCACCTTAATTCTTCCCATTTCGAAATCTCTTATCTACTAAAAGCATCAAAGAAAAATATGAATCTATCTACATTTCTCATTCACTACTTTACTCTTATCTATCATTTCTAATTGAAGAATTTTCATCATTTGTTCTTTACACATGAATAATCAACAAAATTTCTCATTCAATAGTTCTAACTTTTAAGAAATGTTCGGGGTCCAACAAACATGACTTAATTTTGTTGGGTTAATGGATTTAAGATGAAAATGTTGACTGTGCTAGAAAATGATAACTAGAAATATTTCATTGAACAGGCTTCGGTATTTTGACAATATCTTGTTCTATAGTTATCATAATGGAATTATTTTTTATTTTAAGTAAACTAGAGACATAGAGAGACAAATTTTCTGAAGAAAGCAAATGTTAATTCAGTCTTTAGGAATTTCAAATTCAAGATGGAAGTTGAGTATAGTGTATTGTTTTAGAATGAGAATAGTCTGAAAATATATAGAGTATAACTTTCAAAATATCAAACCAAATTAAATGATCTTGGTGTCAGTAGAAACTTAGGAGATAGTAGAACAATTTTTTAGAAGAAATTGTTCTCAAATTACTACATTTTCTTGGTCAAAAAGAACATGCAAAGTTGACCCGAAAGTATGTTTCAGGAAAAATCTGAATTTGATCAAATGAGTTATGAATTTTGATTCTGATGGTTTTATTGAGGTATAAACCATAAGTATGAATGATACTTTTGTGAGTTTAGAAATATGAATGTTTACATGATGAGAATAATAGAATGATAGTTGGGATTGTCATTGAACATGCATTGTACTTATTCTGTATACACATTTTTGCATAAATGAATGTTTATAATTGTGCAAAATTATTAATGTGAGTGTGTACAATGTGTGCTTTGCATAATTTGGATATGTAGGATAAACGTCTGCATTTGGACATTTCCAAATCTTGGAAGCAATTGCTAATCTGGAGCATATTATGAGTCGACCTAGATGATCTCATCCACAATTTATTTTGTTTTAACTTTCTGCTTTGAATTTCCATTGAAATGAAATGTGGTTGTTCTAATTCCAGACATTGAATGTCCAAGGAGTTTGATAAATGCATGAATAATAACATAAGTGCTCCTTGTATATGAATTTGATGAATTATGTGATACACAAATTGATTGTTAAATGTCAGATCGAGTTCTAAAGAGAAATGTGAATGTGCATATAAATGAAAAAGTGATTCTAAACTTTAATGTTGAATGTCGGACTAAGGTCCGATGATATGTGTAAAGTGAAATAAAGTAACTGATTGAAAAGATGTGAATATGATGCATTTCATTTCATGAATGCGTGAAAGATAAAGGCTATTTTGACTGAATTAGCCATTGAAAAAGAGTTTAAAGCTTAGATGTGAATAAGAGATTAAAGCTCAGATTATGAAAATGAGCTTAAAGCTCAGAAAGTGTATAAGAGCCAAAGGCTCACTATGTAAAATGAGCCCGGTATCTCCAACTGATATGGGATAGTTATTAATAAGCTCGGTATCTATAATAGATACGGGACAGTTATAGGCACTCGGTCACAATAATAACAAATTGAAAGTGAGTCTCATAAGCATTACATATGCATTTGATGTGTATGTTTTGAATATTTTGACTGAGTTTCTGAATGTGAGATATGTTTGAAGTGAACGTGAAATATATGTGACTCAATATGATTATTAATGAATTGTTGTGTATTATATGAATATGTGTACTATATGTGTTGTGTGATTGAGTGAGCCATCGAGGATGATGACTCACTGAGTTTGCAGAACTTACCCAAAATTTGCAACATTTTTCAGGTTCAGAAGAGTTACCCTGTTGGGTAAATGGGAGTATAGCTACTACATTCAAGTAAGTGGTAGAAGTTGGGATCAGTTTGCGTCTGCATTTGTATTTTCACATTTTTGTATCAAATTGAGTCGTTCGCAATTATTGTAACATTTATATTTGAATATGTTGTTTTGTAATAACTTTCCAAAGTGGAAAAGGGTTTGTGAATGAGAATGATCTTGAGTGTAATAATAATAAATGTGATTTTGACATTCTGAAAGAAAAGAATTGGCCCGAATTTGATTATTGATTCCTACATACGCTCGTACTATTTTTGGAAAAAAATTTCAACCATGTTTTCAAGATTTGATCTTTCTAACATGCCACCCTTGTAGGATTTGCACTTAAACATCACTCGAGATGTCAGGTATGTGTCTTACGAGAGTAGGGTGCTACACATGGATTGTGAGATCTTTAATGAATAATTTTTGAATTAGTTTAGACATGAATTTGATGAGGTATTGAAGCAAGAATAAGGTAGAATTAAAGTTAAATTGATGGGCTTTAGTGAAGATGTGTCAAATGGAAGTAAAGAAGTTAAGTTTTGGAAACAAACTAACGATTATGGGTTAGTGAACCTTTGGTTCACTCATCCCACGATTGTGGGATTTATAAGGAATATTCCTATAATAATGGGAAATGGTTGGGAAGGTGAAAATTTTAGTTTTGTGCAATTGTTGAACTATATAAGATTAGGTCTTTTTATTTGGTACATTAGGACATAATTGGACTTGTTTAAGGTGTGAAATGAACTTAAATTGAGGATAGATTAATTGAGTAAAAGTTAATTTAGTTATGGATTATTAACTGAGGTAATTACTTAACAACAATGTGGTTAGTGAATAATGTGCAATGTTGAAATGTATGGTGTGTTCAAGGATGAATGTGTCCTTATGAATACAAATGAGTTTTAAAGGATTTATGTGATGTGAATTGAATATGATTGTTTGTGAATTGGGAATTTGTGTAATTATATGTAATGTGTAAACACATAATGTATTTAATAGTATATTATTGCAAATGTTTATGCTCATAAGGTATGTGAAGTTTGTTTGGATGTGCATGTATATGTTCAATTTGAGAAAAATTAGAACAAAGGCATATGTTATGCACTACATCTTTTGCATGTGATTTTGAAATCTGAAATGCTTTGTTTTAAACTGCCAAGTCCTAGTCGTGGGTAAATAGGTATGCTTAAAAGGGTCTACAGTTGCTCCTGTAACTAGACACTAAGGTGTCTTCTTTAACTAGACACTGTTTTTTGTGTCACACACTTCGGTGTCTTCTGATTTTAGACACTTTTGTGTCTTTTGTTTCATAGACTTAAGTCTCTTCTGTTTCAGATACCAAACATGGGTATCTTCTATTTTGGTCTCATTACCCATTTTTGTAAAAAGGATTAGCATGCTAATTTGTTTTGTATTTTGTATTTTGTTACATGCTTAATTATGATATAATCAAGCTCTATTTTGAAATAACTAAATTCTGTTATGATATAATTAAGTTCTATTCTGACACAATCAAGTTATGTTATGATATCTTAAAGTTCTATTTTGATATTATGGGATTCTATTTAGGTACTTGTAAGTTTTGTTTTGAAGCAAGTATATCTTGTTCTGATATGTTATATTTTGTTCTGATGCAAATAATGTTGGATTGTTATTTAATTTGAACTATTAAAGGTTGTATATGATTTGACATGATTCAGTCTATGTGAATGCTAGACGACTATTAGAAACATTCGCTAGATTATATCTTGTTTAGTTCTTCCCCACTAAGTTGTATGCTTAACATGGTGGTTTTGCCTCTGTGTAAGTTCTGATAACAAGGTTTAAGACTGGGACAAAGACAACTGCAGTGGCCAATAAGAATGTGTTCTATTTTGGAAGTTGTTTTTATTTGAGTCTTTGTTTGTGCTTAAGTTGTATTTCAATGTAATGAGACATTTTGTATATTTGTGGATAAGGTTTGTTATATCTTGTAACTAATTTGTAATAACCTTTATATAGGTTGGCTTTTGAAATTATGACATGTATTTGGATAAGTATAACATGTTTAAAATGTTATGTTTAAAAACAACTTTTTAATGAAAAGTAATGTATGTTGCTCGATTTTCTAGAAATGCATGTAAGGAATGTTTTGTATGTTTTGGATTATTTTGGTTTTATTTTGTGTAGCATCTGCATATCCTCCCAAGGGGTATGTGAGTGTTACATTGTTTAGTATCAAATCATGGTTTAGGAGATTCTGGTTTAACCAGCATTTAACTATTGCTTATGCGTGGATATAAGAGTTGTGTTTGGCCTAATGTGATTTGTCCTATGTTTTGGTTATAAAATTAAATATGGAAAGACCTCACGAAGCCGTTGATGAGATTACTAAGAGTAATAATCCTGAGTGATCTCATCTATCTATAACTGGACCCTCTGGGGTGAATCAAGATGAAATATCACCACCTCCACCTTCAGCTTAGAGGGAGGCTTTGGTTAACTTATCGCAAGACATAATAACTTTACTATACCATATGACGGCACCCAAGGCTCCGATTGATCAGTTGAGGAAGTATGGAGCTAAGGAATTTACTAGAACATCTTTGGAGGAGTCTATAAGAGCTTAATTGTGGTTGGAGAAGGCAAAAATTATGTTAGATGAAATTAGTTGCCCACCAGTTCAGATGGTACACTGTGTTATCTCTCTTCCTCAGGGAGCAGCCTATGAGTGATGGAAGTTTGTTTTGAGGAATCCTCAATTATTAGAGATTCTGATTTTAGGTTTTCTTTTCCCAAGAGTTTAAAGCTAAGTATGTGACGGAAGCCCATAGAAAAGAGAAATGGAAGCAATTCTTGAACCTGAAGTAAAGAAACATATCTATTGCTGAGTACAACAGGGAGTAGCAAGTATGCACCTAAACCTATATTTACTGAGGAGTTCTAGTGTCATTAGTTTGAGGATGGTTTGGATGACTTGATTAAAGAACATATGGCATCATTCACTCTCTTGTAGTAACTAAGTTACCATCAGCTAGTGCAAGCTGCTATTAAGTCAGAGAAGCAAGAGATGGTGAAGAGAGAAAGGGTTTAATGAAGGGGCTTTGTTAGAGGATGCCAATCCTCAAGCAAGTGTAGTCGTGAAGGTGTTTCCTTTGCACCAGAATTTACTCAGAGATCTGTAGCTTAGGAAGGAAACAAAACTTTCCCTCATCGACTGCTTCTAGTAGGGGTTCCTTTGTGGGCCAAAGTTTTAGTATTCTGGAGTGCCCTCATTACTCCAAATACCATCGGGGTACTTATTGAAGGGCTATGAGTGCATGTTGGCGATGTGGCACACGAAGCATCTAATAGTTAATTGCCCTATGAGACAGTTTCAGATACCATAAGCTAGTAAAGAGGTTTCTCATGCATTTGCTGGAAACAGAGGATATGGTAGAGGTCGTGAAGGATCTAGTCAGTTCAGTCTTAATCCGAGTACTCATTCAGAAACTATTAATCGACCTACTGTGCCTTCTACTCCAGCTTAAGCTTATGTTTTGAAAGCTCATGAGGATCAGGATGCACCTAAAGTCAATGTGGGTACTATTTCTCTTTTTAATTCTAAAATACATGCTTTGATTGATCCTAGATCCACTTATTCTTATATTTTTGTTAAAGAAATTCCTGATAGAAAGATGCCTGTAGATTGGTTAGATTATGAAATTCATGTAACCAGTCCTTTAGGTAATAATGTGTTGGTTAATCAAGTTTATAGAAACTGTTCTACTATGATCCAAAGAAATGAGTATGTTATGGACCTAATTGAATTTCCTTTTCACGAATTTGATTGAATTTTAGGTATGGATTGGTTATCCAAGCATCAAGCAATGGTTGACTATAATGCTAAGACAGTTGTGCTTAGGAAGCCTGATCAACCTAAAATAATATTGCATGGCATCTGCACTAGTTCTCTGACTAATGTGGTATAAGCTATATAAGCTTAAAAGCTTCTCAGGAAGGGATGTGAAGCTTATCTAACTTTTTGGTTTGATTCTAAGAAAGAGAGTGTTAAAATATAAGATATTCCAGTGGTGAGTGAATTTTTAGATGTGTTTCCTGAAGAGTTACCTAGACTCCCTCTTGAAAGGAAAGTAGAGTTGTCTATCCAAATTATGCCTGGTATTGCTCCTATATCTAGAGCACTGTACAAGATGGCTCTTAATAAATTGAAGGAGTTGAAAGTGCAGTTGCAAAAGCTTCTAGATAAGAGGTTCATTCGACCCAGTGTCTTACCTTGGGGAGCACCAGTTTTGTTTGTTAAGAAGAAAGATGATACAATTCAAATGTATATCAACTACAGGCAATTGAACAGAGTCATAGTGAAGAATAAGTATCCATTGCCAAAGATAGAAGATCTGTTTCATCAATTGAAAGATGCAAGAGTATTTTCAAAGATAGATTTGCGATCGGGATTAGATTTGCGATCAGGATACTACCAACTTCAGGTAAAGGATGTGGATGTTTCGAAGACTACATTCAGGACCCTTTATAGACATTATGAATTCTTAGTAATACCATTCAAGTTAACTAATGCTTTAGCTGCGGGAAAAACAGTTGTATGTCAAGCTAAGTAAGTATGATTTCTGGCTTCAGGAAGTATCTTTTCTATACCATGTTGTTTTTTCTCAAGAGATTAGGGTTGATCCCAGTAAGTTTGTGAAGGGGTTCTCGATGATAGCATCTCCTTTGACTAAATTGCTATGAAAGGGAGTGAAGTATGAATGGTATGATAAATGTCAAACTAACTTTGATTAACTAAAGAGAATTCTTACTAAAGCTCTTGTGTTGGCCCAACCCACCTCTGGTAAGGAATATGTTATGTTTAGTGATGCATCTAGAAATGGTTTGGGTTATGTTTTGATACAGGAAGGAAAGGTAGTTGCATATGCCTCTAAGTAATTAAAACCGCACGAATAAAACTACCCTACATATGATCTTGAAATATCAGTGGTAGTGTTTGCTTTGAAAATTTGGTGGCATTACTTGTATGGTGAAAATTGTAGGATTTTTACTGATCATAAAAGTCTAAAGTACCTACTTACTCATAAAGAACTTAATCTAAGACAACGATGTTGGTTGGAATTATTTAAAGATTATAACTGTATTATGGATTGCCATCTAGATAAGGCTAATGTCGTTGTTGATGCTTTAAGTCGGAAGAGCATTTTGGCTTTGTCTGTACAACAGGGTGAATGGTGACTTGTATATGATGGAGCTTTAATAGCTCAGTTGAAAGCTAGGCCTACCTTGAAGCAAGAAATTTGTGATGCTAAGAGAGTTGATGATAAGTTGTAACAACTTATTTTGGCTACTCGGGAAGGCAAACAACCTATTAGTTCTGTGAAAAGAGATGGTGATTTGTATTATAAAGATTGATTGTATGTGTCAACAAATGATGAATTAAAGAGAAAGATATTGTTTGAGGCCCATAATACTATCTTTACTATACATCTTGATGGAAATAAGATGTATTAAGATCTGAAGCAACATTACTGGTGGTCGGGTATGACACGGGATTTTATAGACTATATGTTCAAATGTTTGACATGCCAACAAGTTAAAGCTGAGCACCAGGTTCTATCTAGTTTATTATATCCTATTTCGATCCTTAATGGAAATGGGATAACATTACTGTGGATTTTGTCATTACACTCCCTCTCACTTAGAGGAAGCATGACATTGTATGGGTGATTGTAGATAAGTTAACCAAGTCTGCTCACTTTTTGCCTATTCATCCTAATTATTCCTTGTATGGTGATCGCGGCTCTGTCGATTCAACCAAAAGATTGATCCTTGGAAACCAGTCAAAAATAATAAATTCCAAGATCGCAATACAGGATGCAACCTCGGGTCGTTTCACTTAACTGGAACCAAGTGAAAAAGGTCTAAACTAGCCTAATTACCAAAAATTGCAATTGAAGTTGATAAAATGGGAGTTTGGTCATTGAAAGAAC
>JAOSBK010000005.1:16557510-16576785 GCA_027568895.1 Erythroxylum shatona | reverse complement strand
TGTCACCTTGCATGAGAACCATTTGTCACAATGTAATTGGTCCATTATTTAAATATTTTCCTAGTCTAAAATACCCCAAAATTTTAAAAAATCATAAAAAATCCAAAATAATTAGAGTATTCTCTAAATAAATTTTCAGCTAAAATAATTCACCAAAAATTTCAAAATATCCAAAATATACCAAATTTTTCGAAAATTTCTAAAATTCACCAAAAATTTCGAAATAATAATAACACTCTCTAAATAAATTTTTAAAGCAAATAATCCACAGTTTGCATTTTAATTTCATTTTTAATAATTAATTATACCCGAAAATGTCATGAATGCATGTACAATTATTTGTATATGACAAAATTCATGTACACATATTAGCGAATACTCAATTATGCAAAGCATATGATGTACTGGAAATTTCTAAATTTTCTAACCCCTAATATGGGGTGTTACAAGGCCGAGATGACCGATTGGGTTAAGGTAACTCGGCCAACCAGGGACAACAATCTGGCTCGCCATCCAGCCAGCTTAGACTGGGCATTGTCAAGAAGATATTGATAAGTACGATGATTAGACCGCTCATGGATCAGAGGAACCCCAAGATAACACCCCAAGTTAGATGTACTGGGAACCTGCAGCTCCTGGCTCAGATGCTGCGGCATATCCCGGTGGACATTCCTCGAGAAGAAGACCCGAGTTTTGGATCGGCTCACTTGCTGACCTGAAGCGCGGTAGAAAGTCTCTAAGGTCCGAGCGATTACGCGCGTCTGCGCAGTCGTCGTTTCGGCAAAAAGCACAAGGTCATCAGGAAAAAACAGGTGGGAGAGAAGGGGACTCGAGTGGCTCAGCCTAATCGGCTTCCACACCCCACGTCCCCACCTCTCGAGAAATGAGGTGCCCGAGACGCTCCATACAAAGAACAAAAAGGTAGAGGGAGAGAGGGTCGCCTTGGTGGATGCCCCGAGAGGGGCAGAAAGGCTCAAAGACCGACCCATGCTAGGCGACCTGCAGAGAAGTAGTCGTGACACACTGCATGATGACCCATACTAAATTCTCAGGAAGATCAAGCTTTAACAGGGTCTCCTGGATGAACTTCCACCGAAGACGATCATAAACTTTCTCCAAGTCTACTTTTAAGGCCATATAACTGGTAGGCCCTGTCCTCTTGCGCATCGAGTGTATAACCTCCTGAGCGATAATAATGGGATGAAGCTACACAGATTTGCCGCAGTCAGGTGGTCCATATGCGCTTTTAAACGATTCACCACCACTTTCGAAATGATCTTGTAGAGGATATTACATAAGCTGATCAGGCAAAACTGAGAGACTTGGATCGGGGAGGGGATCTTGGGTAGGAGTACGAACAAGGTGAGGTTCAAACCCGGATCCCATCGTTCCTTACGGAAGACCTGCTGGATAAAAGAAACCACAGACGGCTCAACTGTCCCCCAGTGATGTTGGAAGAAGAGAGCATTAAAGTCATCCACCCCCGGGGCTTTATTGGGATTCATAGCATAGATAGCACTCCGGATCTCCTCCGTTAGGAGGGGTTGAGAAAGCTCTTGAAACTGCTCCCTCGTAAGGGTCGGGAAGGCGTCCAAAACTAGGAACGGGGCCATGGGCTCTTCGTCCAGGATATACAGTTGGACAAAATAATTATGTACAAGGTGACGCAGCTGGTCAGGATCCGAAATGACAGTCCCTGAGGAGTCTCGAAGACGCTCAACACGAAGCTTCTTTCTCTTGGATAAGGTGACCATGTGGTAATATTTAGTGTTTCGATCCCCCTTCGACAGCCAATCACACCTAGCTTTTTGGTGCCAAAACAGTTCCTCCTCACCCAGGACCTGTAACAGTTCTCAGCTTAAAGAGTCCTCCAATGCCAGCAACGAATCCCTCGGTTTGGCCGTCATAGCTCGTTGGATCCCTTCCAGCCGGGCAGTCAGCTTCCTCTTACGGTTGAAGATATTATCAAACACTTGTCGGTTCCACCGCGTAAGATGCTGAGATAATTGAGCTAAAGATCGACTCAAGGCTCCCTCCTCGTGGGCCCAATGCTGTGTGACCACGGCTTGAAAGCCAGAATGAGTGAGCCACGCATTCTAGAACCGAAACGGAGGAGCACTAGAAGTTCTCAGCGGGGGATTGCAAATCTGAAGGAATAAAGGTCGATGATCAGACCCAAGGAAGGGAAGGTGTCTGTTCACCGTGTGGGGAAATTGCTACATCCACTCCGTCGAACCAAACACTCGATCGAGCCGAGATTGAGTCATGCCTCGGTGCCAAGTGAATTTAGAACCGATGAATCCCAAATCATGTAAACCGCAACGTTGAACCCAGTCCTGAAACTTTTTATTCACTACCGGGGTAGAGGTAGCTCCTCCCTTCCTATCGTCGGCAGCGAGTTTAGCATTAAAATTGCCGCCGATGAGCTAGGGTCTAGTAGTGAGGCCACCAAGCCAGGTAAGGACAGGCCAAAGTAGGGCTTGGGAGGACCCTTGTGGATTGGCATACACCACCGTCATGTCGAACAAATACGACCGATAGTGGACAGTCGTGTGAAGGAATTGCCTATACGCTACGCCAATCGAGACCGTAAACTCCTCCTTCCACAACAGCCAGATACCACCTAAGAATCCTTCCGCTTCTACGCGAAAAGAATAGTCAAAATTGAAAGAATCGATAATAGCAAAGGCCCGAGGGTAACTAATACTCGATTCCATTAGGGCCAGAATACCCGGTTTGTAAGTACTAATGTACTGACGCAGGAGGGTTTGAAATTTTGAACCTCCCGCTCCTTGGCAATTCCACAATAATATCGACATAAAAATGGAAAAGAAGAAAGGAACCTACCTCAGAGCCACTACACTGCCCTCCTCACAGATCTCGCGATTCTCCAGTGCGGGAGGCTTGGGATCAATACTCAAAGCCGAACATGGCTCAGGAATAACTTCGGGCTCGAAGGAAGACATCGAAATGTCAGGGGGTTCCGTAGGTTGAATCTCAGGGAGTCCTGCCTATGGCTCAAGTTCCTCGACTCCCTGCATAAGATGGGCCCACTCCCCAGCTCCCCAAGCCAGGTCCACTAAGAGCTAGCTATCACAGACCATCTTGGAATGTGACGGGATAACAACAGCCAGATTTCTATCCAAGGCCGTGGGCTGTAAGGGGATAGGGAGGTTTGTTATGGCGTCGTGGGTCGAGGGAGCACTAGCTGGCCCCTGGTTCTTCCAGAGCAAGGGAGAAAAAATCACTGACTTCCCCTTAGAGGCCTTCGTGGGACTGCAGGCCTGTGCAGTCTGCCTAGCCTTGGCCTTTGTGGGCTGAAGAGCCCCTGGTCCACCTTGTACTTCCACCTGGACCCTGTGGCCCAAACCTTCCAAATTCACCTAGGTAGAACCCCCGAAGACTCTCCAGACTCCAGGCTCGTAACCACCTGGTCCAACGTTGCGTACCGCGAGTCGTCTAACGCTGGCCATCCATGTGAGTCATGTTCTGTCTGCAGCATCCGTCCCTTCAAACCGATACGGGAACATCGTCTTTGCACATTAGTCCAAGGACTATAACCGTTGCTAGTCACTTTGGCCAGACACTCATCCCCTGGTGCCAGCTGCTTGCCTAGAACAGACTCCCTGGGTATCTGAGGAGACGGCATAAGAGCAACCACCGTGGACGCTGTAGATTTACGGGTACAAGCGGTGGGAAGATCACCCACGATCCCGCATGTGTAACACACTTGGGGGAGACCTTCGGATGTTACTAACAAGGACTCCCCATCCAGAACCACATGAGATCGCAGAGGGACGTTGAGATCGACCTCCACAGCAATACGAGCGTACTTTCCTCGCTGGGCATGCATGGAGGCTTCATCGATCCTCACAGTGTCTCCAACAAGGTTTTCAATAGCCCTTAAGATCTGAGGGTGGTACCATTCTATGGGAAGGTTAGGAATCCTAATCCACACGACTGCATGAGATATCTGGGCTTAGGAAGGACAAAACGATGGCACCCATCGCTGAACAGCGACAACCTGCCCAAAGACCGTCCAAGGGCCATCGATAAGGACATGGAAGAAATCCTCGTCTTCCTAAAACTTTATCAAGAAAAAATCATAATCCATGTCCACCAACTTCATGGGTCCTCGAAGCTTCCAAAGGCTACGGAGACGGTGGGAGAGCACATTGAAACTAACCCTGCGGCCTAGTATTTTCACCACCATCGCACGTTCCCACTGCTTATCCAATCTCAAGCGTAACTGGGAGGAGAGCGTAATGCTTCCCCCTTGTTCCCCAACGACAGGCGTGATGTCTCCTTCCTCAATATCCACAGGTTGATCCTCCGGCTAGACGACGGGCTCTGCAGCATCGGCTGCTAGTGGACCACCTGTGACAGCCTGACTATATGATGACGAAGCTGGGGGAGGCTCTTCATCCCGCTTTCGTGTCCTCCCCTTCTTGGCTAGGTGTCCCCCGGAGTCGAGGGGAGTCATAGGACAGAGAAGAAAGTCAGAAAAACAATATAACACACCGAACACAAAAACAAAATAAGCAGAAAATAGCGGCAAACTTTCTCTCACTAAGTAGAGTTTTTCTTTATATTTTGCAAGGATGTTAGTATCTAATATCGAATGGACAACCATAAATTCATCGAAATCAAAAATTAGAAAATGTTATTACTCTAGGATGTACTAAACTCCACTTTCTCACTATTTATTCATATATGTTTATATTGTGTACATCAAGGATAATGTACAATTTTAAGTGCAGGGAAGGAGTTAATAATTTCCTTAAGTTTATTGTAATCTTTATTAATTATCTTATTAACTGATATCTTGAATTAGTTAAAATTTGGCTATCAATACTTTATTTCATTATTAATTGTTGATTTAAATTAGTATGCAAAAGGATGATGGTTAGAATAAACTTACGTTTTAAGTCATATTATTAGTAATCATTAAGATAGTCAATTCTGAATAAAATTGAATAGTATTTACACATATAAGACCATATATTTTTCTTGTGAGCTTTTGAGCGTAAGAGTAAAAATACATAAATTTTTAAGCTCTTTTATTCTTTCATATGTGTTATTATGCATAGTGGAATAGTTATAGAACTTGTTGTTATTATGCATATTGTGACCATAGTTGTTAAATTAGAAGCATTAAGGTGATAAAAGAATTTGATTCAACAATTTTTAAAGCACATTTCTTTGATACTTACTGTATCATATTTTATCCCTTAGGAGTAACCAAGTTTGAGTCTTAACCTTTTTCGTTGATTATAGCCCCATTATTAATTTATCCTATTGTTCTTGAAACCTTTTTATTAATTTGAAAAGGTTTTTTAAATTACTTAATTGTTTGAAATTTGAATTTTTACATGGTCCAATAGTTCTTTAATTAGGGTATATGATAAATGTTCGATAAAAAAGAGAGGAGTTGAAGCATGGTACCAATGGAATCATATTATGAATCACCTATATTGTGGAAGAACAAGTTTCTGGTAATCATTTCTATTGTAAATCTCTTTCAATTTTAGTAAACTTTATATTATTCCAGTCATACCTTACCTAAGCCCCATTAAACTATTACAAAAAAATTTTAATTTTTGTTTTTAGTTTACAAACAAGTGGTGGAGATAAGATAAAATTGCAGGCTTATGGTTAAGAGTTATACTATGCACTGATTTGGGAGATCTTATACTTTTCACCCTAAACACTCAAGTGAATTAAGTGAAAACTTGGTGAGGGTGTAAAGATTTGTGCTTTTGATTTCAAAAAAAAATATTAGTGATTTGATTACTAGTGATATTAACTAGTGAAGTTAGTTTTAGGATAACTTTACTTTAATTATATGTTAATTAGGTCAATACGATTTGATGATTTAAAGTATGAATGAACATGTTAAGATTAATGAAGGATGGATGTTTATAAGATTGATATGTTGGATCATGATTTGCTTGAGAACAAGCAAAAGTTTCAGTATGGTGATGTTGATATATGCATATTTGACTATAATTATACACACATATTTAACATGTTTGGTTTGATATTCTATAATTTTGTTATATATTTGGTACTTAATTCACTTCAAGTGCATTTTTGGGTCATAATTGCCTTTCATAGACTAAGAAGAATAATTCAGATGAAATCATGACAGTGAAAGAAGATTTGAAGCAACTGAGGACTTACATGACTGTGTACAATGACTGTGTAAGTCTTTGTAAATGTGTGAAGATTGAATAATTTAGTTTCTAGTTATGTGGAGTTACATGCCCGTGTATTTTGATATAAATGGTCATATATGTTGCCCATGTAAGTCTCTATATTCATGTAAAATTACAAATTTAGGTATTTTTTAATATACATGATCTCCTACACACCCGTGTAACTAACTGTGTATATCCTAAAATTCCTAATTTTTACTATAAAAGGACATAAGTAAAGACAAACAAATGAGAGCCAAAATTTTAAGAGTTTTTAGGTCGTAAGCAACATTCAAAGGTGACAATTTGGATCAAAGAATGAAAAAAATGAAGAATACGTCAAGAGATCCATTACATAACAACATCAAATTCGTACAACATAAGAGGAAGTGAGATTTAGAATTATGATTTCTTTGTTTTTATCAGTTTTTCTACATGGTTGTTTTTCATTTCATTTTCTATAAATAACTAAACGTTTTTAATGTCTAGGTTTGATGAAACCTAGTTTGTGATAATGATATGTTTTAGTCTTTTATTCAATGCAGTTATATTGATTGATTGATTAAGATTCAATTATGCATTTTATTCTTGTTCTAACATATCTAGAATATTAGTACATGATTTGATTTCATATGATTTAGATGAGAAATCCTCTTATATGAATAGATCTACCATAATTGGAAGGAGTTGCATGCAAAGAGATAAGTTGACATAAATCTTTTAGATTAAGGTCAAACTTAATAGCAAAATTCATAAATCGATAAAGCAATCCTAGGGTTTTTAACTAGAGAGAGTTATACTAATCAATTAATGGATTAGTTGCTAATATTCTTAAGAAAGATATTAACATAAGATAGCAATTTTCATGATCCAATAATCAACAATATAATTGCATGATAAAGGCTTAATATTTAATGATTCGTAAGGGGATTCATAACCAAGACACTATTATTTGTTATTAACTTTTGTTAAGTAATTTCCTATATCCTGTGTTCATTATTGATTCCAATATTTGTTTATTTGTTTATTTTAATTTTTAATTAAAATCCAAAATATGATTCATAGGTTAGATAATAGAAAAAATTTAATTACTAGTACTTATTGTCTTCGAGGGATCCCTTATGTGCCTGTGCTCACTACATCTACGTCATTCAATTGCAGTAAATTTTAGTATTAACCTAATTGTAGTCAATCAATAAGTTGATTGTAGGACAAGAAATTAGGATAATTTGTTAGCTAAAGGAGGATTTTTCAAAATCTTTTGACATGAAAGATTTACACCCTGCAAAGCATATTTTTGGTATAGAAATAACTTAGGATAGGAAAAATAAGAAATTATGGAGGTCATAGGAGAGGAATATTAAACAGGTATTATAAAGGTTCAATGTGAAACATTCCAAGCCAGTTAGCATGCCACTAGCACCTTACTTTAAGTTGATTAAGCGTGCATGCCCTTCAATTAAAAAGAAAAAAGATGGTATATCTTCTGGCCCCTACTCTTTTATTGTTGATTCCTTGATATATGCAATGGAGTGTAGAAGGCTAGACATCGAACAAGTTTTTGGGTTAATAAGTAGTACTTGTCCAATCTAGGGAAAGTTCATTAGGAAGTAGTAAAATGTATTTTAGGATACTTGTGGGGCACTTCCAAATGGAGCTTGTACTTTGGTGGGGAGGAGTCAATTCTAGAGGGCTATATAAATGCAGACATGACTGAAGATATTGATAATAGGAAATCCACTTCATACTACTTGTTCAAATTTGCAGGAGGGAGCCATTTCATGGCAATCCAAGTTGCAACAGTGTGTAGCTTTATCTATAACTAAAGTGGAGTATGTAGCTATTGTAGAAACAGGTGAGGAGATGCTCTAGTTAAAATGGTTCCTTCAAAAATTAGATGTGAAGCAAAATGATTATGTAGTGTTTAGTGACAATTAAAGTTCCATAGATTTTAGCATGAATTCTTTGTACCATTTCCACACCAAACACATCAACGTCAATTATCATTGGTTGAAATATGTGATTAAGGAAGAACAGTTACAGTTGAAGAAGATTTACATAAATAAGAATGATTCTAATATGTTAACAAAAGCATGAGCTTTATAGTAAGTTCACTGGGATGACTCTTAAACAATCATTGGGTTGATTTGAGTCTCCTCCAAAGTGACCTAGAGGAAAGATTTTTGAGTATGTAGTCTTATTTAGATGCAAATATAAGTTTTGGTGGTCTTAGATGCTCTCATAGATTGTAAAAGTGATGAACGAGAGAAGTCAAAAGGGATAACAATTGATTTGAAGCCATTTCTAAGAGACATGGTCATATAGATTATAACACACTCGTGTCACTATGTGTCCATGACTTACACAGTCATGTGTGGAGACTATGTAAGTAATTGCAAACATGTACACGTGAATGGCAAGAGTCGAAGACATATACGACCGTGTGGAGATAGACATGCTTATATCCCTAGTATACATAACTGTGCAAGTAGACCGTGTAACTCACTATGACCTATCCAGTTTTAAATCCTTTTTTTAGTTTAAAAGGGGAAAAAGATGGGATTCATCTATATTAATGAAAAAAAACACCAAAAAAGGAAAGAAAAGAGAGTGAGAGTGAGAGTGAGCAGAGAAGTCTTTCTCATTTTATAACATGCAAAAAATGACATGCAATTTTAGCAACAAGTTGTCTTTAAGTGGTTGTTTCAAGATTATATTGGGAGTGTTGTTGATTTGGAATATCAACTTATACTCAGTACTAAAACTTCTTAGGATTACATGTGACTGTATTATAGGTTCTTAATTGACACTGTGGGGGTTGTAATTGGAGCCTGACACTTTCGTTGACAGAAGTTGAGGAAGAAGGTATTAGATATTTTTTACTTTTCCTATAAAGTTGGACAACATTTAATTATATTTTTAGTTTTTCAATAACTTATCAGTTAAGTTATATAATTTGACCCAGATAATGATAATAAAGTAGCCTAATAAATGATCTATGTCAATGAGTTAAAGTTCAGGTGAAAAATGGATCCTGATCTAGACTGGACCCATATCTGGCCTGTGATAAGGAAGTTCGATATGGATGTTATATATAAAGGTTAAGGTCTCCTGTAGTTGCTCATGTCATTTGTAAGTATAAGGATTCTCTGACCCATTAAGAGAGCTTATGTTTTGAGAAAACTATAGAAAGACTTTACCGCATCTTGGTGAGCAATTTTCGAAAAGATGACGATGGATTCGTGTTCACTTTGACTTCAAAAAGCTCATTTGAAGTTATGGAACTGAAATTAGGTATTTTCCGCATTCGTTCATTTATTTCCCTTTGATATGTGATCTAGGATACATAACTAAGGTTCTATTACATATTACATGTGGTATCAAAGTGACGACGTGATCGGGTAGTTAAAAATAAAGATTTTTCAGTTTTTCTCCCTATGGTTCTTAAAAAGTTAACATCCCTTTTTTAGTTTTTTCTTGCTTATTATTGCATGAAATAGGTATAAAAGCATTTAGCCTTGAGAAACGGAGTAAAAATGAGCCTAGGAGCATGAAAAATGACCCCAAAACTTGTCAGAAATAACCCCGAACAGTAAGAGGCAATGAATAATTGTTGGGTGTGTGTACCGCTAATTGTTGGGTATGTGTACCGCCCGTAGGGCGGTCACACGTCTAATGTGTGCGTACAAGTTATGGGCGCATACTCTATGGCACATGTATAACATGCGTCATACCCTCAACGCCCAACTAATGTTATGCTGACATCAGCACTGCAGTGAATGCCGACGTTAGCAAATGATGTCAGCATGTTACAATAACCCAAAAAAAACCAAAATTTTCAGATTTTCCATAAGAGTGCCTCGTGGTGGGTTGGGTTAGCTTTTGGGTATGAGAAATTTATAAAGTGAGTTTTTCCATTTTTCTGGATTTATTACATTAGTGATAAATTAAAGTTTAACTCCAGAAAAAGGAATTAAGGCTTTTTGAAGCTGATTTGAGTGAATTTTCATGTTTTGAATATCAAATGAGGGAGATTTTTCAAGTGTCTTGGGTCTCATTTTCAATGTTTAGGATCGTATGATAGTCACCTGGATAAGGAATTAAGACATTCTAAAGCCATTTTTAAGTGAATTTTTGTGCAACGAACTTGTCATAAGAGAGATACATGAGGTTATAGTGTCTCAGGTGGTCAACTCAGTATTCAGTGACATACAATAGTCGCTCTTATGAGATTTTTTCACTATGAAAGTCTTAAATGAAGTTTTCAAAGAACGCCTTCAGCACTAGTGTATAACAATGAGACTATACATTCGGGTTTTTGCATTTATTGATATAACATTGTAACATATCATATGCTCATAAAGAATGTGAGGATAACATAAAGAGGTATTCCTTATGTTTGTGAACTTTTTGAATGTTAAAGAGGATGTAGTCACCACAGTGACCTTTCGTGTCAATATTTTGAATAGTTATGTTTACATATTGAGCGATATCTCTAGTCTCATATTTGGTTAGTTTGCCCACAGGTGTTGGCCTTACATGAGATTTTGAGATATGCATAAAGGCATTAGATAGAGAAAAGTCGTTGCTTGAATGATCTATTCACCCACAAGTTGTAGTGTCATGAGAGTTGATAGTTTATACTCTGATTGCTTTTATGTGGAGGTCTAGTTGTACATATTATGTATTTAGCCCACAGATGTTTCATAATATGTGACCGGATTCTCGGTATAGATATTATTTAATGGCTTTGAGTATCGTAATTATCCAACATTTGTGCTAATCTATGCATTATTATTTTACAATCACTTTTTATGTCAACAACGTCATTGTCACCATTGAAACCCTAACAAGTTTCAATACAAAGAAGTGGAGAGAGGATGTATTGAATGTTATAAAGATAACTGAAATTTATATGGCCATATAGAAAAATAAACCATCTCTACCTACATCTATGAGCAAGAGCTCATAAAGCAACTTATGTAGCCTGGGATCGGTCTAACAAATTATGTCTTATGACCATTAAGAGATACATACTTGACCATCTGCTTAGTGGACTTCCAAACACAGACATAGCGAAGGAGTTTCTTGATAATGTCTCTCAGAGGTACATAATCTCACCTAAAGTTGAGACGAGTGCCTTGATGAAAGAATTATTCTCCATTAAGTATATAGGATAAAGGGAGTAATAGAGTACATATCAAGAATGATCCATCTTCACAATAGACTGAAGATGCTAAATATTCCTCTTTCTGATGTCTTTATAGTTCACCAGACTCTGAGTACACTCCCTCTAGAGTTTAGTAATCTGGTGGTGACATATTACTCGCTAAATAACGAATAGGACTTTAATGCTTTGATTACCAATTGTGTTGTAAAGAGGAGAAACTCAAGCTTGCTACTCCTATAGCCCTCGAAGCAACTAAAGGGAAGATAAAGACAAAGCACGTTAAGGTAAAAGTTAGAAAGACTAAATCTTCTCCAAAAGTTGATGTTGGTCAATCTAATGCTGGTAAAGGTCCTGCAGATATAAAGAAATCAACAACATGAGGCTTAGAAAAAAAGACTAAGACCATGAAATTACTCCTTGGCTTATTAATTTATGAATCTAATTTTACGATAGTCACATTAAGTTCTTAGTGACTAGATAGTGAAGCATCTGATCAAGATGCTTCCACAATGCAGGGATTCATATATAGGACAGAGATAAATAAAGGGATGGAAAAACTAATGGTTGATAGCAATGAAGAAGCTAATGTAATATCGATAGGGGATGTATGTAATGAACCTTACTGTAAGGTTCATTTTGATTATTACACGACACATTTTATATGTGATCTTTATATCAATTTTGGACAAAGAAGGTTAATGTTTTGTATTTAATGCTTTTCTTGTACAATTGTTGTTTAATGTAAAACATAATAGTACAACTTTCTTGTTATATGGTTTGTATAGATTGTGTCTTATCCCAAATTAGATATATGCTTCTTGGTATCTTGCTGAACAAGTCATAAAGAGAAGAACCCTGATGAATGATAAGCATACATGGTATGGCATAAAAGTTTAAGCCACAATTCCAAAGCTAGGGTTGAGATGATTAAGGAAAGCATTCTCTCAATTTGAGATTCTGATAATTTAGGAATATGTGTTGACTATTGTAGAGGTAAGTTGATCGAAATAAGGATAAAAAGGTAAACTCATGTTTCTGGCTTATTGAGTCTGATGCATGTGGATATTAGATCTTATACAGTTGCATTGTGCAATTCCTAATGTATTATGAGATTTGTTGATAATTATTCCCATTATAGTTAGGTGTTTTTGCTTAAAGATTGAAAGTTAAGAATCAATTGGGAAATTTCATCAAGATAGTCAAATCTAATTGTGGAGGAGAATATCATGGCAAACATGGTGCTTCAGGACATGAAAAGGTTTGTTTGCTAGATATATGGAATCGGTTGGAATAATGAATAAGTTCACTATGTCGAGTAGTCCTGAGCAAAATAATGTATTGCCGAAAGGCATAACCACACCCTAAAAGACTTGAAGAAATTGATGTAGAACAAGACTAATCTACCTAATTGTCTAGAAGTGTGGAAACCAACCTTGCACAAATTTGTGTATTGGGCTACCCTACTAAGGTTGTATAATCCTTATAAAGATAAATTGTATGCTCGTTCTATTCATTGTTGTTTAGTAAGATATCTCGACCACTCAAAAAGCTACAAATTTTACTGTAAAGACGGAGGAACCAGAATAGTGGAATCACAAACAGTTAAATTTCTGAAATACAATATGATGATGATGGGCTCTTTAACTCTTTACATGATAGCAGGACGGATACTACAGTTATTACGTATTCACTACTCATACAATTAAATATGGTGGATCTAGGTTTTAATACCGTGCCTATACAAGAACAAGAACTCATACTTGTACACATAGAGGTTCCTAAGGGTACAACATCTAATGTAGTTGTGTAGATCCACTAAAGTGGGATAACCTGTTATCCCATCTGATTACATAGTCTATTTGGTAAACAAGACTACAATGTTAGACATGTTACGGATCTAGTTATTTTGACATAAGTTATTTTTAAACCCAATGCAGATTTATGGTGAGATGCAATCTATAAAGCATATTAAGGTTTGGGAGCTAGTAGATTTGTAACGGAATTGCAAACCCTTCAGTTGTAAATGAATTTAAAAGACCTAAAGGATTTCGGGATAAAGTTTAACGATTTACGGGCTTGGTCAGTTGCCTATTGGTTTACTTGGGGAGAAAGGTTGACTTTAATGTTACCTTTTCTCTTATATCCTTGAATGATACATTTTGAGTGATTATGTTAACTGTAGCTTATGATGATATAGAGTTACATCAGATGGTTGTCAAAACTGCTATCCTAAATAAAGACTCTTATAAAGAGGTCTATGTGGTACAACCTAAAGGATTTCAAGATCCATATGGAACTGACATGGTTTGTACATTAAGCAGATCAATATATGGTTTACATCAAACCTTTCGAAAGTGGTACCTTATATTTGATGAGGTTTCACCTCTTTCGACTTTATGGAAAATACAATTTAAAGATGCTTATATTATAAGGTTAGAGGGAACAAAGTTATCTTCTTGTTATATACATGGATGATACATTGCTCACATCAAATTACTTAACTATGTTACATGAGGTGAAGCAACTTTTGGTCAAGCACTTTGACATAAAGGATCTTAATGAAACATCTTTTGTCCGAGGCATTCATATTCACCATGATAAATCTCAACACTCATTAGGCCTCTTACAAAGCACATACATTGAGTATGTGTTACAAAGGTTTAATATGGCTAGTTGTAAACTTGTTGTAGCACCAATCTCTCATAGTTAGAGATTATCTTTAACATAATGTTCAAAGAATAAAGTAAAGAGAGTGACTATAAGGAATGTTCCATAATCTAATGCGATTGGTAGCCTGATGTATGCCCAAGTGTGCACTAGGTTAGACATTGCATTTACTGTTAGACTATCTGGTCAATATCTGGTTAACCTAGGTATAGACCATTGGAAAGCAGTCAAGCGAGTGTTGAGATACTTAAAGAGAATCAAGGATTATATGTTGACATATAGAAAGGTCAACAATTTAAACCTCATAGGGAATTCAGATTCAAATTTAAGCTATATGTCCTGATGATCGAAACTACACTTAAGGTTACATTTTTATGTTTGTAAATGATACAATGTCGTGGAGGAGTGTCAAGTAGACACGGGTGACTTCCTCAACCATGCATGCAGAGTGCATGCTATGGGACTACTTCACAGGTAGTTTGGCTCAGAAACTTTATTATTGAGTTGTTTGTGGTTGATTCAATGGCTAAACTCGTTCGATTGTACTGTTATAATCTTGTTGTCATGTTGTTTAGTAACAATAAAGAATATTACTTTTAACATTTGGAGGTCAAATATTTGACCATAAAGGAGTTGATATGAAAAGGTGACATTAAGGTTTGGAACATTTAAGGACTGAGGAACTGTAAGTTAATCCTTTAACTAAAGGACTTCGCCCACTTGTGATTGAAAGATAAGTATACATTATGAGTGTTTTGAAGTCTTTAGACATTGTTAGTTAGGGGATCATTATGTTTGCTCCATGTATATTTGTACATTTGTACATTTGATGCACTATGATAGTATAGTGGTTCATCAATAAAAATGATCATCGTTTATCCTCAGTAATACGTGTTATAGTACATTATCATAATACGTGTGAAAATTTTAAATTTTGTGTCAATCTTAAGCATTTATAGGTCATTAGGCATATATACAGATTGATCTTAAGCCTATGTTATTTAGACGCACATAGTTTTACACGGATATCCATAAAGTTTGACATAACATAGGGGGATGTAAGTTTTCAATCCTATAAAGATTCTCTAATGCAGTTTAGCATTTGGTGAGAAGACATAAGTTTTTTTCTAATGCTATTAGCATTTAGTGAGAGAAAATTTCTCTAATATAGTTTAGCATATGCGGTTTATCGTAAAGTTTAGAGAAATCGAGACTCATAAACGAAGATGATATAATTTAGATCATACAGGTATCATCTTAGTTTGTCACACTCCATTTTTCTATTCATGTTATTGAAGTATTAGATATGCGTGATTATATTAGATCTGCGTCACACATGACACATGTATTTAATACTTTTTGGTATTGAAAGCCTTGCAGGACACAATGATGGACTTTCATTATTTTTTGATCAAATGTTTTGTTTTTAAACTTAGTCGACTAATATAATAGCGTAGCTTAATCGAGTTTTTAAACTATTTTAAACTTGATTCAATATTGCAATTAAGTATTGCCCAAAGAGAAGAATGTTAGATTTTTTTTCACTTTTCCTATAAAGCTGGACAGCAATTAATTGCATTTTTCAATAACTTATCGATTAAGTTACGTAATTTGATTTGGATAAAGATAATAATGTGACACAATAAATGATTTAAGTCAATGGGTCAAAGTTCAGGTGGAAAATGTATCCTGATTAGTGTGGACCGAGCATATATCGAGTTTGTAATGGAGAAGCCTGATATAGATACTATATATAAAGGTTAAAGTCTCCTGTAGTTGCTTACGTCATTCATAAGCGTAAGAATTCTCTGGCATATTAAGAGAGGTTACGTTTTAAGAAAATTGTAGGAAGACTTCACAACATCCCGGTGAGCAATTTCCGTAAAGGCAGTGATAGATTGACGCTCGTTTCAGCTTTGGAAAACTAATTTGAAGTTATGGAACCGAAATAAAATATTTTCTACATTTCTTCGTTTATTACTCTTTCAGTGAGGAGTCTGGGGTAAACCACAAGAATGGGAATTTTACTTTAATTAACAAAATTATTTAATAATATCAATTTAAAAAAATTTACACAATAAATTTCTTTACTAAATAAAGTGGTATATCATAAATTTGAACCTTGAATCTTATTGGATTAGATTGAAAAGATCTTACCTCTTAATTATAATTCAGTAGTAAGATGATTTCTATAGGCTCTAATTCATGAAAATGGAAACTAGCATATTTAATACACAAAAGACTTATCCCCTTTTTTTTTTTTTTTGATAGATGGTGGTTTAAAGTAAAACAAATTTTTTAACTAACTGGGAATGGTTGAAGTTGAACTAAAAACGAAAAGGAAACGTAGAAACAGGTCGGAGAAGAAAGGAGACAGGCATAGGCAGGTGAAGTGAAGAAATGAAAATAGCTGGTTGAAGTGGTGGGTGGCAAGGAAAGGAAGACCCGGATCAAAGAGAAGCGAAAGGCTAAAAGATTCTGTTTCTGCGACCAACTGAGAAGTCTAATCAATCAAAAAATTTAATGGACCCCGCCTTCAAACCATCCATGTAAACACAAATGATTGAACATGCCATGCCTTTCCATTCAGATCGTCGTCATAATAATAATAATAAATAAATAAAAAAGAGTTGGACGTTATTTGGATTTTAGAAGCAGACGAAGATTGAAGGAAACTGGTTGGGGGGGCCAAGTTCACGTGAGAATCACATGGAAACTGAACTGGCGTTACAAGGTGAGGGAGATGGAGCCTCGTAAGGTGTTTGGGTGAGTAAGCGCAAATGAGGGGGTTGGTCGGTTATCCCTGCAATCCCAATCATTCGTCATTTATTGCCCTCAATTATGCAATAGAATAATAGCTTTGGGTCTTTTCATTTTTCTTACTTTTTTAAAAATAATAGTATTTTCATAAAATAATGCAAAATAGAAAAAAACAATCTTGGTTGGTTGAACAAGAAGCGGGCCATGTTCACGTGCACGTCACATGAAGAATGAGCCTGTACCGTAAACCATTAATTATTATTAACTTGACTGTGGAAACTGGAAAGGGAAACAAAACACGTGGGACAGCTATCACGCACCAGTGGGGACACTCGCAATCATCATCCGACATCTTGTCTGTAATTATCATCATCATTACCTTACCTTTATCAGACTACCAATCCAACCCTCCATCATTTTATTTGCATCACACCAACGGTTGATGATTGGATGTCGTCACTGTGACTGTGTTTTAGGAAAGGTCCTTCCAGCGACAGCCCATTTCTACCAAGGCCACGAACTCCCCTTAATCATATAAGATTAACTATATCCATTTACTTCATATCGACAATTGGTTCCTTTTCTTATTATCTTTTGTTTTTTAACTTTTAGATAGAATTTAAAGACTGCTTCAATCACACTAAGTTGCTTATTTTAAGTGTGAAAATGAACGGAAGGTAGATGTTGTATGCACTTTAAGCCCTAGAGAAACTGAATTTAATATCCAAGGTGCCAAAATCTGTGTGACACTCTTAATTATTACCTGATTTTATTTCATATTAGCAATTAAATAAAATCTTTTAAACCATGCAAGGGTGTAGTGTAGATGCCATTCACCTGAAAATAAAAGCAAGTCAAGAACTCATGTAGTGTAGATGCCATTCACCTAAAAATAAAAGCAAGTCAAGCACTCAAACTTAATGGGTCTTTTGCTACAGAGAAAATGTCTATCGGCACCAATAATTGCTTTTGTCCCTAATTAAGGTGATATCTATGATGAAGATAAAGTGAGAAGATTGGCGTGCGGTTATTGTAGATAACTAGCGTAGTAGTGGACTTGGATGAAAAGAAAATTTGCCCCTACATTGTGGGGACAATAATTTTGGTTGCTTATCCTATTCCCTATAAAGTGTAAGTTGATTTGCCTTCAAACACACTAACACATAAGTCAAGAGAGCCTATGGTTTCCATTAGAAGTGGAAGTTCTTTGCGTAACTATTATTGATCCTTTTAAGTCTCCAAACGACCATCATAACCACCACTACACTTCCACTTCTAATGGAAACAATAGGCAATGAATGTTCTCTTGACCTATTTGCTAGTGTGGGTATATTTTAGTAAGATTGATAATACTAAAACTTATTAGTTTATTAATAGGCATATTTAAATTTAAGCCGATGTGCACATTGTTAGAAGACAATAATATAATTCTTTAAAAGATCAACTAAATATTAATGACAAGAAAGAACTTTTCAACTTGTGCCAACAAAATATTATGAGAATCAGAAATTTAACGATAAAAAAACATTAAAATTTTCGTGAAAAACCTTTTAGCGTAGAGAGAAAACTACGGGATAAACTGATAATAACAAGTTGTCCTATATGATCTCCACACACAGTTGTGCATCATCATGTAGGCATGTACACGATTGTGTATGTCTTCACTTTTCACATGTTTTCAAAGACTTACACGGTTAATCCACACAGCCATGTAAGTCAAGACACGGGCATGTAACACTTTACATTGTTGTGTATCTCCTTAAAAGAGCTTCATCCAATTTGTCTTCACTTGTTCGTTATTCCCATAAGTCATAAAGATTATCACCGAAAGTCTCAAAAATAGAGCTGGACACTCAACAATCTCCCCTTTTATCCTAAATATAGGAAAGATATATTATTCTCCATCATTTACTTAAGATACATCCTAAGTAACTAACTACAAAGTTCATATTTGCTTCCGGGAGCCACTTTAATCAACATATCAGTACCATTCAAATTTGTGTTGGATCGCGTATGGCCTGAGTATTCACAATACGCTGCGGAAAAGACCATAACACAACACGATGTATAACCGAAAATATATAGGATGCGCGAAAAATACCTTTTTGACACGGATTGGTGGTTGCTTTTTCGTATTCGTAGACACTGCTACACACGAATGTCCTCTATCGGTATCCACACGAGTATGCACGATCCGGACTGCGGCTATCGTGTGCTAGCACGTCCTGAAACTCTTTCTGAATGCCGCACAATTTTCTCTCGAATGGTGGCTAGGGTTTCGTATCACAATGGTGTCCCACCTCTTATGAGACCTAAGCTTCTCTATTTATAGAGAAAACATAATCCCATTAAAGCCCAATAAGTTTCGGCCCATTAGATCTTATATAATAAAAGCCCGACAACTTAATTCAATCTAGCCCAATAAATATATCCATATATATTTATTCAATGCCTAATAAATTAGGCCCAAGAGAATAAGCC
>JAOSBK010000005.1:16536777-16553629 GCA_027568895.1 Erythroxylum shatona | reverse complement strand
GTTCTGCAAGAAATGGTATAAGTGTATGTAAATGATTTGGTAATGAAATGACGTTATGATTTTTAAGTGTTTTGTATCTGAAATGGGCCCAAATTATTGTTGAATACAAATTTTGTAATAATTGTCACTTGTAAATGGAAATGTTTTTAAATGACATGGCCATGATTTGATTAGTGATTTCAGCTTACGTGTACCTTGTTTTAAAGAAACAAAAGTTTTGTAATGAATTTTGACTGAGTGATCGTTCTAGCATTTCACTCTTGTGAGATACGTACTCGGATATCACCAGGATGTCGGGTATGTGTTTTGCGAGAGTGTGGTGCTACAGTATCTCCTCAAAAGAGCTTCATCAATCTTATCTTCACTTGTTTGTCAGTCCCACCAACCATAACCTAAGATCATCGAAAGTTTAAAAAATAAGTCTGGATGTGTAACATACATGACATTGAGACAAACATATTATGCTAATTTGAAATAATTGCTATTAGTCTAAATAAACTTTTACTCAAATCATAATGTATATTTGGCATGACTAACATTCTTCAATGTTCATAGAAAAATAACTAATGAAATTATATCATGTTGTTTTTTTCTTACGTAACAACATGAAAGGTTCTTCATTTACTTCTCAATCGAACAAAATATTGTCTCTAATTAAAGCATTCGTTAATATGAAATATCTTATGGATGCTACAAACATATGGAGGAATCTCTTTACACTTATACTTGGGTCAAAACTTAGAGTAATTCTACAGTTATCATCACAAGATTTAAATATATGCCTGAAATTATAAACTTCATTGTTATTCGTTAAACCTAAACGTTCAAATTAAACGTGCGATGAACATTGACGTTAAATATTGAAGTAGTGAATAACCAAGCAAACGATATTCACATCAAATTACAAAGCTTATCTTGCTTAGAAAAATAAGAAAACAATTCTATCTGATTTTAGAAGCCCGTGTTGCATCTTGTTTCTTTTTATCAATAAAAAATTGAATTAATTACGATGAATAAAAAATGCACGAAATATTATTTCTAGTTTAGATTAAAAAATTTAAAAATATTTTTAATATTTTATTGATAATAAAAGAAAATAATTTGAGCATTAATCCCTTACTTTTATTGAGTTATAAAAATCAATTAATTAATATAAATACAAATTATTCCAAATACTAATCCAGTGTGAACTTTAAATAAGCTTTTAGTACGTAAAATAAGTAAATTTCACATTTATTTTCTCTTTTTGATGTTAAAAGATTACTAATTGTATCCTAGTAATGATTTTGTACGTTTTTAATGGGACAAGCATACTTCTAATTTTTATTTAGTCTTATTTACTATTTACTCTTTCAATTTTTGAAAAATTTAATCATTTCAATTACAAAATTTTTAATTAATCTATAGTAGATTTTTTGTTTATACATATATATCTTATTAGACTGATTAGTGAACATTAGTAGGTGCTTGGAGAACCATTTACTAGCAATTTTAGTAATCTAAGATTAAGCAGGAGAATGGTATGGAAAATGGGTGAAAGAGGAAATGAATTGACAAGAAAACAGGAAAAAAGGAGAAGAGAGAGTTAAGGTCATCGACCAAGACAGTTATAAAGTTCTAAAATTAAATTAAACGATGAGTTTTGTAAGGGGCATTCATGGTCAATGAAGAACAGTAGAGAAGGGACCCATATGGTGAATGACAGATTCCTAATCTAATCATCATCGCTTTCCTTTTATCTTCTTAAGACCATAGACGAAATTAAAAGATTCCGACAAGAACGAAGAAAAATAGGTGCAAGTGATGAAATTCAACTGGTAGGCATAAGCTTGATAACAGAAAAAGGAGTGGCTCAAGCTTACTAGTCAATGATTAAAGGGGCAATCTTTTTAATTAATTTAGGAGTGTTAATGATTAGATCTGGTTTCCCTTGTAAATTTGGATTACACGCGCACGGGGGGGGTGTGGGTATGAAATTGGCGTATAATTAAGGAAGAGTGCAAATGATTGTGAACAAGTGTATGTCGGGGCGTGAAGGGACATAGAAGAGACGCACGACTGTGTTGTTGGGGCTGTGGGGCCCACAGGGCACGTGTCTCCAGACAAGACATGTTGGTCCACGTGAGTTCGATGGGGAGGCAAAAGAGGGGAGACGGTTTTCTTCCCGCATCCTCTCTCTCTCCCCACGTGGACTCCACTCTCCCTTGTCTCCTCTCTTTCTTTCATTGCCAAAAGTCTTAAAATTTTGGTGTATAGGGGCAGAACACATGAGGCATGTTGATGGTATAGTTTGTGCAATTAAATTAAAGTGATCGGAGGTGACGTGTCGTAGCTATCAAATCAAACGGCTTCAACTCTCACCCATCTAAATGAGTTGAGTTAGACAACTATTGGGCACTGCAAAGACGTGACCCCACGCCCTTCCCCCACACGTCAAAAACACGCTTCACATGGAAACCAACTAGAGTGCGCAAGTGTTTTGCACGCGCAGGGAAATGCATTGGACCACTCTGCGTCTTATCAAGAAAATGAAATGGCATTCCTTCGCCTTTTCTGGCCAGCGGAAAAAAAAGAAAAAATAATAACAAAAGTTGAAGAAAGCGACGCGTTTGTCCCTAAACAACGCCCTCGTGCTGATCGCAGGAGAAAAGATTTTTGAAAAAGAAAAAAGCAAGAGTGGGGAAATTTGGGACCCACATGTGTTTCGAAACAAACAAAACTTGATCTGTCTGCTTCCAATCATCACCATCGACACCTTGATTTGATGGTTGTCTAAGCTTAACTGGTCTTGTCCCTTCGCATATATAATTGCCACAGGATAACATGACCCCACAACCTCTAGGTTTGATCCTGACCCTTGGTTTGTTTGAATCCAAGGAATGAGTTCAGGTGTAAAGAAGTGACCCCACCTCAGTTAAATGCTATAGATTCACGGTGATGCGCATCTTTGGTGTTCATCTTGTTGGGATTCGGGACATGGATTGAGCGTAAACTACTTTGCATAATTTGGGGGGTTTGGTGGGGTTCCCTTTGAATGAGGCTTTGAAAAATCTCCTTTTCATTTACTAATCTTAACTCCTTTTTTTTTTTCCGGTAAATAAAGTGTGGTAAAAAAGTGAGTTAATGGAGGACCGTCACCGTACTCGGAAAGGAAAGATGTTAACAGGAAGGTAGATGGCCTATTTTAATACATTAATGACTTAGTTCCTTCTTGGTGCTTCTTATTCAAGATGGTCTTTGTATCTGGGGATGAGAGTCTTGAAAGGAAAATAGAAATTAATGAGGTACATGTTTCTTGACATTCTTTGTGGAGAAGATTGAACAGTTGATGGATAAGGATCTAACATCGTTAAATAGGATTTTGACAAACGCTCATGCACAATTGAAAAAGAACCTGACCGCTGCATAATTATTATACTTATATTGATGTACATGGATTTTGTTAAACTTGCTTAAAGTTCTTTTACAGGCAGACGCTAGTCAAACAACAGCAGAAGTGAATAAGAAAGCAGAAAATGTACATAATCAGATTTAGAAGAAACAACAGTCTCTACATTTTACCAGGCAGGGTAGTTTTGTAGCAGTAACACTAACAAATGCGAGTGGGAGTGGGAGTGAGAGAGAAGGGAGGACGACTGCACAAGGTAAAAAAGCCAAACTAGAGTTAGGCATTATTATAAAGAGAGGCAAAAGCCATGATTGAGATAATTGGACTCCTGACACATAAGTCATGATTGAACTTACACACACTTACACACATGACTCACCACTCCACCCATTCCTATCTCTCTCTCTTCTTTAATTTCTATATATTCCCCCTACCCTCGCCGTTTCAAGGCCACATCCTTGTTTAGACGTACTCATCTATTCCCAAAGTTTCAACCTTTTTATTCTGTATCTATATCTTTCTCTGCAACCCCAAAAGTTAACCAAGTTCTTTGAGTTTTTGTTGCTGGGAGTTTGGATAGTAGATTCACAAAAATATTCAACATGGTTGGTAAGGAAGACTTGGGTTTGAGCTTGAGCTTGACTTTTCCTCAAAATCAGCTTCCCTTGAAGCTCAATCTTATGCCCTCTTTGGTCCCTTCTTCTGCTTCGTCTTCTTCTCCTTGTGGGTTAAACACCAGAAAGGCCTCGTGGAATGAGACCTTCCCTTCTTCTGGTATGTTTATGTTCTTTTCCCTTTTTCTTGTTTTGTCTTTCGGATTACTTTACCATCTTCTTTAGATCTGCATGCTGTTTCAGATCTGCTCTTCTTGTGCAGCGGTTTTCAATCCTTTATCCCCTGAGTTCCACGAGAAATAAACATGGAATAAAGCTTTTCTTACTTTAAAAGATGCCATATTTTCCCCCCCAAATCCTTTAGAAATAGTACTTTCTCTTGCTTTTTCCTTGTAAATTGCATTCTCTTTATACCGATCCTTTTCGCTCTAGATCCATGCATTTTGTAATCAAAGAATAGCCAATATGTTTTTTTTTTCTGGTTTTTATAGATTCTTTATCAATCAAGTGCAAGCCTCACTCATCTCTCACATGCAGATCCAAATTCCGAGTTGTGTCGAGGCGAGACAAGGTCGTTTTTGCGAGGGATCGACGTGAACAGGTTGCCATCAATAGCTGATTGCGAGGAGGAGGCCGGTGTGTCGTCACCGAACAGCACCATATCGAGCGTAAGCGGGAAGAGAAGCGAAAGAGAAGGTAACGGAGAGGAGCTTGAGATTGACAGAGCTTGTTCTCGTGGAATCAGCGATGAGGAAGATGGTGACAACTCAAGAAAGAAACTCAGACTCACTAAAGATCAGTCTGCTGTCCTTGAGGAGAGCTTCAAAGAACATAACACTCTCAATCCAGTAAGTAAAAGTTTCTAACATACAAATTATGGGTTCCATTTGTTAGAAGAGAAAAAATGGTGGAAGAACTGGATTTAAAGAGAAAGCAAAGTCGGACGGATTTTGCTGTTCAATGAAACAGTACGAGATGATTGAAATATCAAATCTAATTGTTTAGGTCATCCTTATTCCTTAAGGGGGTTCGATGTTTTATTTACCTGCAGAAGCAAAAGATGGCGTTGGCTAAGCAACTAGGACTAAGGCCTAGACAAGTGGAGGTTTGGTTTCAGAACAGAAGGGCAAGGTGAGATAATGGTCCTGTCGTGTCATATTTGAATGATATACGCTTTAGTATCTGAACGTGGACTATACTCTTCGAAAGTGTGGTTATTTACTGAAAGTGGTGGTGTTTTAGGACCAAGTTGAAGCAAACTGAGGTTGACTGTGAGTTCTTGAAAAGATGCTGTGAAAATCTGACTGAGGAGAACAGGCGATTGCAAAAGGAAGTCCAGGAACTGAGAGCACTGAAACTATCCCCACAGTTCTACATGCAGATGACCCCACCCACAACCCTTACCATGTGTCCATCATGTGAGCGTGTAGCGGTGCCACCAACTTCAGCATCAACCGGTGATCTGAGACCCCATCATCAAATGCATAGGCCCATATCACTCAACCCATGGGCCCCATCTGCTACCATATCCCGCGGACCGTTCGATGCACGCCGTCCAAGGTCTTGAATTTCAGTAGAGATTGAAGGGTAAAAGTTTGCAATATATTTGGGACAAACAAGTAACCTGAGTTGTAATAGTGCAGCTTATAGCCAGTTTTCTTAGGTTCAAAGTCTTGAGGCCGAAGTTGTGGTTGTTTGGAGCCTGTGATTTGGTGGGTCTCCATGTTTTGTCTACTAAAGACTCGTTACTAGTAGTAGTAGACGAGATTGACATGTTTAGTTTAATCTCTATATAGTTAGTTAGTCCAACTTAGTAATCTACTACTCTATGTGCTTGGTTTCCCTTTTTCGGCCTCCTACTTTGAATGTAAAGCGCCCTAATTGTTAACCCAAAATCCTCAGCGCGTTGGTGCTGTAATACCCTAAAGCCTATACTGATTTAAAATATAATTTATTAATTCAAAATATTTATAACGTTATACGTATAAAAGATTTGGCTTTGCTTTTGTTTGTCTGTCGTATTATTATCTTTAAAATGTTAATAACCTTATACGTGCAAAAAATATAGCTTTGTTGGATCCCTTGATGAAGTTGTATTTTAAAAAATAATTCTTAGGTTGTAGTCTAAATTTGTTAAAGAGTATTGTTAACAGAGCTACTGAGATGTTAGACGTATGTGGCTATAACATGCTTGTCTTAATGGTTCAATCATATATTGACATATTATTTAATACTAGATCTTTGCGGTTGATAAAATATTTGACCCTCCAGAAAAAGGTCAAGTAAAGTAATGGTTATGTGCTGTTGGACTGCTATGCTTTGTCGGGGGATAACCAATAAAATTACGTTTAAACCATCGAGCTTATGCAATAGAAGTTTCAAATCCAAGCTTGCTCCTCTTTTAGTTGGATAGACTTTAAAAGACCACGCAAATGCTTCAGACATTTCTTTTACTATTCACCAGGTCAATGATTTAGAGACACAGTACTTACTACTGTTGTCTTAATAGCTATAACACTAACTTTAACTACCATTGTTATCGTAATAGCTACAAGCCTACAGCAGCAATTTTGACTAGTACTGATATCCTACTGTTATCTTAACAAATTTTATTATCTCGACCATATTATAAATCTGTAAAGAACTAATGCTTCATTCGTTCAATCTAACAATATGCCTACACTATTTTAATATATAGTAAAGAAGAGGAGAGTGAGAGAAAAGAGAACTGGTAAATTAAATTTCCAAGTTATTGCTTTGTCTAATCATGGATGAAGTCATAAGTTGTTACAAGCTTGCTACAGAACAAGTTGACCTGGTGACCCCCTAATCTATAACTTTTTTCTCATATCTTGTCTTTCTTTAACGTCTCGTTATTGAGTAAATTCTCTTTCTTGCTTTGAGTAAATGCCATATCCTTACTTATGTATCTTTGGTGGTCTTAATTACTTTATACTTTTAGTTAACTAGAAGCTAACAGCTAGGCCACGTTAAAGCTAAATAATTTAGAGTGCGGTATGCATCAGTTTCACTCATGCTCAAGCCTTCTTTGTGAGTTTCATCAAGAAAATTGCTTTTACCCTCAAAACTAAAGACGATTCTAAAGGAGTATGAAGCTGCGCATTAAGATAAAGTTTCCCACTTACACACTAAATCAAGTTCACAAGAAAAGCTCCTTTGATAGATTGGGTAACTCATCCTGCGTTCAGGTAAAATTAGGAACAACTATGTCAGGTTTTGATTATTAAGAGTCACAACTTTATGGATGCGTGTGGGAGATCGAAGAAAAAGAATGATGTATACATGTAAGTTGCAACTACAAGATAGAAAGAGCAGCACTTGACTTGGAATGTGGAATTTTGACTCATCTTCCACTCCTTTTAGTGCAATTTGAGAGTTTTAAACTTGTTCAAAGGTAAGACTCTGTCTTTACATGTTAATAGTGTTCCTTAAGTCCAATCGTTTGTCAAACCTCTAATATGAGTGATACTGAGTAAATACGAGAGAAAAAGATCCTAATCTGGAAATTTGATTTCACTGGAAATAACAGTGCTTTTGTTTATGTTCTGTTTCTATGTTGTTCACTATGATTTCTTCTATGGGAGGGAAGGCAAATCTTTTATTTGTTGGAAGAAGATTTGCATAGTTTGCATGCATGCAAGAGGCAAGTTTGTCCTGCTGTAAAAACATGTTCCTCCAGTACCGATGTGAAATTCAAAAGGCCAGATAACAGTTGGATATTGTTAGGCTTAATGACAATAACAATAAGCCTAGGATATAGAGAGTGTACTCAAGAAAAAAGAAAAGGGGGGCTGAGAGGGCTGAGGGGGAATGATGTTAAAGTTAGTTAGGATTATGGGGGCTGAATGGGTACAAAGAAATAACAGAATGTATGACGGGGTAGCTAAGAGGGGGGGCTGAGGAGAGAGAAAGGCATTCAGTAAGAAAGAACTGAGAAGTGTGATTTTAGAAAGAGAGAACTAATCTTCTCCCTGAGGAGCAAATTGATGCTCTAGTATAGGAAGTAAGCTTCGGATTCAATTGTAATAGTAGTGTTTATCACTTATTATATTCAATAATATACTGAACTCTACTCTAGCATACTAAGCTAGAGTTTCTAACATTGGTCTGACCTGACGGATTTGTCAATCTCGGGAGAGAGGATTAGCTCGTTTTCGGGGACTAGAAAAGTTAGCGTAACTCACCTTGATGCCACCCAAGATGTCCGATAAGGTAGACGTGTTGGAATCCCATACGACGAATCTTGAGGTTGGGGTAGCAGATATTCAGTCATCCATACGGATGGCAATAAGGGAAATGCAACGAACCTTGCTACTGGAAATGAGTAAAATGATGGGTAAATGACTGGAGGAAGGATAGGGAAATGGCGATGCATCTGGAAGGGGGCCTAATGTGACAGGAGAGGCGAATCCACGTCCTAGGCAATCAAACTCGATGGAACACTCCTATGACACTATGGAAGAGTATAGAATGTCAGTTCGTAAAATGGAATTACCCACGTTTGATGGGTCTGATCCCGTAGGATGGATCACTAGGGCGGAAGTGTATTTTGAAGTTCATAATACGTCGGACCCTATAAAAATGAAGCTAGCTCTCTTGAGTATGAAAGGTTCTAGCATACATTGGTTTAACCTTCTTCAGGAGACAGAGGAGGAGTTGGACTGGGCGAAGTTTAAGTGAGCTCTTATTGATCGTTATGGAGGGAGAAGATTTGATAATCCTTTTGAAGAACTGTCGGATTTGAGGCAGACTGATTCGGTGGAGGAATACATTGAGGCTTTTGAGTTTATCTCGTTGCAGGTGGGGCACCTACCGGAGGTGCAGTTTATGGGATACTTCATGAGCGGCTTGCGAGCTCATATTCGAAGGAGAGTACGTACGTTTGGACCTGTGAACAGGTACCAATTGATGAAGATAGCGAGGGTGGTAGAAGAAGAGGTAGACGGTGAGCTCAGTGGTGTAGAAGGTTCTATCTCTCGAACGCGCATATGGTCTCCACATCGAGGGAACCATTTTATGGGAACTTTTCGGGTCAACCCGACCTACCGTGAGTTGGAGCCTCCAAACCCGACTGGCCGTGGGAGGTATGTGAGTGACGTTGGATCAGGGAGAACCCGGGAACTCACGGGAGCTCCACCCGACCCCCATGCGCAGCATTGAATGGTCACCCCTCTCATGGCGGCACCCATCAGATGGTCGGAAGGTGATCGGAGGGGACTAACAGAGAAGAATAGGGGATTGCATCATCTGTCCTACCAGGAGCTCATGGATCGAAAAGCAAAGGGCCTATGTTTCAGATGTGGGGAGAGGTTTCATCCTCTTCATCAGTGTGCTGAAAAATAGCTAAGATTATTGATCCTGGATGACAATGAAACCTTGAATGAAAATGGCGAAATCATCTCATTGGAAGCAAAAACTGAGGAGGAGAGTGATATAGCTTTGAAATGCCGCACCATAGGGGTGTTTGGAGTGAATGGAGCAATGATACAGGAGACTAAAACTATACGGTTGGTTGGGAGGCTACAGGAAGTACCGATTGTGATTCTAGTGGACAGTGGAGCCATCCATAACTTCATTTCTCCTAAGTTGGTGAGTGGTTTGGGGCTGACAGTAGGGACAAGCAAAGCATTGGGAATCAGATTGGGAGATGGCCATAGGGTGACTACTCAAGGGAAGTGTTTGGAAATTCCTATTCAGGTGGGAGACTTAGAGTGGAAAATTGATGCGTATGTCCTGGACTTAGGGGGAATGGATGTGATTGTAGGGGTTGCTTGGTTACAAACTCTAGGAAAGGTTATAGTGGATTGGAAGGAGATGACGATGCAATTCCAACATGAAGGGCCAAATATTCAGTTACAAGGGAATGCAGGATTTCAGTCCACATCGAGGAGAGACAGTGTGTATCTTGAAGATTCGGTGTGCTCTCCTTGCTATCTTAAGAGGTGAATTCTTATCAGTTGAAGGGGTACCTATAATGGAAGAACAGCAGATGCAACTTACCACTAAAGAGGATAGGGAGCTGAACTAAGTGATGGATAAGTTTCCGGGGGTATTTTTAGAAGTACAAGGGCTGCCTCTTGAAAGGAATCACTCCCATGCTATTGTGTTGTAGCAGGGGCAAGGCCCTATTAGTGTGAAACCCTACAAATATCCTCATTATCACAAGGATGAGACTGAAAGGCAGGTGCAACAAATGTTGCAAATGGGAATCATTTGCCCTAGTTCTAGTGCCTATTTTAGCCTGGTGATCTTGGTCAAAAAGAAAGATGCTTCTTAGAGAATTTGTGTAGACTATAAAGCATTCAATCGGGTCACCATATAGGACAAGTACCCTATTCCAGTGGTGGATGAATTATTAGATGAGTTGAATGGTACCAAATTCTTTTCTAAGCTAGACCTCAAATCGGGTTATCATCAAATTAGGGTTAAGAGGGAGGACATTCATAAAACGACCTTCCGCACACATGATAGGCATTGCGAGTTCCTCGTGATGCCATTCGGGCTGACCAACGCTCTAGCCACATTTCAGTCCGTTATGAATGATATTTTCAAACTTTTCCTTCAGAGGTTCGTGTTGGTTTTTTTTGACGACATGCTCATTTATAGTGCTGATTAGGACACTCATCTTTTACACTTGGAAAATGTTTTGGAGGTTTTACAAGTAAATCACTTTGTAGTTAATAGGCAGAGGTGCAGTTTTGGAAGAAGGACAGTAGCATATCTGGGTCATGTGATTTCTGCACATGGAGTAGCAGTGGATCCAATCAAGGTATCTTGTGTGGTGAATTGGCCTATTCCTCATAATGTGAAGGGGGTGAGGGGATTCCTTGGGTTGACAGGATACTACTAAAAGTTCATTATGAACTATAGAAAGATAGCCAAGCCTCTTACCGAATTAACAAGCAAAGATGGGTTTCATTGGAACTCAGCAACATTAGAGTTATTTGACACTTTGAAGAGGGCTCTAACTACATCTCTAGTATTAGCTCTTCCAAACTTTACTCAGACCTTTGAGGTAGAGTGTGATGCTTCGGGCAAGGGGGTTAGTGCTGTATTGATGCAAAATAGAAGACCGATTGCCTACTTTAGCAAGGTCCTATCTGAAGGTAATCTTTCCAAATCCGCTTATGAGAAAGAATTGATGGCATTGGTTTTGGCAGTACACCATTGGCGCCATTACTTGTTTGGTAGACCCTTTGTTGTTTATTCGAATAAAAAAGTTTCCGTCATTTGCTCCAACAAAGAGTTTCCACTACGGACCAACAATGTTGGATGGCTAAGCTACTTGGATATCATTTTAAGGTAATTTATAAATCGGTACCCGAAAACAAAGCTGTTGATGCTTTGTCACGAATCTATGAAGAGGCTGATTTAGGGAGCATTATCTCATATCCATTATGGGCTAATTGTCAAATTCTTCAGCAGGAGGTGGATAAGGATCTTGTGCTTAGTGGTATTATAAAGGAATTGCAACAAAATCCAGCTACAAAGAAAGGGTTTCTTTGGCACCAAGGAGTTCTCTTATACAAGGGGAGGTTAGTGATTTTAGCCCAATCCACTTTCATTCCCCTATTTCTAAAGGAGTTTCACTCTTCACCTATAGGGGGTCATTCAGGTTTTCTTCACACACATAGAAGGATTGCTAACAATCTTTATTGGATTGGCAAGAATAAGTCTATTCAAGACTATGTTAAGTCTTGTGATACATGTCAAAGACAGAAATATGCAATAACTTCTCCGGGGGGTCTGTTACAATCCTTACCGATTCCCAACTAGATTTGGGAAGATATTTCCATGGATTTCATCACAGGACTTCCTAAATCTAAGGGATATGAAGCAATAGTGGTTGTGGTGGATAGATTATCAAAATATGGCCACTTTATTCTTTTGAAGCATCCGTATACTGCCAAAAGCGTGGCTGAAGTATTTGTAAAAGAGGTAGTCCATCTATATGGAGTTCCATCATCAATCATAATTGATCGTGATCCTTTGTTTGTGAGTTATTATTTGAGGGAATTATTTAGACTTCAAGGCACCATGCTTAAAATGAGCTCATCCCATCATCCAGAGACGAATGGACAAACCGAAATTCTCAATCGATGTTTAGAAACCTATTTGAGGTGCTTTGCTTCCGAATAGCCCAAACATTGGTCCTATTGGATATCATGGGTTGAACTATGGTACAACACTACCTTTCATATATCCACATGTTCCACACCTTTTGAATGGGTCTATGGCAGAAAACCTCCAACACTTATTCAGTTTTTACAAAGTGAAACGAAGGTGGAGGCTGTGGCAAGAGAGTTGGTTGATAGAGATGAGGCCTTACTTCAGCTAAAATATAATCTTCAACGAGCTCAAGACTAGATGAAAAAATTTGCAAATAGGAAGAGGACTCCCTTATCCTTCACGGTGGGAGAATGGGTATTTCTCAAGCTTCGCCCCCACAAATAACTTTCTGTAGCCTGGCGAGTTAATCAGAAACTAGCGGCCAGATACTTTGGTCCATTCCAAATTCTGGAAAAACAGGGAGCTGTTGCTTATAAACTTAAACTTCCACAACATTCTAGGATCCACCCTGTTTTTCATGTGTCTCAATTAAAGAAAGCTGTGGGACATTATACAGTTGAAGAAAATTTGCTAGAAGGTATGGAGGTCGAAGTAGAGGGTATGGTGGAACCAGAATCTGTCCTAGCCAGCAGAGTTATTACCAAGGAGGGACACTCAACTCGACAGTGGTTGGTTCATTGGAAGGGTAAACCAATGGAGAATGCTGCATGGGAAGACGAATGTGTTTTTCGGAGCCAATTTCCTCATTTCAGCCTTGGGGACAAGGCTGCTCTTTTGGAAGGGGGCAATGTTAGGACCAATGACAATAACAATAAGCCTAGGATATGGAGAGTGTATTCAAGGAGAAAGAAAGAGGGGGTTGAGAGGACTGAGGGGAATGATGGCAGAGTTAGTTAAGATTATGGGGGCTGAATGGGTACAAGGAAATAACGAAATGTACGTAGGGGTAGCTAAAAGGGGAGGGGGGCAAAGGAGAGAGAAAGGCATTCAGTAAGAAAGAAGTGAGAAGTGTGACTGTAGACAGAGAGAGCTTATTTTCTCCCTGAGAAGCAACTCGTGCTCTGGTATAGGAAGTGATCTTCGGATTCACTTATAATAGCAGTGTTTATAACTGATTATAATCAATAATATACTGATCTCTAGCATATTAAGCTAGAGTTTCTAACAGCAAGTAACCAAGGAATCTCCTCAACCTATAGCCATGAAAGGAATACTTATTTCGTCTTCAAGTTTAAGGTGCCAAAAGCATAAGAAGGTAAGGTTATTTGTGCACAAAAAGGGTCAGATATGTTGATCTTAACATTGATGTATATCCAAGTAGGAAGCAGATCTAGTTGTCCTCTGTTCCCAAGTTGTTCTTTAATGAAATCATATTTGGGGCTTGGCTCAGCTCAAGGACTGGAAAGTTTAAAGAAAAGATACAGTCACCAACGATAAGCAGGCTCTTTCTTATGAAGTTGATGCTTCTAGTAGTGGGTTTATAGATGAACTAGCTCTAATTATTTAAAAAATGCAAGAAGCTTTAGTTGTTAAGGCAGATTTTTCAATATGCTAAGGTTTGCCAACTGCTTTATAGGTACACGGGCTGTAGATTTTCTGTCAGAGGATCAGTATCTAGAAAGGGAAGAGGTCAGTTGGTATTTTGGCTTCTCCTTTCATGACATATAGAAATATTCATTATTTTGTCACTATGGACTATAGTAAGGTGGATTAAATTCTTTCTTCCTGATGCATTTTAGTAAAATCATAATTTACATTACATAATGCAATATGAATTTTTTGCGGGAAAAATTTGAAACTTTTTGTTGTTTAAGTGCATGTAAGCTGAACTATGGTACAACACTACCTTTCATATATCCATAGGTTCCACACCTTTTAAATTGGTCTATGGCAGAAAACCTCCAACACTAGTTCGGTTTTTACAAAGTGAAACGAAGGTAGAGGTTGTGGCAAGAGAGTTGGTTGAGATGAGCCCTTACTTCAGCTGAAATATAATCTTCAGTAAGCTCAAGACTAGATGAAGAAATTTGCAGATAGGAAGAAGACTCCCTTATCCTTCACGGTGGGAGAATGGGTATTTCTTAAACTCCGCCCCCACAAACAACTTTCTGTAGCCCGACGAGTTAATCATAAACTAGCTGCCAGATACTTTGGTCCATTCCAAATTCTGGAAAAACAGGGAGCTATTGCTTATAAACTTAAACTTCCACAACATTCTAGGATCCACCCTGTTTTTCATGTTTCTCAATTAAAGAAAGCTGTGGGACATTATACGGTTGAAGAAAATTTGCTAGAAGGTATGGAGGTCGAAGTAGAGGATATGGTGGAACCAGAATCTATCCTAGCCAGCAGAGTTATTACCCAGAAGGGACACTCAACTCGATAGTGGTTGGTTCATTGGAAGGGTAAACCAATGGAGAATGCTACATGGGAAGACGAATGTGTTCTTCGGAGCCAATTTCCTCATTTTAGCCTTAGGGACAAGGCTGCTCTTCTAGAAGGGGGCAATGTTAGGACCAATGACAATAACAATAAGCCTAGGATATGGAGAGTGTATTCAAGGAGAAAGAAAGAGGGGGTTGAGAGGACTGAGGGGAATGATGGCATAGTTAGTTAAGATTATGGGGGCTGAATAGGTACAAGGAAATAACGGAATGTACGTAGGGGTAGTTAAGAGGGGAGGGGGGTGGAGGAGAGAGAAAGGCATTCAGTAAGAAAGAAGTGAGAAGTGTGACTGTAGACAGAGAGAACTTATTTTCTCCCTGAGGAGCAACTCATGCTCTGGTATAGGAAGTGATCTCGGATTCCCTTATAATAGCAGTGTTTATCACTAGAGAACTTATTTTCTCCCTGAGGAGCAACTCATGCTCTGGTATAGGAAGTGATCTCGGATTCCCTTATAATAGCAATGTTTATCACTGATTATAATCAATAATATACTGATCTCTAGCATATTAAGCTAGAGTTTCTAACAACAAGTAACCAAGGAATCTCCTCAGCCTATAGCCATGAAAGGAATACTTATTTCATCTTCAAGTTTAAGGTGCCAAAAGCATAAGAAGGTAAGGTTATTTGTGCACAAAAAGGGTCAGATGTGTTGATCTTAACATTGATGTATATCCAAGTAGGAAGCAGAGCTAGTTGTCCTCTGTTCCCAAGTTGTTCTCTAATGAAATCGTACTTGGGGCTTGGCTCAGCTCAAGGACTGGAAAGTTTAAAGAAAAGATATAGTCACCAGTAGTATGCAGGCTCTTTCTTATGAAGTTGATGCTTTTAGTAGTGGGTTTATGGATGAACTAGCTCTAATTATTTAAAAAATGCAAGAAGCTCTAGTTGTTAAGGTAGGTTTTTCAAGATGCTAAGGTTTGCCAACTGCTTTGTAGGTACACAAGCTGTAGATTTTCTATCAAAGGATTAGTATCTAGAAAGGGAAGAGGTCAATTGGTATTTTGGCCTCTCCTTTCATGACATGTAGAAATATTCATTATTTTGTCACTATGGACTATAGTTAGGTGGATTAAATTCTTTCTTCCTGATGCATTTTAGTAAAATCGTAATTTACATTACATAATGCAATATGAATTTTTTGCGGGAAAAATTTGGAACTTTTTGTTGTTTAAGTGCATGTAAGTTGAACAACATATAAGTTGGGAGGTATGTCCAATGTTTTAGATGTTTCTGCTTGAAGTTTGTTGCAACTCAAGCATTTTGCTAACGTTTTCAGGATTTGCTATATAGGCATCTTGTTCAATAATGTTTAATATGTTATACAATGTTCAATACACTTTTCTACATTTTAGAAGTTGCCAGTCGCTACTGTAATTTTGAGCAATCTCATTTATTCCTATTTAGTGTTTATCAAACTCAAAAGTGTCGTATTATCAGACATTTATTGGAGCCTAAGCATATCATGCTTTTGCTTGGTAATAACCTTTTTTTTGTTGCCCACGAGGTGTCTTAGGAGGCTCTTAACTATAGGAAGACTTTTAAGCCATCCACACCCAGACTAATCCCCGCTTGAGCTAGATAAGTCCCTTGTGGGAGGCAAGCTCTGACCCCAAGTTTTAAATGATTGTATACATGAGGGGGGTTCGAACCCGCGACCTCACTTAAGCCAGGAGAACCCCTTACCAACTCACCTGTGCCTTGGGATTGCTTGGTAATAACTTAAATTACTTTATATGGGAATGGTCAATAATGTGGGTTATGCATATTGTTTATTTTTGTTGTTCTGTCCTCTATTTCGTTTGATCACTTGATTGCAAAGTTTTGTGTGCATCATGTCTTATGATTTGTGTCATGGTGCGGTCCCATATCTGGTAATGAGAAACATGGCTAGGCAGATCATTTGAATTTTTTCTTTATTGGATTCCTTTTATAAATTAGTCATCTATTTGAAATTTATTTTTCTCCTCATTATTGTGTAACAAACAGGCTGTTTAATTTGGACGGAAATTTGCAAGCAAACTTTTCTTTCGACATGTTCTAAACTGAGTCCCTAGAAATCGAAGGGTTTTTGAGATTCTTTCTACTACACTTTTTTTTCCTTGTTTTGATGCCATCATTCATATAAGTTTTCTTTTCCTTTCTTCATGATCATTAACCTGTAGTGAGAATTTGTTCGAAGATGGCAATAACTTGTATCATTTATGGGATGATTGTAACATCCCATCACCGATGGAAAGGGTAAATTGGTCAATTGGGACGGGTTAGGAGTGTATAAATTAGTCTCGGCATGTTCATGCATAAGAGGGCCTCC
>JAOSBK010000005.1:16484514-16498603 GCA_027568895.1 Erythroxylum shatona | reverse complement strand
TATTAAACAACTACAAAATCTGATTATCAAATTATTATACAACTACAAAATTCATTGCAAATAAAAAAGAGGAAAAAATAATTTAATTGCTTACCAATAACTGAAAAACCCATATGAGATTGATCCATTTTTTTTTTCTTGTTGGGAAGATCAGCGGGGACAAACAAGAAAAAGTTATCTTAGAACCATATTTTCCTATTCTTTTAGTAATATAGGTTACATTCAGATACATGAAGACAAAATTTTAATTCTTGCCACGTATATCATATCACACAAACCTAACATATGCTTTGTCCGCCACAAAATCCCAACATATGTTTTGTCCGCCACGTCCAGTATTTACCATAGCATGCCAATAATCTCCAAAGACGCCATAGAATAATTAAACATATAAGAAACTTGAGTTAAAAAAATAAAGTTTCCTTTCGTGCTTCTGCCTATTATCCTAAGCAAATAAATCGAATTGTATAACGCAGTTGACCATAAGCAATTCCAAGTCTTGCACTGGTAGATATAGCCAATTTCAAATCAAGTTGAAGGCCATAATAGAAGTTCGAAAACGGCAAAAACAAACACAACAAACAACTAAACCAACTTATGCAAGTTGATTCTAACAAAAACTATCGAAACCCTACAGATCGTATTCCTCGCAACAACGAAACATTCAAAGAATTTAACAAAACAACAGAGCAGATAGGAAAAAAAAAACAAAAAGTTAAACACAAAAGGAGAACGCTTCACATTAATTTCCAACCAATTAAACAACCTTACCTCTTTGGCTGGAGTTGTGCAGAAGAAAATAAGAAGAAAGGTAGGGGGAATTGTGCAGAAGAAAAAGGCGGGAGTTGTGCAGAAGAAAATAAGAAGAAAAAGAGGAGGTTGTGTTCTGTGTGGGAATTGTGGCTGAGAGTGTCCTTTTTATTGAGTTAAATAAGGATACAATGGTAATTTACGTATATTAGAGTTATCTTGTCTTGAATTTCTCCTCCTTTCCCATCAATTTGACAGGAAACACATTTGGTCCAAATTTCTCTCAGTTTCCTCTTCATTCTCTTGCTTTCCCTTTGCTTATTTTTGTCCAAACGGTGGAAACCAAGAGAAGTTCAATTCTTTTCCTTTATTTTCTCTTGCTTTCCTTCAATTCAAACTAGCGTTGAGTTCCCCTAGGTATTTTCCTTCTACTCCGTTGCTATTAGTTGTCTTGTTAATTATAAGTCATTTATTTGTTTCTTTCTTTTGAACCTCAATAGTTAATTTTAATTAATACTCGTGATTTGTGCTTAAAATTATACAAATAGGGATTCAGTTTAGTTTAATCTAGCAAGAATGCTCTTAATTATTTTTTAACATAGTCATGTTATGTTAATAAATATTTATTAATTTATTATTTATTATATTACAAGTTTAAATTAATTTGAATGAATGAATTAATAGTTGATTAGTGTTACCTTTATGATTTTATCTAGAAATAATAAGTTGGTCAGGAATTATTTTACTTCAGTATTAAACAATTTAAAATTTTTAATTAAGTAATTAACCTTGAAATTGGTTAAAATTAACGAAATTAATTTTTATTTAATACTTGGCATCTATGTGGATTATTTTTTTACACATAAACACCCATGTCACTGACCCATAACCAAACTCCTGATCCATTATCCATAAACCACCAATTTAACCCTAAAATTTCTACTTTTGCCACTAACGTTATACCTTAGATCAGTCATGTTCAATTATAGCCGTCGTCTGGAAGAAGCTGTTGGAAATCGTCGTCGTCTGAAAGAAGCTGTTGGAAGTCGTCGTCATCTGAAAGAAGCTGTTGGAAATCGTCGCCGTCTGAAAGAAGCTAGTGAAGCCGCCGTCGTCTGAAAAACGAACTAGTCATTCTGTTAGAAGTCGCCGTCGTCTGGAAGGAGCCAGTGGAAGCCGCCGTCGTTTGAAAAAGAAGCCACTGGCTTCATTCGCTAGGTATTGGTGGTTTTCCGTTTCTCTTTGTAACTCGATTCCAGTGGGTAGTTGTGGGGTACTTTTCTACTTTTGAAGACGATTTAGTTTGTGTTCAAATTCTTAGTTTTCAACGAGCATTTCGTGGTCTTGTTAAAATTGTAGACTTGATGTTTGATAGCTTTCTGGAAATCGCTTGACTTCCTGCTTTACTCAGTGATGATTTGACTTGATTTTCCACCAACAACAGATCCTTCTAATATGTCGGCTTTTCTCGACTCTGCTTTTTCCATGTATTCATTCTGTTGTGATTTGGGGACACGAATCTCCTCTTACAAATAAAGATCTCAAAAAATAGGTTAATAGACAGTCTAGAAAATGGTCACATTGAACGTTGTATCTTTATATTAACACAGGTTACAACTGTTCAATAATGTGTTAGGCGCGAAATTTCAACCACTTAAGGAATGATCTGAAATAAGTATGGAATCCATCTATTCATATTATTTATTTACAACATTTGTATTTTTACTATAATGAGTCGAAAAACTGACGCAAGTTCGACAATCGCATTGGATTAAGAAATTTTCTGTTTTTATGGGTTAATGAGTGTTATGCAGACTTCATGGACAGAAAGAAACTCTGGAAGACGCTTTGTCTCTTGTTTTATGTGTGGAGCGAGTTATATATTAATTAATTAGTTTTGTGGATTTTTTGGCATCATAATCATGATAGTTTTGTTGAAGTTGAAAATAAAAATTATGAGTATTATATAAATATTTCTGTGATTGATATAAATAGTCTTATCTGCAGAAAGATTCTGTTGTAACTTTTGTCCTAAGTGGCTTAAATCTTATTGGTTCTTGAACTACTTTGATTTCATGTTCCTGAAGAAACTTGCATTTGATTATAATGACATCTCGTTCTGATAACTGCTAGTAATATTGATTTTTACAATTTACAAATTTCTTACATTTTTTCCTTTTAAGCAGAACAATTACCATCATGGAGCAAGAAGAAACACTAGTAGACAAAAACTTCCCTCTCTTCTTCAAATTCACTAAACCCCTTAAGCCTCACAAAAAAGCTCCTAAAACCCATCAAAAAGAAGAATCTGTCCTGAAATCCCAAACTTCAAAAGTGGAGAAGGAAAGTTCCAGAGATCCTAACCACGATTCCACCACCACAAAGACTATTTTTTCCGATCTGGGTCTTGCAGAATGGGCAGTTCAAACCTGCAAGGAGCTGGGAATGAAGCAACCAACTCCGGTCCAAACACACTGCATCCCCAGAATTTTAGCTGGCCAGGATGTGCTGGGTCTGGCCCAGACAGGAAGTGGGAAGACTGCAGCATTTGCACTTCCCATCCTGCACCACCTGGCTGAGGACCCCTACGGCATTTTTGCACTGGTGATTACTCCAACAAGGGAACTAGCCTACCAGCTGGCAGAACAGTTCCGAGCCCTGGGATCTTCTTTACATCTGCGGTGCTCAGTTGTGGTTGGTGGCATGGACATGCTGACCCAAGCAAAGACGTTAACAAGTAAACCACATGTGGTTATTGCCACACCGGGCCGAGTTAAAGTCTTGTTAGAGGAGAATCCTGATATCCCTTTAGTCTTTTCTAGAACCAAGGTAATTTATATTCCATTTCAAGCTACTGGGTTCATATATATGTTTATGTTTGGATGAAAGCTTGATAGAGTTGATCAAAGCTCCTTCAACAAATGTGAAGAGGACAATAAGCTGGGAAGTTGAGATGAAAGATAATCTGTACACTTGTGAAATCTCACTTTGGGGTGCATTTTTGGGTAATTTCATGAAGAGTTGTTAATTAGTAGGAATCTCTTCTATTGTACTTTCATGTAATAAGAGAAATACACAACAAATTTAAATAGATATTGGCCTAAAACTATGTTGAAGCTAGAACATTCTTCCTGAAGTTCATGACACCTGTACCGTACTGCTAAGTTGTTTAATGCCTTGATTAGCTTTTATTGGTACCCTTCTGTGAATTGGACTGCCAATTGCATGTTGAATTCTGAATTTTAAGGTAAATAGTCAACAACCCTTAGATCATATTTCTAAGTTCCTTCATCCCTTGAATTAGCTTTGTGTTGATCCCCCGTATGTGCATTAGACTATTTCTGAATTTGTAATGCCAATTATATGTTGAATGTTGACTTTTAAAGTAAATGGCCTATAATCTTCCTATATGAACTTTGAGTTGCTTATCAGCAGCTGAAGTCTTATGGATACATCTAGCATTGTTCAGTTCACTTTTACTCAACAATGGCTATTTAGTTATCTCACTCTCATTTTTTTTTCCCTATTGGTTGTTGTATCAGTTCCTAGTTTTAGATGAAGCTGACAGAGTTTTGGATGCTGGATTTGAAGAGGAATTACGAACAGTATTTAACTGCTTGCCAGAAAATCGACAGACTTTGTTATTTTCTGCAACAATGACAAATGAGTTGCAGTCACTGCTAGAGATTTCAGCAAATAAGGCATACTTTTATGAGGCATATGAAGGATTCAAGACGGTTGAAACTCTTAAGCAAGAGTACATTTTCATGCCTAAGAATGTTAAGGATGCTTATCTGGCTTATATACTGTCAAAAATGGAAGACATGAATATTCGATCTGCCATGATATTTGTTTCTACATGCAGGTACAGATTAATTTAATCTGAAATATTTCACTGTGCTTTCTAAGTTTGTAACTTATCTGCTGTCATTCTAAGCTATAATGAAGCATGCTTTTAGTAGCTGGTGGATTTGATGACTGATCTGTTCTTTCTATATGTTCAATATTTAGTTCCATGACCGTGCAGTAATGAACTCCCTTTCTTTTACTACTACACTCGTAAATAGATACATGCAGTGATTGTTAAGTTTTTTGTTGATTAAGCAATTCCATTATACAGAATAAGTTGGATCATGGCATTAAGACTACAAGTTTATCTAGTCTTAATGATCGATAATTGTGCTCTTTGTAGAAAGGCTGCCTCTGTTATTAAGCATTGATAAAAGAAGCTGTTGTTGTTATTTTATGGGTATTAGTAAATTTGTCTTGACACTTGGTGGTTTTGGGTCCTATGTTGCTTTTCTTAATTAAGAATTTTTATCTACAGAATGTAAATATGTTCATTTTCTTACTTCTCATTCTAATGTGGGAACAGAACTTGTCATCTTTTGAGTTTATTATTGGATGAGCTTGATGAGGAAGCCGTGGCATTGCATTCATTCAAGTCCCAGTCTCTAAGGCTAGCTGCATTGCATCGATTCAAATCTGGGCAAGCTCCAATATTGATAGCAACTGATGTTGCCAGTCGTGGCCTGGATATTCCAACTGTTGATCTTGTCATCAACTATGACATTCCAAGGTTACGCCTCAACTGTATTCCTTGTAAGCCTTTTATTGAGAAGTGTTTGTCTTGTAGCTTTAACTGCAAGTTGTTGCAGGTATCCTAGAGATTATGTTCATCGTGTAGGGCGTACTGCAAGAGCAGGGAGGGGAGGCCTGGCATTGAGTTTCGTTACTGAGGTAAATATTGGAGGCTTATAACGTTGCACTCCTGATTTTAGGCCTTTACGAGAGAATTTGTTACTATATAGTATAGACAAGTAACTAAAAATAATTGTTTTGCTACAACAGTTTGAATGATAAAGGTTTTATAACTGATGGAGATTCTTAGGTACATAGGGTATTTTTGTCCTTTATTCTCATCTCGCTTAACATGGCTAAATCTAATTTTCAGAATGACGTTGATCTCATACATGAGATAGAAAATGTTATCGGAAGACAATTGGAGGAATTTGCCTGTAAAGAGAAAGAAGTTCTATCTGATATTACAAAGGTAAGTATGTACTTCCAATATTATTAATCTAGTATTCATACCTTAAGGAGACAATGGGGCAAGGTAGTCCTTATTTATCTTTAAGATAATATTCATTTTAGGTAGACGTAGGCAGGGTAGTTAAGGTGCTCACCTAAGTGTAATTAGATGCTAAGAAAAGGTGGCAAACAAGGATATCGTGCAAACCTGGGACGGGCTTTTGATGAGGGGCTTGTCTAGGCATGACTACAGAGTTTCAGCCTTTGTAAATAGCTCTCGAGTGAGCTCGTGTATTGACCCATTTGTTTTCTGTCTTTTCTATTCATACTTTGGTTTCTTTTGTTTCAATATTTGCAAATCTTTGTTAGACTTTGCTTTTGACTGCGATAGTGTTTTTGTCTAATTGAGAGATTTTAATTTCTACCAAATCTTGACCACCTTTGAAAAGGCAAGGACACCATTTTTTGGCCACATTTGCGAAGTTTGTGTAAACAGAATGCCCTCTGTCCATGAAAGGCTTCTCCCTTAGGAGTTCGCAGTACTGGGAACCAGAAAGCTCAATTGCATAGTAGTGTTATATTATTAAGCCTATCTAATCGAAAATCATGTGCATTCAGTAGCAAATTATATGTTTCTTGAACCGCATTAGACTTCTGCTTTTCAGTTATGTTGAGCGGCTACATCTTCTGATGTGTTTTCTCAAGAAGGGTTTTGTTATTCCTTTTTTAACTTTTACGCATCTTTTTATCATCCTTGTGTTGCAATATTAGGTGTACGAGGCCAACGGGAACGCCCTTTGAATAGTGAATGCATAGTTTCTTAATCATAGCAACCTTTTTATTCTGGTTTATTTATGGATGTCAAAATGTGGTTTGCAGATTTACAAAGCTAAACGTGTGGCAACAATGAAAATGATGGATGATGGCTTTGAGGAGAAAGAAAAGGAGCGGAAAAAACAAAAACTTAAGACACTAACAGAGAAGGGATTGTTGTATGAAAGAGGTAAACAGAGAAGGAAAATCTAAATACAGTTGGCTGAGTCGTTGTACCTCTTTCAAGCCAAGTGGCTTGTTTTGTTTCCTTCAACATTTTGGTGGTATGCCAGCAAATAGAGAGATTTTGTTTAGTAATTAGATAGATGCTTGCGTTTTCGTTGAACTGTAATATAGGGGAGAAAGTTTCTTGGTGTATATTTATCTTCAAGACCCAAGAAGAAATTTTGTGGTCGATTGGATCTAATATTTGAATATTTTAATACTAATCCTATACAAACATTTGATTCTTTGATTAAAAAGACAAGCATTTGCATCTGGTTTTATTAATAACAAGGCAAAAATAATTTCACAGGATAATTTTTTAAGGCTAGAATGAAGGTCATATGACAGGGTTAAATTTGGATTTCTAGTGGTTTGTAACTTCTTAAGATTTGTTGAGTTATTTTAATGTTTGATTTCATTAGGGATTATGCTAAAAAAAATTTAAGATAAAAATTTTATCATTATTTTCAATATAATAAGACATGGCAAGATTGTATCTGACTACTATAATTGTTATACTCCACTGTTTATGAATGTGATGTATGGAATATATAATATGACGTTTGCTGATTGCATAATTTATATGGCCAACCTTAACATAACATATACTGTAAACGATCATCACATGTTTTCGTTCAATGACACTATGGAGGCCATATGCAGGCCTGCAAATTGAAAAGCCATAATGGAGATTAGATTTCCATATATGATAAAATCACAAAATGATATAAAAATGCATATAAGAGAAAGACAAGCTTTCATGGAACTCCTACGTTCCTCTCCTTTTTGTTTGCCTTGTAACCAGCCGAAAACCAAGGCTTCTCTTTGTATTAAAGCCTTGCTCTTTTTTTATTCAAAGCTTAAAACCTCTTATAGTAATGCTTCATCGTATTTGGATAAAATTCGTTATTTATCTTGAAGTTTATTATTTGTATTTCTTTCTATATCATGATTAGTTTGTAGTATCACCTGTCAAACTTTAATATTTGTTATCCCGTGTACTGTAACTTATAGCGACCAGCTTTGCCGTCCATTAAGATATAATATTCCATATTTACTTTAATTTTAATTTATTATGTTATTAATTTGTTTCAAATTATTATTGCTTTTAGTGCTTTACTCGTGTCATCAAATTATTTGTATGCTATATATAACATTTAAGATAATAAAGTTTCTAAAAAGAATTAATTACCGTAAAATAAGAAAATTAATAAAATTATTAATGTATCCAATAATAGAAGTACAAAATTTAGATAAGATTTATTTACTGTAAAGAATAACAATAACTTATAAATGCTAATTAAAATTCTATAACCTTACATTAGAATTACTAAATAGATTTAAGGGATCTACTTACAATAAAACTTATTTGAATATTATTATATTTTCCTAATTATAAAAGGTAATTCAAAGTTTTTTATATTATTTCTTCACCAATTAGCTCTTTGCCCCATCATTTTTAGAGTCAACTGTTTTTATATCAAATAAGTTTTATTATACATAGATCCTTAAGGCTGATCAATCTTACAAAAAAAAAAAAAAGAGCTAAGAGTGACTCGGTAGCTACTAACAATTCAAAATTAAAGATGAATTTTAAAATAGATGCTCCGATGGGGGAGGTTGTTGTTCATTATTTTTGTAAATAGGTTGTGGAATATTTTTACTATAATCCACTCTCTAAAGACTACAGGATGGAATATTAAATTTGAGTGCTTAGGTAGATCTTTACTTGGAAACTTTATCTCAAATGAAAATTTAAAGAAATTTGGAGTTTGTTGATTTTCTACTGAAGGATAACTTTTACACTTTTATCATTATATTGCTTTATTTCTTTGATTTTTGTATTAGGATTTAAAGGTAGATTTTCAAAAGGCCTATGATACTATTAATTCAGACCCATCTTATGTTACAATTTCTTTTACAATGTCATCTCTAAACTTCTTGCAACAAGATTGAAGCAGACCGTCAACCCATTAATTAATGGGTTTTAATAATAGTATGGATAATATTCTCACCATGCAAGAATTATAGAAAGAAGAGATCCCCAAATGTTATGCAATGAAGGTAGATTTTCAAAAGGCCTATGATACTATTAATTGGAGCTTCACCATCCACACCTTAGGATATTTAGTTTTCTAACTATATTGGATACAACAAAGTGTCTCAACAATTTTGTACAATATTCCGATCAATGCTATCCTAACTAAGCTAATTAAACGGGCAAGGGGAATAAGGCAAGGTGATCCCCTATCACTTTATTTATTTTCTTTTTCCATAAAAGTTATATTAAGACTCACCAATCAGTTTAGAAAGGATATTTATGTCTCATAAGAAGTGCAGAAGAATGGAGATATGTAATTTGCTTTTACAAATGATCTACTTCTGTTCTTTGCAACTGATCCACACTGTATTAAAGCCTTATGAATGCAATTGAAACCTTCAAACCTTTCTTTAGCTTATCAACAATATGGAGAAAAGTCACTTCTTAATTTCTTCTTCAGCTGCTCATTTATGCCCTTGGATCTCTTCTCTAACTAGTCTCAAGAAGAACTAGCTTCCTTTTATATATCTAAGGCTCTCACCATTTCGCACAAAGAGACTAATACATAATAACTTCTTACCTCTAATTTCTACAATCAAAGAAATGTTTGATAAATGGTGTAATGGTTCCCTTTCATTTTCTAGTAGAACTTAACTGATCAATGTTATCTTGAAATCTTTGTATAAGCAATGACCATCACACATAGGAATACTTCCTTTTTTCACAACTCTCTACCAGTTAAAAGGAACTTAAATAGGATCTTCTCGCTACATATTGATGATGATTTAGTAGTTTCATCTTAGGAAGATCCTTATGGCTTCTTTTAATTATTTCTCTAAGACACTGGGAACAAACATACAATCCTCTTCTTCTAATCTTCTTCTCATGTCTTTCATTTTATGGATGGATTATCTTAGGCAAATGTTGATGCTCTGGTATCGCCCTTTACCTCTTTAGATGTGGAGAAAGTGGTTTTCAATTTTAAACCAAACAAATCTCCCAGTCTAGATGGATTTAATGGCATAGTCTTTCAAAAATCTTGGTATCTAATTGAGAACATAATGCTAAAGTAGTCTTAAGTTTCTTCAAAAGAGGGCATCTATTAAAGGATTTCAAACAAAAACTTTGTTATTATTGTTCCTAAAACTCCAAGTTCTAGTTCATTGAGGGAATTTAAACCCATGTTATATTGCAATTTCTTTTACAAGGTCATCTATAAACTTCTTACGATAAGATTGAAGCAGACCATCAAACCACTAATTAATGGGCTTTAGGATGCTTACATTAAGGGCAAAAATATTGGGGATAATGTTTTCACTGTGCAAGAATTATTTAAGAATTATAAAAGGAAAAGATCCTTTTAAATGTTATACAATTAAGGTAGATTTTCAAAAGGCCTTTGATACTATTAATCGGAGCTTCATCATCCACACCTTAGCGATATTTAATTTTCTAGCTATATGTTGGATACAAAGATGTGTCTCAATAATTTTCTACAATATTACGATCTATGCTATTCTAATTAAAGCTAATAAAAGGAGCAAGGGGAATAAGGAAAGGTGATTCCCTATCACTTTATTTGTTTGCTATTGCCATAGAAGTTCTATTGAGACTTACCAACTATATAATTAGGTTTAATTACTAAAAAAAGCCCAAACTTTTATCAAATTTTCAATTATAGCTCCAACTTCAAAAAGTAGCAATAAAATATCCAAACTTTCAAAAAATTTTAATTCTAGCCTAGACTTTAAAAAATGACAATAAATTGCTCAAACTTTTAATTTTTTTCGATTCTAGCCTGACGTTATTTGTTGTTCTCATGATATTCTCATTGGTTTATGTTTGTGCTTCTAATGTCCCAAACTACTCTCACATTACAACGTACTGTACCAGCTCTTCGTTTTTAGTTCATTCTCCTGATGTTCTTAGTGTGAGGGTGTCAAGGTTGGGTAATCTAAAAATCGAAAGATGAACGTGTCGAGAGAACAAACTAAAAATGAAGAAAAACTGCAATCAAAGTGTAAGGTCATCGGGCCTACTTAAACTAATTTAGGTCATTTTTAAACAACGATGTCATTTTAATTATGTGATTAAATGACGTCATTTCATTAATCTTCATTTGTTGTATTAATTTTGACCAACGCGTATTAATAATTAAGATTTCTAAAAAAATGTGGCAAGCCATGTTAGCAAAATTAACGGAAGCACTAACATTGGGTTAGAATTGAAAAAAATTAAAAATTTGAACATTTTATTGGTATTTTTTGAAGTTCATGCTAGAATTGAAAAAAAATTGAAAGTTTGGACATTTTATTGCTACTTTTTAAAGTTTGGGATACAATTAAAAATTTAAGAAAAGATTGGGTTTTTTGGTAATTAATCCATAAAATTAATTTACAAAGGAGATTCATACTTCGTAAGAAAGAATGGAGATATGTAGTTTGGCTTTTGCGGATGACCAACTTATGTTCTCTGCAGCTGATCCACATTATATTCAAGCCCTCGTTAATGCAATTGAAACTTTTAAAGATGTCTCTAACTTACTAATGCTACTCTTCTGATTAACAGAATATGGAGATTACTAAGTGATAAAGATTATTTATAGGATACGTGGGTTCTTATACTTTCAATGTACTTTTCACTCAGATTTATATTATCAATAACTCTACTAATTGGAGAGATATTCTGGAGTTGATCAAGCAGAAACAATGGATTTGTAAACAGTTATATCTAGTGTTCAAACTTGCATTTGGAAGAGTTCTTTATAAATTTTAAAAGGAGTGAAATTTGAGGCTGAACTAGAGTAAGCGTAGACACAAGGAGCAGCTCTTAAGAGAAATTGTCGACATGATCAGAGAGCATTCTTTGATATTGAATCTGTAGCCAACCTAAGCCTTGTTTTCATATTTATAAAGAATTTGTATGAGAGTAAGATTGTGTATTTTCAATAATTGGAGCTTTTAAAGTACAATACTAGAAAGTAGCATCATTTGAGATAGAAATTGAAATTGTTAAGCTCTAGAGCAATGCTCTCACTATAACGATGCAGCTAAAATTTTGGGGGTGGAAGTTTTCATCAGCTATAAGGATGATCCTATGTCCTTAGTCGCTGTAGGAAAATTTGAGAGTATAGAAAATTGGTATAGAGAAATTAAAGAAGATGAGCTATTTACTAATGCATGCACAGTTCATTACCAATTCTCACTAATTTGTATACATCATATGGTATGATTTTACACAACAGAATAGGGAAATACTTGTGAAAGTGTAGCTGATCCAATCTGCTCACCATCAAAGTAGGGTAGTTTTGATCTTTTGTAATCAGCACTCTCTCAACTATATCTATTGCCACTACAACAGAATGGGTTTTTGTTGTTAAAAGTGAAGAAATCGCGACTGATAATGTCTAGCGACTGTACTAAATCATCACCTAAATCTTTGCAAAATCCTAGTAGCAAAATATTATAAGTAACATTGTTACTAAATCATCAAAAAATTATGTTTCTCAACGAGCAGAATACATAGCCAAAAAAGATACGTGACAATAGGCAAAATCGTCGCCAATGTTATTTTGTTACGCTTTTCTTTCGTGGGTAAATGTTATTAGCTACAATATAGTAAATGTAGGTAATAACATTTACCAATAAATTTATAATCGTCACCCAACATTATTTGATATGATTCAATATTCGTAGTAAAATTTTTTAAACTATGTTTTATAAAACATAGCCAAAACTTATTAGTGATGTTTTCCAAAATGTAGCTAAAAAGTTTCGTTGATGATTTTTTTAATAAATATTATCACTAAAAATTTTATCATGCTAATTATAATTATTGGTCACATTTTTAATTCACGTTATTGTTTGTAATATCTAGATTTTTATAATTTATTATAAAATATAATTAATAATAATTAGAAATTAGAAGTATTTTATATAAACAATCAAATATCATTAAATGTTAATTACAAACGTTAACGAAAATACTTATGTACAAACTAAGATTCGTTTCATATTCAGTATTATTTATATAATTTGGGCTAAGTATTTATTTGATCATCTTTCAAAGCTTTCATTCATTACGTTCCAATTTTTGTTTATTTCGTTCTAACTTTTCTTCATTACTTTATAATTTAGCTTTAAGTGACTAGTTCTCTTCTTGAAGATGAGTAACATATGCTAATGTTGATCAGGATGAAGCAGGTGACTTAGGGTCATACCAAAATCTTTGATGTAACTAGATTTTGAACCAAGCATGTTATTGCAAATATCATTTATATTGAGCTCATTTTTTATGGACAATGATTTTCGTAACAATTGCTACATCTTATTCTAAAATTTAAAAAACAAAATTAATATTTAACTCAAATATTATTATTTAGTACTACCTAAATAAATAAATTTATTTTTTTAAAAAATTATAGTTATATAATTGTTGTGCACTTCTTCGGACATCCAACCTTCACCTTCCTTATAGTGTGTCAGTTTATAGAGGGTGATCATGTCACACTCTTCTCCATATAGTTCATTTTGACTCTATTTTATGAAACAAAGAATTGAAAACATAATAAATAATATTGTATTTACTGATATAATTATAACTTATAAATAAAAAACTTGCAAATTCATTTCGTACGACAATAAATGATTTCTAGTCTTGGTAGGATTTTTCATTTTTTTCTCTATTAATCTTGGCTTTCTCACACTCCATTAGCAATCCAAATAAAGTCAAACAACTCAAAGATTCACCCAAAAACCAACCATCAGCGTTGCATTTAATAACCAAGATTCAACGAGAAAAGAACCCAACAACAAAAGCTGTAGTGTATATTCCTCAACAATAATTGTAGGGAGATGATGCATGAGAAAATGAAGCTCACACAATGAATGGATTATGCGATGGAAGAGAAAATGAAGCTCACACAATGAATGGACTATGCGATGGAAGAGAAAATGTGTTGATGTTCCAAGAATGGAGGAGGGAAATAGAACAGGAATTCATCATAATGCAATAGGGGGACTGTGTCTAGTCAACGATTATAAGTGGAGATAACGATGTTGGTCTAGCGCACATAATTTTTTAATCTCTGAAACATTCAGTAAGGAATCCTAAAAACATCACCAAATGTCACCAAAAAGGCGACGATTTCACGAAATTGTTGCTAAAAGTCAAATTTCCTAACTTTTTTAAATATATCATGTCCATAAAATAGTAAAGAATTTAAACATA
>JAOSBK010000005.1:16463007-16480510 GCA_027568895.1 Erythroxylum shatona | reverse complement strand
CGTGCATACTCGTGTGGATACCGGTAGAGGGCATTCGCGTTTGCAGTGTCTTGGAATCCGAAAAAGAAGCAACTTATTCACGGCAATAAGGTATTTTCGTACATCCATGGTATTTATGATTATACATCATGTTGTTGTATGGTCTTTTCCGCAGTGTATTGTGAATACTCAGACCGTACGCGATCCAACACTATTCATGAACAAATATGTTATCCCCTTGTCGACATGCCTTTCTCTTATCAACTTGCGTACCAAGCATTAACCAAAGTTCACGATCACCTGTATGATGTCACGTGGAGTGCTTGAGGGTCTAACAACAATTTTGCGAGGGAAAATAAATATCAGGAGTTGTGTTACTGAACCTAACTGTCGAACAATTAGTTTTAGAAGTTGTGGTTAGCAACATGGAAAGGAGGGATAGAATATTGAACAAAGATTGTGTTAGTGGTTTCCTATTGTATAAATACTGTGTGAGAGTTAAGAGAAGAAAAAGGACTTAAAAACTTATCCTGATAATACAAACTCAGTACAGAAGCAAAAAGAAGGAAGAAACTGAGTGAAGCTAAGTGCAAGTATCATGAAGTAGCAACAAACATAAAAGAAAAAGAAACAACTGCGATGGTTATTTTTTCGTGAGTTAGTTTCTATTAGCATGCATTCCTTGGAGTATAGTGGCGTCTAGTGGAGCTTTTATTGCAAGTTTTAGCAGAATTTAGTTAAATAAAAGCACATCTAGAAATGTGAATAGAAGAGATGTAATTCCTTAGATTTTCTACATGGTAATCTAAAAAATAACTTTTAGGTATCTTGGTTGACCGATACGACTATGACTCATTATTAAAAGAATGAAAGGCCATAGGTAACTGTCAGACCTCTAAGTCGTAATGGCGGAATCTTGTAGGCATTGACAAGCCTCAGTCAATGTTTGACACTTAGGATGATAAAACAAGGCAAATACTTACTAGTAAATAAGGAAAACGAGCATTGTGATGTGATGGCATGCATTAGTGCCAATTGGCAGAAATCTTCGATAAGATGTAATATTTAGATATGAGAGCAAAAGATAGCTTAAGATGGACCTTGGTTGAAGATTAGCCGGATCATATAGATGAGGGAGACATTTGAGAATTTTAAGGACTTAATGTGTGCTCAAATAGATAGACTAAGACTAATAAACTTGAAATAGGTAAGCATTTGATCGGACTATTGTGGTATGAAAGACTTTGGTCTTGGATTTCTCATGATCAGTGGATAGAGATCAAGGGGAGACCTTAGATGATGTGGGGGATAAGACCATAGTAGATATACATCATCTTAAAAGATAAAGATTATATGAGAGGATCATCTAAAGATAGTAGAGTTCTACATGAATATGGATATAAGAGTCCTAGTTAGATATAATCTCTTATCTTATTAGTTGTGATATAGTTAAATCCTATTAGATAAAGACCTATTTAGATGAGAGTGTTATCCATTAGTGTAATGTAATATATGAAGCTGATCTAATTAGTTTACTTCAATTAGAATTTGGAATTGTAAAGCTAGAGGTGTTTATAAATAGCTTATTTAAGCCTTTCTCCTAAAGAATAGAGATATGAGAAGAAGGGAACCCATTAAGACAAAGCATTCCATTGTATACTTTTGAGGAAGTAATAAAAGTTAGTTTTTATCTTAGCCCTTATGTGTTTATTGTTGTCTTTGATAGCTTAGTGCTTTTGCAGTAATTTTGTAAGAGTGTGAGTTAAACACTATGAGGATCGTGAGACATTTGACAATAATATTTATTGGTAAAAAATTATATGGGAAGATTAATTCTTGCTTAAACGAATCTAAGTGAGATTGTCGTGCAAAATAAAAGGCACAACTTGTGGTATAAGTTCCGTGTCTAGGAAAGCTATTGTAACAATAACCATAAAAGAGGACTTCGTCAATACCCTGATTTAAGATCCCAACGGTATACCAGCCTTATGGTCTCTTGTAAAAGCAGGTTATACAAGTATTACATGATTGTTTTTAAAAAACACCACATAAGTTTTGATGATTATTAAACAAAACTCAATCTTTAATATTATAAACTTTACCCCCAAAGAAAAAAGAAATCCCTTTGACTTTTAGTTGTTGTGGATGGCCATGCTTCTCTCGTGATTGCACGGATCTTCTAATTGAATGGTACAAAAGAATCATTATTTCCACCACTCAGGATTCAAAGGCGAAATATAAACAAATCATTTGAAAGCCATAACCTCCACCACGGAGGTTATGCTCAACTTCCATTAACGAGGCAAAAAAGTTAAATGCACTTGAGTTTACAATCATAAATAAGTTAGCATTTTAAATTTTGAATTAAATACCATTTATTCATTAATTAACCTTTAACTATTATATTCAAACATATAAAATTTTAGTTGAAATTGAATTACATTTTGTATAAGAAAACATAAAAAAATGCATTTTCAGCCTACTAAAGATGATATAATTTTATTTGAACACGGTTATTAAATTCTCGCTTCTCCTAGCACATAGATAGTTGAATCCCTGCAGATCAGAAACTCGGAGCCCCACTTGAGAAAAGATCTTCTCCTTCCCAGATGGATCGCAATCGCGATGGGCACATCTGAATCCCTACAAGCCACAAACCGGATCAAAGATGGAACTTTAAACCCTATACTCTTATCATCGCTTACCTGGACATTCCACCTCTGTAGAGTTTATCCTCTGCTATTGCCCCCCTCACCGCATCAGTGTCTACCGAATCGCCATCCCTTAGCCAAATTGGGGAAATACTTTTAGAAGTCTCGCGAAAGGTTGGGGTAGTTTTACCCTGACGACTCAACGACGAAGGATCTGTTCATTTTTGCTTTATATTGTCTTCACCTTGAATTGCCCAAACGATGTAGCTTCCCTTTGTCTCTTAAGTTATGCATTGCCGCTGACTTATAGGCCATTTTCCTCTTTGTAATCTTACATTTATCAATGAAATTTTTTAATTTCTCAAAAAAAAAAGCTAATAAATGTATCAAATTAAGTTACAAATCTAACTTGACATAACATTCTTAAATCAGTCAAGTTAGATACAACTAAATAACAATAAACTTAACGTCGTTTCTTAAAAGAATCAATATATCATTATTTTAAAAATTGACGCGACCATGCAGCATTACATTTAAAATTCAAACCGCTACCACGGGAATTTAAATCTGACATTTCCAATTTAAAATTTTGATGAGTAAATGAAACTTAAAACTCATCATATGAAAGGAGACTATGTTACAGTTAAAGTTTCCTTTAGTAGCTTAGTATATGTATTCTGAAAGGAAAGGAACTCCAAAATTTCCGAAGCTGGAAATGAAAACACCTGTTGATCCATCAGCTTCACCTTCACTATCAGTAGCATTGCGAGTAAATGGGACTTTCGAGACACTAAACTTCCTTTATACTAGTAAACTGACTCGATTCTAAGACTCAGCTCTAACTTGGTTGTTGCAACCAAGTAAGCTGCTAGTCAATACTTTCCTTGTTTGGTTCAAGCGAAGCCCTCCTTCCTCTTTTACTTGTACAACTTACAGTGAGTGGCCTTTCCTGTCAGATTGTATTCTTGTTGGGAAACCTATTTTTCCAATATATTCCTTTAGTTTCTCAAGAAAATAAAAGTGAACATATGGAGTATCTCAAATGCAAGATTTTATCCCTGATGCCATTTTCAAACAAAAATGTTAAGGTGAAATGTAGAACATAAGATAACACACCAGATCCATGTTCTGCAAACAATCAATATAAGCTATTTATACACTAACATTACAAGACGAGACTATAGGTAAAAGCAGTACAACAATTCAATTCTTTCAGGAAAAAAAAAATGGAAGGTATCAAGTATTTGAAACCATCCAAATAATTGAACCAAGACAGACGCACTGACAATTGCATTCTAAATGACATACAACAGAAACACCCAACATGGAAAGACTCGTGTTTTTTTTACAGATGCTCCCTTGCTAACCTCACGGGTTTTTCCTTTAAGAAAGCAACATCACCATTCGGTGTAGTGAGCAGATGGTGATCTGCATCCTCTTGCTCACTTCCTGCTGATATAGATGATGCAAATGACATTGATCCATCATCATCATCTGAAACGATAATGACATTGCAACAAGATAAGTAGAATCCAATACAGAACCCATGATGTTAAGCACCCATGGCGTTGAATAACATCACAGCAAACAGCAGAAACAAACAGAAAAAGAGAACTAAGATAATGAAGAGGAGAGTAATATACAAAAATTGAAATAAAGCAAAGGTCCCATTGGGGGATTCCATCGCCAAACCCAATTTCTTCATAAATGCAAAGACTCTCCAGACAAATCCTGCCATTGTTGCGGCCTTGAAGGGAACAAAGACAGAGAGAGATAGGTGAAAAGAAACATCTGGGGGCAAATGAGATATTGCATACTAGCCATTAAAGCTGGGCATGGATTGGTATCAGAGGGTTTTAGTAGCTACCATGGAACAGTAACAAGAAGCAAAGCATAGCCATAGTACAGATCAGTTTAGTGTGAGAAAACAGCCATATATCCAGTTAATTTCCAAAACTATGTGTGTTGTAGGAATAGTCACTAGCAAAAAAGGTCAACATCAAGTGATGACTGAATCTGCTACAGCATCGCAGTTGTTTGAAATGAGTGACAACTTACAAAGATAAAACAGTTCCTATGAGCTCAAACATGTTGACCCATAGAAAGCAGAACTATATGCCTGGTATTCACCACTTAAAAGGTATTAACAATATTTGCAACCTAAATAAAAATTATGCAACTAGGAAGTTAAGCCTTCCCTTACTGATATTATTACAATTATTAAGGAAGTGCAAATGAAGTTCATAATAAAGAGGATGGAGGTATAAATTAATGATAAGCTCCCTCAGTTCAAATTTCATTAATCTACATTTTCAAAAGGAAGAGTGGTTTATATACAAGAGACCTCAAACTCTTGTACACAAACCATTCTTAATCATTGTTTCCAGTTGCTATGAGAATTTAACAACTTTAATACACTCTTTCACACCTAGGAATATACATCTAGTACTTGAAATTTTCAGGAATGGACATCTGCGGATGGCCACAGGAATATACATCTGCAGGAAGACTCATTATCAAAATAGGAACAACTCTGATAGCATATTAAGAAATCATTCAACCCAAAAACTTAAGCTGATGGGCAAGGCCCACAAACGAATCATATATTACCATATTGAATTTTTATCGATCTTCATTTTGGAGATAAAGAGTGGTTTACATACAAGACAAGTATATCTTCATCTAAAACCTCAAGGCATTGAGTTATGATTCAATTCTTGTACATAAATCGTCCTTAATCTTTGTTTTCACTCGATGTCAAGATTTAACAACTTTAATACCCTCCACTACAACCAACAGGTTGAAGGTTCAAAACCCACCAAGTAAGGATTGGAGTTTAGGATAGTGTTCCCTTGTGGTCCCATCCCATATGTTAAAAAATTTTGAAAGCCATAAATGGCATGTCTTTACAAAAGGATATGACTTAAACACAAAGCTCATAATTTTGAATAGTTCATGCAAGAAGACAAAAAACGTATACAAAGTTTTGAAATTTCAATTTTAGCAAGCAACAGGAATATGGTACATAGGCCCACTCACCAGAATATGCTGGATGGTCAGGAAGATGTCTAACTGCACTTATTTGAATGCTTTCCGGAAGTAGGCAATTACAAAAAGAACCTGAAACTTCATGCAAAGCCTAATTGATTAGATAATGATGGAAAGTAAAGGGAACTGGACAAGGAAGCTGATATAGAAAAAGCTAAGAAGGTTCAGCAGCTATGCTTCCTAGTGTACTTAGAACCACCATATGACAAATTGCAGTACAATGATGTGGAACTATTTCTAGCAAAAAAAACCCTTTTGAAATTCGATGGCTTATGCATTTGAAACAAAATTAAAATAAAACTAGTAATCCACAATTTATATGACGTGTTCTGAATTAAAGCTTTCTATTTATAGCACACAGCATACAAAGCTTGAAACTTAGCAACTCAAACAAGCACACTAGATCAATATAATTGTTTAGTTTATCATAGACTTTGCAGCTCACCTACTCGAGCCAGCCGATTTACCCATCCAGGTATAGGCTTTCCAGTTAGCCGCAAACAAACTTCATCAGTGAAGTGGTTACAATTCTTGGCAATCAAATGATAAGTATCCCCATGATATTTTGCTGATATATGCTCCATAAATGACCTAACTTCTGAACGGGACATCTCAGTGTTGCCCAGTAAAACTGATCGCCGAAATATGAAGCCTGGACAGTTTTTTGGTTCCACCTCAAAAACTCCGCTGGAGGGATACTCATGGGCTCCAAATCCATACTCCATACCATGCACTAATTATATACAAAGTATAATTTGGTTAATAATTTAAAAAATTCCATTAAAAATAAAGGACACGATCAATTGACGAACCACTTATGATCATTCAGAAGACGCAATAGCATGCACATGTTTATACAACTGTAGAATCATAAAGTAGTAAGATGCATGAAGTTAGCAGATAACACAAATTGTATCAGCCAGCCACCTAAAATATCATGAGATGCAAAGGATTGACATCTACTCTAAAGAAATCGTTTTATGTAGTACTTCAGCTTAATCGTTCAAATAGTACCCATGAATTATTAGCCATTTTTAATCAATTGAAGAATCACCTTCTCCGAAATCTATACCTAGACTTAGATTCTGATGCAATCTATGTTGAAGATATCCAATTGATTGAGGCTGAGTTTCAACTCTTTTGAACTTAAGATTAGGACAATCTAGTTCTTCATCGGAGATGAGCTTCACTAAAATCTATAATATCCTGATCTTCCACATCCTTCATGCATAAAATCATTCCATCTGATCCGCATGAGAACGAGGTAAATTACTCCAAAATCACAGGCATATACTTCTAAGGTCAAACATCACAAGCTTAGTAACACTCTTATCATTCACACTTTACTTGATATAAAAGCTCAGTGACATCAAAAACACCCCAAAACTGAAGCTCTTAAAGGAAAGGTTGATCACCTAGTTTTATTTTTTTATTATAAAAAAAACAGCTCCCCAGCAAAAGAAAAATATGAAGATTTACAAGGCCACTATATTGTAATTGTGCATCAAGGAATTGCACAGCAACTTTTCCTAATCTCAACTTCGTGTACAAAAACATCACACATCATCACTCTAGTTCCCTTGAATTAATTAAATCAATGATACTATGCAAATTACACTACAAATCAAATTTTACGAAGAATTAAGCAGATAAAGAACCTAATTACCTTCGATGCCGGAATGGAAGATCCCCAAACCAACCCAGTAAAGATAGTTATTTACAGGGGAAAGATCGTATATGTTGAGATACAACATCGCTCCATTGCTCTCACCATTACTCTGCTCCTTCTCCAAGCTTGAGCTCGAGGTCGAGCTCAATGGAAACAACCGCATTTGCCTCACCCAACAATCAAAGCTTTCCCACCCGAAATCAGAACCTCATCATCTTCCTATACACAGAACACGTTGAAAAAATAAAAGCTAAGCTTTACCCAGATCATAAAATCCCAAAAAATAGACGAAATTTACAAACACTAACCCCCTCGGAGCACGAGAAATCGATGATGTGTTTGGCAGCGGGAGAAAAAGGGGAATTGAGTTGAGTAACAATCCAAGAGCGAGAAAATCAGGGAACGAATCAATAGTGCAAGCTTTAAGAAGACTAACAATTGCTAATATTTGTCCCTCTAGAAATCGGGTGTGCTTGGATGATTGGGGAGCGCATCATATCCAAAAGAGGAGTTAAAGGAGAGAGCTTTCCCTGTTTGTGTGAAAGGGAAAGAAGAGAGAGATGAAAGATTGGTGGCTTTAAAATAAAATAACTATGAATTAAGTAATAATTGTTTATTTTTTATTCTTTTGTACTACAAAGAGTGATTATCCTCGTAAATAATAAAACTGAGTTGCCACTCTCAAGTGTCATCAACCTCTTGCGAAGCGTATAGAGTTGAGACTATTTGTGTGTTGGTATTGATAAGAGCTAGACTACTATTTGTATTTGGTATTGGTGAGAGTTTAACAACAAACCCAAAAGTCATTGCATAGAATTAAAGACTACTATTTGTATTTGGTATTGATAAGAGTTTAAGAACAAACCCAAAAGTCATTCCAAATGATTTGTGAACCAAATAATTCCTGTGTGCAAAAGAGACCCAGATGAGGGGAATGACTGAATTGGGAAGACAGGAGAATACCATGTTTTTTTTCCCAAAGTTCAGGAGAATGCCTTGTATTTCGAGAGAATACTGTTCTCCTTTCGTATGATCTTTTACATATTAATTTATCTATTGAACTTCATCTTTTATCTATTGAACTTGATCATTTACATATTAATTTATTTAAATCACCAATGATCATTTACATATGTTATGTTATCCTCTCTAAAATCATAAATGTGCATATATATATATAACGTTAAAGCATTGATCCTATGTTTAAGATTACTTATATTTACTAGAAAAGATCATAACCTTTCTTCATTTATCTACTTTTTTAATTATCTAAAAAGACAAAAAGATAAATTTATCACGTGGCACATATCATGTAATTAATAAATAAAACAATCATATATAATATGTTTGTAATTAAAAAGAGACAAACCAATAATATATATGCTTGTTTTGTAATAAATCAAGAACATATACATAGATATAGATAGGATAAATGGGCTTGGCATTAAGTCGAGTCTGAGGCTATATTTGAACTTAAGACTCATGGCCCGAGCTTGAACTCGATTATGCACGGGTAGTTTGAAACCCGGTTAGATCTAATGAAGTCTGATTTATTTATTTTTAATTTAAAATTTAAAAATACATTATTTCATTTAAATGATGCCATTTTAGTTGACATATCTAGGCTTTGAACTAAGTCAAGCTCAGGTAGCCCAAGAATGAGCCTAATTTTAAACTTTTTTTTTTTTTTGTAAAAGCTTGAGTCACTATAAGAAAAATGGGATTTAGTGGTGAAAATTATAGATGAAATATGAAGGTTTTCATCAGTAAGCTAAGTTATCGACAGATTTACCGACAGAATAAATCGTTAGAGAAATGTTTGTAAGTAATAATTGACGACGGAGTACAGATTTACCGTCGTAAATTTTATGGATGGACAACTCTTATTCTATTGCTATATTTAGCAATGGTAATTTTTGTACTGATGGTAAATTTAGTGATAGAAGATCTGTTTCGATCTTCTATCACTAAATTTAGCGACGAACAAGTTGTTTCTGTTGGTAACCTTACCTAAGGATACAAAAATTCGTTGGTGAATTCACGACCGACGGATATTGATTTTTCATTGGTAAATTCACTACATTTTATCAACAAATTTTGTTGGCCCATCGATAAATTCACTACATTTTACCAACAGTGTTTGTTTTTCTATTGGTAAATTTACTAGTATTATTTTTAAAAATTTTCTTGCATTTAATTTTATTTGATAATGTTATAATTGATTTATAATTTATATAATTATTCATTATCTATTGATAATATTTTGATTTGTTTCTACATTTAATTTGTTAAAAGAGAAAGTTGATTGATGATATAAAGTAAAAATTATGTTAATTGATAATAAAAAATTATTATCTACAAGGATAAGTATTTAATTCATACAAAATGACTACAACTGCGCTATTCATTTGGTGAATGCGAATATTCTGAATGTTGCGATCAGGTACTGCCCTTTCCCTTCAACTCATCCATCTCATTACGGAGTTGGGCTATGTACTCCATTGATTGTTACAACTGAGTTACCAATACTTGTATTGTGCTCCGAAGCTCATGAACTTCATTAGATGTGGACTGCCTACTAGATGTTGTTGTATTGGATGTAGAGGATTGAGAACAACATATATTTACAAATGAATCTAAGCCGAAAATCCTTCCACGATAATCCCTACTACCCTCTACATGAAGATAGGTTTGACTCTCATCAACATTTTTAGACTATTGAGATTATCATTGAATGCTTTCTTATATTTGGTCCTATCAGAAGACAATGTTTATGTTAATACGTGATGATTATTAAGCAGTAATATTAAAGCATAAATTTTACATACATTTAGTTCTCTACATCAGGTGCTGATAAAGGTCACAACGTTATACTTTTTAGTGTGAGTGTGCAAAAAGAGTTGATGGAGTCTAGGCTTCCTGCCCATAGACTTTTCTTGCATTAGAATATAATGTTATAAGTGAACTACAATTTACAAAAATTTCAGCAAAATTTCTACTGGATCCCAAACTTTTCTTGGAAGATAGAACTATTAAATGAGGAATTGTTGGCAATTATTCATGTGTAAAGAAAAGAAGAATTCTTGAATTTGATGTGAAGTAAAAAAGATAGTTATGTACAAGGTGGGTTATATGTGAAATGTTGGAAGTTATAAGCTGAAAAATGTAGTTGAAACATGTTCACTGAGTATGCTTCGATATTTTAGCCAAAACTTTTGCTTTAGTTATCCAAACAAGATGATTCTTGATTTGGGTTAAATTAGAGAGTTAGGGATACAAATTGTCTGATGAAATTGAGTTTTAATTCAGTCTCTAAGAAAGTTTATTTTTAGATGAAATTTGAACACATAATATTGTTTCAGCATAAGAATAGCTCGGAAAATGTTTGTGATATAACTTTCAGATTTTCAAACCAAATTGAATTATTTTGATGTCATTACAAAATTAAGACAATGAGGAACATTTTTCTAGAAGGAAGTGTTATCAAATTCCTTCAATTACCTGATCAAAAAAGGTCTTGATTTTTGAAAAAAGTTAGGTAATGACTTAAATGAATTTTGAGGGCTTAATAGAGTATTTTTTGTGGAGTTAATTAGCATGTTAATGTGAGTAAGATTATATGGCATGAGTTAAATTGAATTAAGGTGGCAAGATTGCATGAGGGGCAAAATTGACAAGTCACTTAAGCATTTAAGTTACAAGGCATATAAGGAAGGGTAGAAGGGTCTTTGTACACTCATTAATGGAAAAATTGTAATAAGAACTGTGGGCTTGCTTTTAAGGAAGAAGCATGAACAAAATTAAGGGAGAAAAACAAAGAGAAGAGAGAAGAAGGAGAAAATTCGGTGAAGAAGAAAGGAAAGAAAGAAAGTCATGCTAAGTTTTGATTTTTCTTGATCTTGAAGAGTGATTTTAAAGTTCCTCAAGAAGGGAAAAAGGAAGAGGAAGATTAGAGCCTTCTTTTGATCCAAGAAACTCTTCATTTGGTGAAGATTCAAGGTAAGTTGGATTTTAATCTTTGGATTTTTGAAAGAGTTTTGGTTCATATAGCTTAAGAAATGTATGGGTTTAAGCTTTCTAGGATCAATTTTATGAATATGTGTCTTGTGGGTTCTCAATTGGAATTCCTATTGAATGGAATTTTTGGCTTATGTTAAAGGAAATCAAGGAAGGAAAGAGGAGCAAGGGGAGAGGACATCTTTGAGCAAGTTTATGAGCAAGGAAATAAGGTGGGTCTCATGTTTATAATTGAATAATTAGGCATTAAAGTTTTTCCAAATCAAGAGAATAAAATGGTTTTAAGTACTTCATAAATGTGCAAATATTGTTTTTAAATGATTTTAAGAATTTGCTTATATGTGTGTATATGCTTAATGGATTGGATTTGAATTGTTATGAATGTGGAAAAATGCCTTGTGATATATGATCTTGTTATGCCATTAAATTGTGTCATGGCATTTTAATTTGAATAGAAAGAAGAAAAAGCATGAGAATATGAAATTGTGAATGATTGATTTTGAGCATGATTATGTGCTTTTGTTTGGGCAAGAGAGGAGCCGTTTCGTAGTCACGTGCATGTTGACATAAAGCCTTCTCCCGGCTGCCCACTTGTGGCCCACGAGATCCGAAAAGTGGACTTGTTTCGTTCACAGAGTAAACTTCAGTTTCTCTGTTTTGTTCCATGAAACCCTCGAACCATTTGTTGTGCATTGCATCTGTGAATTGTCAAGTTGATGCATACATGATTTGTATTATTGTGAATTGCTTGAGAACTAAGCTTTTCTTGAATTCAATAAGGATTTTTCTATGACAAATGAATATATTCAATGATCTTACTTGTTTCTCGATTATAAGCATGTTACCCATGAGCTTTTAAGCTCACCCCCACTTTCGTTCCCCTATTCAGGTGATGAGCAAGAGACCGAGTGAAAGAAAGTTCGGACATTTCTCCGGATTTGCATGTTTTGTTTTGTTTTGGAGTAGTTATGTAAAACTAGGCTGTAATTGCATTTTGATCAATTATTGTTCAAGTATCTTGTGTAATTTGGGGATTCTGGATCATTAATGTATTGTGGCTTAAAATGCCAATAAAGCTTTGTAAACTCTTGTTTTATGATGTTAATGAAATGTGAATTTGTATATGGATGACGATGAAGAATGTTGATCGTGAATGGTTGGTATACATATATATATACAGAAGTGAGATGTTATGGGAAAGAAAATAGGAATTATGAATGGATAAGAGTGATGTTGCATTAGTTCAGGAAATGTATTTGGGAAAATTTTCAAGATTTCATTGGGGTAAGAATTTGTGTTCTGATTTCTGAGGTAAAACTGGATTGATCTAAGATGAATTAGTGAAAATTTTCTTCTTGGAAGTTGTAGCTGATCTTTCTAGCTTTCCCACGATATAAGGTTTATAATTTTTAGATACCAGAGTGAAAAGATATGATCGTTACAAGATGTGATGCCACATAGGATGTGTGTATAGGACAGCTATGGAGAATGATGTGAATGGTGGTTTTGATGAATCAAATGGGTTGAGAATTGAGAGTGTTATGAGATAAACTTGGTGTTTGAATTGATATGAAGTGATTTGGCATAGGAAGAGTTAGATTTGGGAAATTAAACCAAGACAGGTACAAAATGATTAAGGACATAAACAGGTTAGATTCTTTCGGCCATAACTTTGTCATTCGACATCCGAATGAAGTGATTCTTAAAGAGATAGACTCCTAATGAGTTTTTCCACCTCTCAATAAAAATTGGTAGCTTTTGGTGTTGAATTGAAAAAGATTGATGGAAATAAGATGAGGTTTAATGAAATAACCCTTCAAGGAAACCCGTTCACACTTTATGACTCTAGATCGATAGTTGGGCTTCGAAAACAGGGCCCAACATCTTACGATATCGAAGCAAGAGTTGGATTCTAAAAATGGTGCCCAACATAGCCCCACACACACGAATGTGTGCAAGGCTTAGCTTCCAGCCCTTCTAGAGTTCAAAAGGCATCTTTGATACTGATTTGCTGGAGACTCTAGTCAAAATATATAATGCTATCTTGATGGGTTCACCCTAAAGGTATTCGGGTAGGTTACTCCTACTCTGCATTGACCTCATCATGTCTTTTAGGGTGCAATTATGCCTTTCGGTCACACCATTTTGCTCAGGACTACCTAGCATAGTAAACTAAGCCATTATTCCAACCAATTCCAAATACCTGGTAAATAAACCTTTTTCTTATCCTACAACCCTATGTCTACCATAGTATTCCCCTCCTCTATCAGATCTGACAATCTTTATTGATTTTTCCAACTGGTTCTTAACTTCAATCTTAAGGATCTTGAACTTATCAAGAACTTCAGACTTCTCATCAAGCAAAAACACATAACCATAATGGGAATAATCATCTATAAATGTCAGAAAGTAACTGGCATTGCACAATGTGATTGTATAAGGACAACTAACATCTGTATGTATGAGGTCTAATAAACCAAAAGTACAAGTTGACCCATTTTTCTTTATCTTGGTCAACTTACCCCTACAATAGTCGATACATGTTTCTAGATCACTAAGGTTCGAAGTTGGGAGAATGTTATGCTCTATCAATCTCTCAACCCTCTCCCTGGAAATGTGGTCAAGACGTTTATGCCACAACATGTACAATGTTTCCTTTATAAAGGTTCTCTTTCGGGTAATAGGTTCGACAACATAAGAAGAGCAGATATTTCATTAGGAGTAAGACACATCCTATACAATCCGTAGGATAAGAAGGCATTACCAATATGTCTTATATTGATAGAAATATTTATAACTAGATTATCAAATGCAAAATGAAAGCCTTCTTTATCCAAAACTGATATAGAGATCAAATTTCGTCTAAAAGATGGTATATAAAATATGTCTTATAAAACCAGTAAAAACCTCGTATCGAGGTTTAATCCTACATCTCTTACGTACAAAATGTCCACCTTTTCATTATTACCGACCATCAACTTCTCCTTTTCCTTAGTCGACCTTCTTCTAGATTTGAACTCCTGCATTGTGGAAGCAACATCGTTAGAAACTCCACTATCTAACCACTAAGAACTTGATATGGTTATAGCAACGTTGGATTCATAAATCATAAAGATCAAGGAATTACCTAATAATTCCTGTTTGACTTCCATAGCTTATATATTTGACAATCGGACTGCTTATGTCCCTTCTTCTTATAGAAGAAGCATCTTATACTCTTAATTTGATGCGGGCGCTTCATAATACTAGACTGCTCACTTTGAATCGGAGGAGAGGGTTTGGGTTTCTTACCCTTACCTTTTAGCTACTGGGATTTAGCCTTCCCCTTACCCTGCGCAGCTACATATATAACTATATAAGGAAAGCTCCTGATCTTCTCCTCTGCTGCAGCATACTAGGAAATCAAAGCATTGATGTCCCAAGTCTCATCTCGCAAGAAGTAGGAGGTGACCAACATCTCAAACTCCTGAGGAAGAGTGTTTAGTGCCTAATGCACTATAAGTGAGTCAGTGATTGGTATATGTAGTGCTTTCAGCTTGCTCTATAGATGCACCATTTAGATGATATACTCCCAAATTCCTCCCTCCCTAGTGTACCCTATATCGAAAAGGTCCTTGATTAAGGCACTCTGCTAGCATGAGAAGAGACGTTGTACCTCTGGGATATGCTGTCCATGAACTCCCGTGGTATGAAGATGATTAGGTATCAACCTCTTAATGGTCAAATATCACATCCTATTTGACCTTTCCCAGGTCACCATCACTACTCTACCTTCCTCCGAGTTGACATCTGTAAGTGGGGGAGGCCTCTTTATGTGCATGGCCATGCTAACATCTACCATGTCTAATGCAAACTCTACATCCTTCCTCCACTTCTTGAAGTTGAAACCATTTAAGGTTTCAATGGTGACGACATTGTTGTTGACTGAGAAGGTGACTGAAAAATAGAAAATGCAATGTCAAAATCATTATAAATGCAGGACAACAATGATAATATCATCAACACAGAGAATCTGATCACCCATATTATGAAATGCCTTTGGGCTGAATATATAATATATGCAATTAGACCTCCATATAAAAATAATCAGAGTGTAAACCATCAACTCTCATGGCACTACCACTTGTGGGTGAATAGAACATTTAAGCGACGAGTTTCCTCCATTTAATGCCTTTATGTACATCTCAAAACCTTATATAAGATAAACATCTATGGGCAGAATGACCAAATATGAGACCAGAGACATCCACCATCATGTATACTTTTTAAAAATAAAAAATCTCAATGAGAGTTTTTATCATACTTTCCCGAATACCGAACCTTCCACACGAGACATAAAACTTTAAGTGTCTCCCTCATGTGCTATTCGGTGTACAAAAATGCCCTTAAATTTAACTGATAGGCTCAACAAGTATATGGGTTTAATTGAAGCAATCAAGTGTCGATCCGCAAGGACTAGGTCAAAGTACTAGATTTATACCTTCTAAATTTGCTAAGAAATTGAATATGAAAACTCATTTGTAAAGGAGATATCAGTATACGATTAATATAATTTAACTTGATACTCTAGGAATTTATCCCAACAAAGAAATCATGCCATCCTTATGAAATAAAATATTGATTTAAGTACATTAACCCACTCTTATCAATTAATTATTTTGAAGTAGTTAACGTGTTAATTCCAATTTCTAAACTAGTTTCCTAGAATAAAATCGAATCCAACCTAGTGAACACAAAGGTTAATCTCAAATACTCTTAATGAAGAACCCTATTTCTAGATGTTCTTTCAATTAAGTCTAATATAGTAATTCAGATATTAAAGCATCACTTTTCAGTACTTAGTTTAACATCTATCAACATTCAATAAGAAACCCTAAATTAGATATATCAAATCATCATTAAATTATAATACTATACTAAAATCAAGACAACATTGAAATTAGAAGTAAAGGCATAAGGTTTAATGCATAAATCCCAAGTTGAAACAAACATCCTAGAATAAGAAAATTTACAGAGTCATGACTGAATTCAACTTAAGAGTAAAATTGTAAATATGAACATCATAAATGACAAGAAAATAAGGAGGAGAAAGAATTCTAGTTGATTCTTTAATCTCGATTTCTCAATCTTCAAGTCTCCCTCACGATTTCTCCATTCTTTCTGTTATGTCAAGTAGACTTCACTTCTATTAATTTTGGTGACAATCAAATAATAATAATCTTAGAAATAGATGAACTGTTTTGATAAGTTTGTTAAGTGTGCAGAAAAATAAGTAACACTTAGTCATCCTAGACGATACGTCAGCAACAAACGATACATGTCATCACAGATGAAGGGAAACAATAAACGAAGAAAAAACAATAGAAGAAGCCGAAATAACAGACGAAGTGAAAACAATATACGAAGTGAAAACAATAGGCGAAGTGCAAACAACAGACGAAGTGCAAATAATAGACGAAGCGAAAACAACAAACGAAGCAAACAATAGAAGAAGTCAAAACAATAGACAAAGTGACAATATTAGATGACACAAAAAGGAAGATACTCTAGTACGTTAGACAGTTAGTTAGTTAGAGTTAGTTACAGAACTCAACTAAATAACTGTCTCTTGAAGATTCAAGAAGCAGTTTTCAAGAAGTCAGTGGAGACTTAGGCTATAAATACTAGTCCTAATTGCAGACTAAAATAACTTTTGCTTACAAGAGGGAAAACTTTGATTGTACAATACTTAGAGAAAATCTTGTATTTAAAGTGTGAAACAAAAGAGCGAATCCTACTATAACGAAAGGCTCAAGATATTCTTAGAGAGAGAAAGAAAGGATATAGCCTGGAGAGGTTAAGATAGTAGAAAGAATACTTTGTCAAAGAGACCTGAAGAGGCTTTGGAAGGGAAGAAAGAATATTTGTAAAAGTTGAAAAGTATAGTGAAATCTCAGACAAACTCTAAGGACTAGACGTAGCTTAAGATTTGGGATGAACTAGTATAAAATGAAGACGTATATTCTCGAACTCTCATACTTTAATTTTTTTGGATGTTAGACGAGTAGATAAAGTTACTTGCGATTTCAATACTTATCAATTTTTAGTAAAGTGTTTTTGGTATTCATCTGATAGTTGTAAAGATATTCAAGAAATCTCA
>JAOSBK010000005.1:16442771-16460237 GCA_027568895.1 Erythroxylum shatona | reverse complement strand
CACTTGAGGAAGTTACCAAATTGAGATGATAAATGTTGAATACAAATTGTTGTTACATATAAGTGAAATATATTATGTAAAAGGAAAGATAGGAATTATGTTGGAATTTAGAGGAAAAGCTGGACTGATCTAGAAAGAACTAGACAAAGTGTTCTTCTTGAAAGTTGTAGATGATCTTTCTAGTTTTCCAACGACATAAAGATTGTAAAGTTTGGGTATGGGAGTTAAGAGATATGAACAATATAAGTGATGATGCTGCATAGGAAGTATGAACATGATAGCTATGGTGAATGCTGAGATTTGTGGTATGTGATAAATCATTGAGTTGATATTTGGGAGTTTTCATGTAATCATTTTGGTAATTGGATGTTTAAAAAGTGATATTGCATTAGAAGAAGTGAAATTTGGAAGATTATGAGTGAATATGATGTTATATTGGATGTAGGAAGCATTGGAGAGGCTTTGGAGGGGTTCAGGGAACTCCTACGTCCGTTAGATGGACTTTAGGTCCGTTAAACGGACCTTCTCGGGTGAAAAATGACTCCGAAGCCAGTCTATGTCCGTTAAACGGACCTTCTCGGGCCAAAATGGCTCCCAACCCCGACATGAGATAACTTTAGTATATTGCGATTTTTGACCTTTTAAATGGCAAAATCTCACTTTGTAGTCTTCATAAAAGTTGTAGATCTAGAAGTCTTCTTTCAAATAGTCCAAGAACGAACTCAATCCGACATCTGTAGAAAAAGTTATGACAATTGCTCTAAGACAGATACAAAATGATTAAGGACATACACATGTTTATGGTTCATACATTTTCCTCAAACCTCCTCTAATTTCCCTTCTTGTAATACATTGATAACAAGTGAAATTACAATATTGCTCAAAATTGTTAGATCACCAAAAAAAAAAAAAAAAGGTTGAATTGAATGAGCCCACATCCACAATTAAGTTATTCTTTACCGTGCCAACTTTGCTGAATCCAACACCTTCAAAATAGTATAACTCACACTTTTGAGAAATCTAAAATGGAAAATGCCAAATTTTGGTTGATGTTTACATCTAGGATTAGACATAATATCTACTATATGGAGTTGAAACACGACAAGCGCATGGCTGCCAGCAGGCCTTGACGTCTTAAATAATATATATATATATATATATATATAGAACATTAGACTTGAAAATTCATAACTGAAACATTAATTATCTACCACCATTCGACCAGACCACGTCTTTGTTAACTTAATAACCACATGGCATTGTCTACACATATTTCCTTTGTCCGTCCATACAGTAAAACTGGAGACAAGGCCCGGCCTTGATCAGCTAAGCTAATGCAGAACCAGCTTGGCCTCTGTTTGGAAGCTACAAGGTCTATCCAATGAAAACTCTGTAGTCTCTAACCAGTTTCTGAAGAGATGATCAGAATACCAGAAATATTTTTGACCAACAAATACCAGATTCTTCACAGGATATATACACTTCGACATGTACATGTTACACAGCAACTGTTATAGCCACTTCTTCAGTAGTTTAGGCCCATCACTGAGTAAAACAAACCGGACGCTTCAACTGCCTGTGCACTGGTGATCATTATCAGTTGCACTGTAGTAGAGGCAGGATTGCTTGCCGTCAAATTTTGAGATGAGGTGATGAGCAGATAACCCACAATAATGTTTCCCACGCTGTGCAATGCAAATATCAATGATTTGCTTGAACATATTGTCTTCTTGTATTAGTGGCTGCTCCATAAATTCAACTAATGGCATCCACTGCAGGATCAATACAGGCTAGTCATTATATCTTTGAATTTGCACGTTATTAATCCAATAATCACCTGACTTTTAATCCCATTGGCAAAATTCAGTAACCAGGACAAGGAGTAGAAACTAAGATTAGAGTCTAATGGTGTGTTGCTATAACAGAACAAAGTTATCAACTGCCTGGATCAACCTAATAATGCACTTTATTAGATGTAAAATGACACATAAAAGACCAAACAGGAAGTTAACAATGGATGGAGTAATGAATTAACAGCTAGTTCAGAAACCAGACCTAATCACACTTTCTAGTGGTGCATGACTCGTAGTCAACCTTTTTGATCCACTAAAACTTACCAGTCTCAACTATAAATTCCAATTTGGTTTGGCAGTGTATATAGGAAAGTATACACTGGGAAACAATGCAAGACAACAAAAGTTTAATTGTAAACTTGAACCAATTATTTTACCTCATACCAGTCATAAGAACCCCAACAGTTACCATAATTACTCAAAAAATAATCCAATGGTCTCTATTAGTTAGAATACAAGTCCTGGCAAGCTTAGTCCAGTGCTTACCTTTGCTGCATGAATCTCGAAATCATCGACACAGATCTGAGTTGTTAATGGTTTGAGCATGCAAACAAAAAACAAGTCCGACTTGTCAAAAGCCACATTGTGAGCATGCCTGAAAGTGATGAAAAACATATTACACAATGTAAAGGTGCTGGATATAAGAACTGTTGGCTGGTAAATGGATTCCATAATCAAAATGCTTAGAATGAAACATGTGATTGTCATAGACTATGGAGGCAAATAAATTGCAATCATTTGTACAGTCGCTAATGTTTAGGAGATTGTGCCAATTAGTATGGCATCTTGTTAGTACCTGAATGCTATAACTTCCACAAACTCAGTATCTATCTGCGAAATAAAATAAAAGGTAACGTTATTGTCAAGAGGGTATTACCCAATGTATAGCACTCTTTATGTTAAACTACTTGCAAAAGAATAAAAAATTGAAAACTGAGGTACATTGGAAACATGCAGAGTGAGAAATTCTTACACCAGTTTCCTCCTTGACTTCTCTAATTGCTCCCATATAAATCTCCTCTGACTGATGAACCAACCAACAACTTGTAAGCAAGTTGACAAGACTAATTTCATTTCATTTCATTTGAACTAACACAAATTATGTACCTCATGAATGAATCCAGTTGGTATTTTCCAGAAACCAGAAAATGCAGGAGTACAAAATTTTTCTTGAACCACGAGAACCTATAGGTAGCAAATTATACTTGGATGTCAAAGATATTGAGACTGAGGTTCATAAATTTTACATTTGGAATTAATGACTTGATATTCCTTCTGAAAGCTCAAAGGCAGAATTGAAGCGGATGAAAGATATAAGGCGTATGGTTTCCATTTTCATGAGCTCAATTTGATGGCAAATCTTGTCAACAAACCAATAAAGTCAAAGTTTACACTCGTAGGTGAGACTGAAGAATGGATTATATATGATTCTATCATGCCTCCTCACACCAAGTGTGTGCAAATTTCAACAAATGACGAATCTCGCATAAATAAAGGCTGTATGGTTTGACTAGAGCTTCTAATCATACGAAATTTAGGTGCTATGAAAAACGAGTCAATTTCAAAACTTATGTATGCAGCCTGACATTCTTAAATTGGATGCCGAGGACAAAGCAAATTAAGAGTTTCTAGAGAATCCTTATATTTGCTTGCTTGATAACTGTGCAAAAATAAACTAAGAAAGATTTTGGTGTAACCTCTTGAAGTTTGGTCTCCGGAACCAATTTTGATTGGCAAGGTATTACACTCCAAAATAAAATAGCGCATAATAATAGAAAAGGCAAATCCAGAAAGATGACATCTCGGGTATTTAAAATTGATCCGTAATAAACAAGACAGCATGAAGCATACAAGAACCTAGAAAAAGACGATTGTCCTGTTTTTATCAGTTAAAAAAATGATATTCATTTCTGCCTTGGTGTTAACAAATACCACTTTATTTGTCTCAAGAATCCATACCTCATTTTTATTATTGATGACAAAGCCCCCAACCCCTACTTGATGTGAAGCGTTAGCTGGAAGCATTGAAGGTCCTTCAGGAATCCAATATGTCAACATTACATAACCTTGTTCTGCATGGTGATACTTGAAACCTTGCTGCATTTTAAATTACTTGTTTCAGTAATGAGTGATAATGAATGAAAGAAACCGCATTGACCAAAACATCAATACCATCCGATTTTCCAGTTCTAGAGGAGACTATAACCTAAAGCCCCTTAAGCAGCAGTAAGTCTTGAAAGTTTAATAGGTTAACCTTTACAGCAACTGGAACAAGCTCTGATCGTTCCAGAGGCAACTTAAGCCAGATTCCCATCCTCCCCTGTGATTAGGTAACATGTATTGTGAGTCTGATCAGAAACAATGAGCTACCACTACCAACGACATTACGCAGTACGTATTTTCTACTTACCCTCATTTTCCAATGGGAAAGTGAAAAATGAAGTGCAGAATCAAAACCATCAGGATCAGCCGGCAGGCTATGAGGATCGACGACAACTCCACCATACTCATCATCAAATGCATCAAGCACTTTCCTACTTCTGGAAAAGGAGCTTGAACTATCACCATTTGTCCGGTTGATGTCATATAAGTCATTCCCTGCTACCCTTCTCTCCTGATCAACTGAACACATAGCCTTGGACAGACAGTTACCGTTTGAAGTGCTTGAATAACATCCTCCTGAAAAATAAGGAGGAAACAGCCAAGAAAAAGTTGAAGAAAGAAGATTCTTAAATCTCGTACTAAACTTTGTGAAACATATTCATGCAGAATTCATTGATTAGTAGGCAGAGACATTGATGGAAGAATACGCAAAGTACAGTAGGCCCATCCTTACCTCTGCTAGAACTGAACTCTTGGCATAACTTAACGCCGAATGCTTGACTGTAGAAACCCGAAAAAGGAATCAAATTTGTCTTTCCCATAAGCGTAACGTCAGACACAGAAGAAGAATTGGAATCAAATAACAACATAAGCTTCATCATTGACTCGGCCCCTCCAATCCCAATCCCATAAATCGGAAAGAAAGTACCACACAAGCCCCAAAGTTGAGCAAAGATCTTAAATTTATATCCAAGTTGAGCCAAGAATAAGGAACGTTTAGAGCAATCACTAAATCCAAGAAGAAAAGGGAACCATCGGAGTTAACTAGATTCACTGCATTACAAAGGGGAACTCTTGGTCAGAGCGGAAGCAAGAAAGCAGACACCAACAAGTTAGTATCTTGTACTAAAACCGAAGAATAAAACTTTGGTAGGGATTCTGAAGTTTAACATGTGGTGGGAAATGGGCGGGTGGTTTTGACACGGCACAAAACATAAATCAGGTGAAAGCCATTGGCTTTGGCCTTTGAGAGTTGAAGGATACAAGACAAAGTCTTGTCTAAAACATCTTCCAATTTTAATACAAGCTTAAGCTGGAGTTGAGCCTTTTACTCTCATGAGTCAGCTTGTGGAGAGGGAAAAGGGTCGTTTGAAAGCGGAACGACTCAGACTCAGTGGACGTGCTTACGGAGAGCGTGGATCATGACCCAATTTTTATGTTAAGATACTGTATAGTTTTTGATATTTCTTGTTATTTGAATTACAATTATAAATTAAATAATATGATATCTACTAAATTCTCCCTTTAATTGGTTTGGAAGTAAAGTAGTTTTATGTCATCTTCAATTTTACACTTTTGGAGCACTCAAAAGAATTAAAATCGGATTTTATCATTTATTTTCCATCATATATTTCTAATTTTAATATTAATATTTAGCATGTCTATTTTAATACCTTTGAAAGAGAAAAAACAAAAAGCCAAATTGGCAAACCGTCGGCGCACTGCAGGTAAGATGCAAACGCGTGGCGTGGGAGCGAGGTCAGGGTTTTAGTGTGACAATGCATGTTCACTCACCATTGTTTTGTGTGGACATAAAGTATAGCACGTGAGACACAGATTACCTGGCTGGAGCTGGACAAAGTAAAGCGTCGCCCCTTCATTCCCACGTCAAATAAATAAATCAGACAAAACAAATGTTGAAATAATTACAATTAATATTGATATTTAAAAATACTAAGAATAAGATAATATCAATGTTAGTTTAGAGCAATAGATTAATTAGCTTCTAAAAATTGGAAAACAAAGATATTCAATAAAAAATATTAAGTCATATAAAAAGAAAATAGTTATAATAAAAATCGAGTAAAAATAAAAAATAATTAATATAATAATCTTATATTTATAAGTTTCATGAGAAAGGAGTAATAAATTTATTAAAACAATATTTAATGTTTTTTCAAGAAAATTAAATATTTTATGACTGACTTAGTTAAATCTAATTAATATTTATTTATATCTTTAAATTTTGTATATAAATGCAACTTTGACATAATTGAGCTTCACTTTCTGTGTTTTTGTGTAAGCATTCATCTTATCGTTTTGACCGTGAATATGCAATATTCTGAGAGACTTATCTTTTTTCTTTTTAACTTCTAATGGAGAAAATAAGCTGATGACGCATTTTCTCTTAATAAACCCTTCTCGATATTGACAACATTAATAAATTAGAAGCTGATGTTTTATAGAGAGCCAACCCAAATTCTTGTTGTTTCTCTTCTCTGGACTCTGGAGAATGTCATGATACTGTCATCGAGGAAGGGATCCAATTATAACTCAAAACTAAAATAATGGAGATAAAAAAAAACGAGACAAAGAAAGCAATAAACACTTGTGCGGATGGCATGTTCGAACGAAGTGACTACCACGTGATGCCAACTGCGGGGAATGACAACATAATGGTTTTTGTGCCGATAAGGACGTTTGGGGTTTAGTGCAATCTTGTTGGAAAGGAAACTCCCACTCCCACTCCCACTCCAATCTTAAGCCTTGTGCGTATTAATAAATCCATTAAAAATGCTTATTTCTTACATCACGTAATTCCAATGCAAGGCAATAACTTGGACCCTTTGTCAGAATTATTTAAATGCGACATTTTCAATAAGGTATTGCTTCCAAGTAATGTTCCAAACCACGTTTCTCATGTTCATTATGAGATACATTTATTATCTTAATCTATCTGTGATAATGAAATACTTCTCTTCAACTAAAACGCCTACACATCAAACGTATTCTCAGTATCTATTGGTTATTTAATATGCTATAAGATCAACCAACCTCTAATGCTACGTTATTCTTCCAGTTTGGTATGATGGCCCGTTCACCGAATTATTATTTTATTTTTACTGATTATGCTATTCTTGTTGGGTTATTATTTCAAAAATTAATTAATTCACTCAAGTTTAAAATGTATTTTAAGGAAATTATTTCATAAATTAATACCCACTTACAATATCATCAAGCTTAGACAATTATGTGCCAATAAAGTGCTTTTTGGAAAATTGGTGTAAAGGAGACTTGAGCATAACAAGCCACCTAAATCTTACAATTCAATTTACCCACGAGACTTTGACCTTTAGAAATTAAATTGAAATTGGATTCATATCAACTTTGTCAAAAAATATTTACGTCAAGTTAACCCATTCATATTAAAAAGATTTAAAGGTGAAATCACCTTTAATATATCATTTTTAGATCGTTAGACAATTTATTACACATCAATATTATTCATACTTTTTTTGAATAAATCTTTTAAAAATGATTTCATATTAATTTCTTAAAATCTAAACAATTCGAAATGTTCATAAAATGTTTTTTTAATGGGTTGTATATGTATCTAAATTATTGTCATTGAGTTTCTTTTCAAACTAGATTTATAATAGGCTTGAGATAATTATTGGCCCATGAGGAGGGACAGAGACAAAATGACTAATGCATAAACAGTAGCTAGGGGATCAAAGTTAGAACAAAGTAACGACACGTAATAAAATAAGAGTGCTCTTGAAAGGACAAAGATTCTTTGTGATGAGGCAAAGGAAATGAAAGGAGTATGGCTTTAGATGATTAAAACTTTTTTTTGGTTACAAAGGGTAGAAAAACTAAATACACGAACAAAACACCCTAACTAGCACAGTGTTCTGCGGTATAAAGCTCCTTTCTTGTTTATGTGGATGAGATCTACGACGATCGTCGGAGGCTTCTGGAGTATATGCAGGCCTAGGCTGGATAAAACTACAAGAGATGCCAGACTATCGGCATACTAGTTCTCTTACATGCTAAAATTGCACCTCCCATGCTCAATGGATTAAACCGTAGGTACTTGCCACCAAAAAATTATCCTCAGTTGAATCTATATTGGAATAGAAAAGAATGTTAATTACCTCTATGAAATCTACTTCAATGACAATTTGTCTGTAATCAAGCGTCCATGCCAGACTAAGTCTCGAGTAGACTCCCCAGAGTTCAGCAACTAAAGGCGAGCCCCTTCTAATGTGCTGTAGGAAACCACCACACCACTGTCCGTGACAATTCCTAATTAATCCACCTGCATTAGCAATGTTAGATCCTTGTTTAACTGCTTCATCTGTATTTAGCTTGATCCAGGCCTCTATCGGTTTGATCCATCCAACTAAATTATCCACAGGTAAGCTTAGAGTCTGAAACACGCAGCTTTCCATAGCCCTTGCCTTGACTATTCAATCTACGTACTCCATAATTGCTCTGGTACCTTTTTTCGACTAAGCAAAGCTAGCTTCAAAAAGAGATTTCGCCATTACCATAGAAACCAGCAGGCTACTCTATAGATTGTACCCCATTCCACCTCCTTCACTAATGAGTGCTTCCTAAGGTTGTACGTCACCCACATCCCCTTATCTTGTTGAAAAAATCCGTATCAACCACCTCCGGGGGAAATTTACACCAGAAGGCTTTCAATCAAGGACAATCTCAGATTGCATGCAAAGTTGACTCTTCTTGTCTACAGAAGTGACAACTGCTATCTGTTGTGATATGACGAGCCACTCTCTTTGGTTGGTCAGAAGTTTTTTCTTGGCCAATAACCAAAGGAATGCTCTAATCCGTTAGGGCCCTTCCCATTTCTAAATTAAGTCCCAAAGACTATTATTAGCATCCGTGATACTACCTTCGATTAAGTCATAGACTGACGTCACTGTGAACCTCCCATGATTTGTTTGACCCCACAACATGGTATCATCTGCTATGCCTACTACATTAGGATGGAGCGCCACGATATCCATACGGATTGTGGAAGGAAGATATTGTTGGAATAAATTCCACTACCAATTGCCTACTTCATTCGTAAAATTCGCAACTGTAGCATAAAGAATGCTAACAGGAAGTGGAGAGGTTGCCACAAAAATTAATGACCCCCAATCATTTGCCTAATTATCCAGCCAGAAGAAAATGCACCTCTTACTGCCCAGCTTCCGTTTTATGCCTTAGTGTCCAAATTGCAGAGATTCCTAGCCAAATAACATAAGCCCCTTTCGTAGCTAAATTGTGGGGGATATGATAAGGATCTATTCGATATTTAGCTCTTAAGATCTTGACCTATAAAGCTGTGGGTTGTCAACAAGGCATCATTGGAAGAACAAATACGTTTAATGCCTAGGCCCCTTGTTTGTTGGGCTGGCATATTGTTTCCCATTTAACTAAATGCATTTTCCTATGCTCACCCATTGAACTCCATATAAAATCCCTCATGATTCGCTCCAAATCATCGCAAAGTTACCGTGGGAGTCTCACCATTTGCATTGTGAAAATAGGGAGGGACGAAACTACTGATTGGGTTAAAGTAACTCGGCCCGCTAGAGACAAAAACCATGAATGCCATCTTGCAAGTTTTTTTGTGCTTTATCAAGGAAGTGTTGATAGGTATGTCTCGTTGTACGCTCATGAAGCAACAGGACTCCTAAATACTTTCCAAAATTGTTCATACTAGTAATGTACAAGGTTTGACTGAGGCGTTATATGGTTGTTGGAGATACATTCTTCGAGAAAAATCCCAAGTTTTATCAGTATTCACTTTCTATCCTGAGCCTTACAAAACACCTCTAATGTCCTTGCGATTACTTGCGTCTGAGAATCCACAGCTTCAGCAAAGAGAACAAGATCATTTGCAAAGAAAAGGTGGGATAAGGGAGGCCCTGTAGGGCTCATCTTTATTAGTTTCCATCGTCTATGTCCTACTTCCTTCGAAATAAGGTGTCCTAGGCATTTCATGCACAAAACAAAAAGGTAAGGCGAGAGTGGATCACCTTGCCAAATCCCATGTGAAGGACTAAAGGGATCAGTAAAGTTACCTTGCCAAGCGACTTGCATAGTCACCGTCGTCACACACTGCAAAATGACTTTGATTAAATTATTCGATAACCTAATGTTTGTTAAGGTGTTTTGTATAAAATCCTAGTGAAGCTGGTCAAATGTTTTTTCCAAGTCCACCTTGATAGCACAATACCCAGTCTTTCCCTTTTTCTTACGCATCGAGTGGATGACCTCTTGAGTGATGATAATATTGTCCGTGATTTGCCTACCAGGAATAAAACTGCATTGATTTGCCTCCACTAAATGCTCCAGGTGGTTTTTTCAAATAGTTCACAATATCTTTCCAAATAATCTTGTAAAGCACAATGTAGAGGCTAATCGGTCGAAATTGAGAGATATTTTACGAGGAGGGGATTTTGGGGATCAATACCAGAATGGTATGGTTTAAATCCTTTTCCCAACGTTCCAGTCAGAAAACTTCCTTAATGTACATCACCACTTATGGCCCAACCTTCCCCCATTGCTTTTGAAAAAATAAAGCATTGAAACCATCTACCTCGGGGGCTTTATTAGGATTCATGTCGAAAATCTCAGTCTTGATTTCAGTTTCATGGATTGGTAGGGTTACGTCATGGATCCTTTCCTCCATAAGTGAAGGAAAAGCTCCTGAGAGTAGAGAACGGTGGATATTCCCATTTTCATTAGTATAAAGTTGGATAAGAAAGTCCTGGCGATAAGGCCCAGTTGCACTGGATCAGATATCAGGGACCTGTTGGAGTCAAGAAGCTACTCTATCTTCAGTTTCTTTCTTTTAGCAAGGGTGAGAGTGTGGTAATATTGAGTAGTCCTATCACCCTTCGAAATTCATTCACATCAGGCTCTCTGATGCCAAAAAATTTCCTCCTTATACAGGACCTGCAGCAGTTCCCCACTTAGCTTGTCCTCCAAGGCTAAGAGTGAATCCAAATTACCTACCACCATGGCCCTCTGAATACCCTCTAACTGGGCTAGCAATCTTTTTTTTCTATGGAATATATTACCAAAATCTAACTTATTCCATCGCATAAGATGGTTGGAAAATTTAGCTAATGATTTACTCATCGTCTCCTTGGTTGGTAACCAATGCTTTGTTACTACATCATCAAAACCTGGATGTGTTAGCCAAGAATTTTAGAACCTAAACATAAGGGTTCCTATTATTCTTGGTGGTGGTCTGTGTAAGTGAATCAACATGGGTTTATGATTTGACCCAAGAAAAGTTAAATGATGATTCACCGTTTGAGGAAAAGCCTACAGCTAAGATGTTAAAACAAAAACTCTGTCTAGCCTAGCTTGTATCATTCCTTGGTGCCACGTAAACTTCGAGCCTACATATCTCATATTATTAAGTCCACTCCCATGCACCCAATCTTGGAACTGTTTGTTCACTACCTGTGCTGACTTGGCTCTACCCCGTTTATCCGAGAGTTCTAGTTTAGCATTAAAATCTCCTCTGACTAGCCAGGTCTATGAATGAAGTGTCCTACTCATTTCAGTACTGGCCAGAGGAAGGTTTGAGTCGAAAATTATGGGCTTGGTAAAATTGAAAAAGAAAGAAGCATATTTGATAGTGGTGTGAATAAATTGGCGATGGGTTATTACTATTGAGATATCAAATTCATCCTTCAATAATAGCCATATCTCTCTAGAGAAACCTTCGACTTCTACTCTAATCAAATAATCAAACCCCAAAGTAATGATTACTTCATTCTCCCGAGATCTACTAATTCAGGTTTCCAGCAAAACTAGGATACTAGGGTTATAATTTTGAATGTAATTACGCAGGATGGCATGGAATCTAGTCCTTCCTGCCCCTTGACAATTCCATATTATGATCAACGTAATGAAAATAATAAGGGAAACAATCTACTCTACAACGGAGTATAAGTTGTACCTCCTATGTGAGCTTCTGTGTTTCCATCACCCTGTTGCTATATTGCAATCTCCTCATCATGTCACATTTGAGGGGTGTCGTCCAACACACTCGACCCTATTGCGATATTTGGAGATGCTGTGGGAGGATTTATGATATCCTCCCTGAATCAGTCAATTTCCTCCTAGTCCTTAACTCCTTACATTAGTTGGAGTCTCTTCCCAACAACCAGCTCTCTACCCTCAATAACCTGGCTATCACAGACCGTTTTCATATGGGACCTGGGAACTTTCCCCTGAGGTTTGTTGAGTTGGCGTTACCTTCTGTCCTTTTGATCCCTTCCTTGAATTTCTTTTGGGCTCAGTAGAGGTAAAGATTGGCTCCTTATACGTTTGCTTGCCTTTGCCAATAACCTCTATCAAATGTAACTTTTGTTCAAAACCAACTAGGATGTTGTGTTATGGGGCCTCCGACTGTATCTTAGCCTCTTCTCCCATAAGAACCTCAAGCTGCCCTTGTGATTATTCTCCCTGGTACGTTCCAATTGATCTTAATGTTGCATGGATTGACATGGGGGCTTCCATTGTACTTGCATCTAAGGCTATAGCTATTGGAGTTTCCTCCCATTGGCTTCCCTTCTGCTACGGTAGCTATGGCCCTCGTCCCTAACGTTTGTTCTCCGGAATTAGCTATCAGGGACATTTAGGTGGTCCTTTTGGATGTTACGGATTGACGAAAGCGTCATGTTTGACCATACCGCAAGTGTAGCAGAGTTGTGGCAAACCTTCATAGGCCACCATGATCGTCGCTCTGTTAAGCTCCACACTGGTTTGTAGCGGAGTACTCAAGTCTATATCTGCAGCTAGTCTTGCGAACTTACCCCGATGAGCCTACAGCGTGGCTTCGTGTATTTTCACCATTTTCCTCGTCTATTTTCACCATTTTCCCTTCTAGATTTCCCAATGCGGTAAGGATCTTTGGATGGTATCGCGCAATGGACAGATCCAGGAACCTAATCCACACTGCAGCTCGGTTGATTTGTCCTTCTGAAGGGTGAAAAGATGGCACCCACCATTGAACTAAGAGCACTTGCCCGAAGATGACCCACGGTCTATGAGTCAAAGCCTTTTAGTAGTCATCTTCTTCTATGAACCACATAAGGAAGTAGTCATTTTCCAAGTCCACAATCTTCATTGGTCCTTGCGGGTTCCACATGGTCTTCAACTGGGTGCTAAGGAGTCGAAAACCAATCTGGTGACCAAACAATTTCACAACTACTGCTTTGGCTTATTGATTATCCAACTTTATCTTGAGGTTGTGAGATTGATTTCAACTGGTTCTTCATCAGGACATAGTCTGTCCTCGGTTGTTTTGGCGTTTAGTGCTTCTCCTTTCAGTGCTGCGTTGTAGGACGACTTTGGATGTGGGGGTGGTTTGTCCTCTCGCTTGCGGGTGCACACTCGTTTGGAGGAGTGCCTATTCTAAGGACTCCATGATCATCCCAGATTAAGTATCAGAAAATACCGAAACAACATAAACAAATAATCTGAAGATGTTCGTCTTTTTAGAGAGATAAACTACAGAGAGAAAAGGTGACAAGAGAAGCTCGAGTTCCTAGTTGTATCATCCATTTTGTTAACAAAAAACTAGAAATCCATTCTGTTGGTATATAGCTAACCAATAGGAGTGCTTTCATCTTTAGCGATAGCTGTTATCCAAACAACTTTATCAACTGTTTAAAGAGTCAACCAGCTAAAAATAACTAATCAGCTAAAAAAGTAGCTGATTGGAGTGTAACCATGCATATAAAATCGCAACGTCTATCTTCTAACCTTTCACTTTAATTTTTCTTATTCTTAGACAAGTATATAGAAATTATTTGCGATTTAAATACGTAGCTATTTTTGTATAACATTTTTGGTATTCATTTAATAGTTGAAAAAGTTCTTTTCAAGAAATATCAAAAGTTTTTTTATTCACGAAAAGATTGCACAATTCAACCCCCTTCTTGTGTATTTCATATATTGTACGTGAATCTATATTCACAAGTGATTTACTTCAGTTGGTATCATAGCTCGGTTTCTAAAAACCACCTTTACAAAGTGAGGACAAAGATCCATGGTTGAATCACATGTTTTTATAGCTGAAGGTGCCTCCGTCACAAGATTGCCTGCATTCAATGGTGAGGATTATCATTATTGGAAGGACAGGATGCGATTCTTCATAGAATCCACACACATTGATCTTTGGGATATCATCGAGAATGGACCATACATACCAATAGATGATGAACGAAATACCATTCCTTGTACCAGATGGTCAGCCGATCACAAAGCTAGATTTCAATTAAACTCAAAGGTCAAGTTTTTTCTGAGTTGTGCGTTAAGCATAAGTGAATATGATAAAGTTCATAGATGCAAAACTACAAAGGAGATGAGGGACACTTTATCCATCGTACATGAAGGAACAAACCAGGTGAAAGAGTCCAAGATCAGTATTCTTGTATATTAATATGAGTTGTTTAAGATGAAAGAAGATAAGTATATTGATCAAATATTTGGACGATTTCAAAGTATAGTTAATGGACTTAAAGCTCTTGGGAGAATCTACGACAATCAAGACCATGTCAGGAAGATTCTTAGAAGTCTACCTAAAAGATGGAGACCTAAAGTCACTGCAGTACAAGAAGCCAAGGACTTGAGCAAATTAAAGTTAGACGAATTGCTTGGTTCTTTAAAGATAAATGAAGTAGAGCTTGATGCAGAAGACAAACCTAGAAGAGGCAAATCTATAACATTAAAAGTTGGTCAGAAAAAGCATAAGACTAAAAAAAATAGAAGTTCATCGTCAAAAACATTAAAGATCAAAGAAATCAAGAATGACGATATCAGTGAATCTGATCAAGATTTAAGTGAAGATGATGATGAACTATCTTTCATCTCAAGAAAGATCAGAAGAATGTGGAAAAAGAAAGGAAAAGGAAATAAAAATTTTTCTTTTAAGAAAAATAACAAAGACGAAGTCAAAAACGAGAAGACCTCTATCATTTGCTACGAGTGCAACAAACCATTGCACTACAAGTTTGAAAATTCGTTGCTTAGAAGAAAACCGAAGAAAATAAAGAAAATAAAAAGAGCATGATGGCAACTTGGAAAGATTTGGATTCGTCCAAATCTGATTCAGATTCAGAAGCATTAGTACAAGCAAATATATGCTTGGTAGCTGAAAAGAAGGTGACGAGGAGGTAACTTCTAATTTTAATGAACTTCAAGATGCATATTTAGAATTGTTAGACGATTCACATGTTATACTAAAGCAGTATAGATTCTTAAAAAAAAGTTTATCGAAAACTTGAAGAACATGGAAGTGTTAGAAAAAGAAAACGTCTGCCTTAAAAAATAAGTAGATGATATGAAGAAAAAAGTAACTATACATAGATCTGAGGAAATTAGTTAGTTGAAAGAAAGGATTAATTCTCTCTCAGCAGACTTATCAACCTTTACTGAAAGTACGAAAAAATGAATGACATGATTGGAAAATATAGACACCCTAATGATAAGAGTGGTTTAGGGTTACTCATTACAAAAAGAATTTTGTTCTTTATAGAAAGAAAAATTACCAGTCTTCTTATTATCATTCTATGAATAACTATAAGACTAACCCCAAAGGACCCAAGAAAATCTGGGTACCTAAAAAGAACATAATATCTACTACAGGTCCCCTTCCTTGGAAAAAGAAACTAGCACCAATGATATTTGGACAGTGGATGCTCGCGACATATGACGGGAAGAAGGTCTATGTTCCTAGATCTTCAAAATAAGAAGGGAGGATAAGTAACTTTTGTAGACAACCAGCAGGGCAAAATAGTTAGAATTGGTAAAATCGATAAAGATTCCTTTGCATCTATTGATAATGTTCTGCTAGTTGAAGGTTTAAAACATAATTTTAGTATAAGTCAATTATGTGATTCTAGCTTTGAAGTATCATTTAATTAAAACTCTTGTGTAGTCCAAAACAAGGACAGTTCCATATTATTTCCTGCCAAAAGACAAAACAATCTCTATAAGATTAATTTAGAAGATTATTCAATGCAAGAAGAACAAATTCTAATTTTCTGTGACAATACAAGTGTTATCAACCTATCGAAGAATCCAATACAACACTCGAGGGTAAAGCATATTGAAGTTAGACATCATTTCCTATGAGGCTATATACAGAAGAGAATCGTTAGTCTACAATTTGTTGAGACAAATCATCAATAGGAAGATATCTTCACTAAGCCTTTGAATGAAAAAAGATTCAAAGAAATCAGACGAAACTTGAATATGGTAGTGTTGAGTGACAAATCGTCTGACACGTTAAGACCCAGATCATTTTCTAAGTAAGGAAGATAAAAAGTCATAAGTTTTCAAAAACACAGTAACTATAAGTCATAGAAGGTAATTTTTTTCAAGAAAAGGTATTAGAGGGAAATCTTCTCAAAGGTTTTAGAATATCACCTACTCTAGAATATTTTTGAAATACTCTGAAATCGACTTTTGTATAACTCTCAACAAAACGTTTCATTACTCTATTCTTGATATCAAGTTCTTTATGTTTACATTCTCATCTTCAGATACTAACATCATTACTTTGAGAAAAATACATTTGTGTGTTTAGTTTTTGTTGTCTACAGATCACAAATGGAGCAATCTATGATTTATGGAAGACATGTTTATTTCGACTCCTTGAAGAAGAATTAGATGGTTATTGAACTAGAAATTGATGCAGTGGGATGGAAAATTTTCTTTCAAGTTCATGAAATAGTCTATCTGAATGAAGTATACGAGTTTTGAAAGAATGCAAAAGTAGTAGACAATACTTTAGTATCAACAGTGGATAGATTATCGATTATTGTGACACTGGAGTTCATCGAGAAGGTTAGTGAATGTCCTTGTGTTGGAGCAGAGCTGTCTCATAACACAAGATGGATGACTCAAGATAGTGTAGAGAAAGCACATATCAATCGACAACTCTATGGAAGCAGTGAACCAAAGGACAAGAAGGTATCAACTCTTGTTCCTAAGGCAAGGGTTCTACATGCACTACTTTTTCATTGTGTTCTTTACTTTTTCATTGTGTTCTACCAAGAACAGGCTCAAAGAACGTTGTGACAACGATAGATGAACAATGCTTGTTTCATCTACTCAATCATGAACCTATAAATCTTTCACACTTGATTTTAAGGTACATGATGAAGTTGAAGAGAGATTCTAATGCCTTACCGTATGGTATGCTGCTAACAAGAATCTTTAAAAATTCTGGAATTCTTCTTGACAGAGGAAACATAATGAAGATGAATATAAAAAGCATCATTAATGCGACAACTTTCAGTAGAATGGGTTTGAAGTCTCAAGAAAAGGAGGATACAGATTCTATGGCAAAAGCAAGAACTGGGGGGGAGCGTATTATCAGGCGCAGCTTGAGTGAAAATGTTACACCCACAAGGAAGACAAAACCTCAATCCATAGGAAGAATGTCTATAGAAGAAAAGAAGAA
>JAOSBK010000005.1:16397927-16420616 GCA_027568895.1 Erythroxylum shatona | reverse complement strand
GATATTACTTATGATCTATTTAATCATAGGTCATTTAATTGGTAGTCATTGGATGTAGCATGAACTATATGGAGATAGTTAAGTGATCAAGATATAATTCATCATCCTAAAATAATTAGGGAGAATGCTTCGTTGTTATTGACTAGTATTAATTGAAGAAATCCTTGACCAAGGTGAATTAATGTTTTGTAAATAGTTTACAAATGTCATTAATTGAATCAATAGCTAAAGGCAGAGAATTAATATGATTAGCCTCAAAATAGAGTAGACATTAATTTCATACTCTATGTCTAATCGGAACATTGTATGATGAAATGATTGAATTATACGGAAAAATATATACATGGAAAGGTTAGTCAAAACCACTTTGACATTCCTAAATATTTGGGTGATCATGATGCGTTGCTAGATGCCAATATTAATATATTATTATAAATTATTTAATTAAAGAATTAAACATAAATTAAAAAGAGTTTTAATTTATCTAATTTTAATTATGAATTAAAATTAGATTTTATAATCATTGCCAACATATTTAGGAACCTAATGACTCTCACGTAAAGAATATGTTGAAAAAAGCAAAGTTAATTTAATCATGTTTGACTTGATTGTAAAGTCAGACAAACATCATGATTAAATATGAGATATTGAATCTTATATGAGCATAATTGGTATTTAATTAGAAATATTTGTAATTCTAATTAAAGTTTAATTGAAATTAGAATTTAATTTCGATTAAATTACGAAAACATCCAAAGTTTATTATAAATCGACATAAGCTCTGTAAAGTTTGCACTTCTTGCTTAGCTCTCTTTGAAAAAGTTATAAAGTTCTCTTAATTCAATCTGTGGATACTATTAGAGGCTGGATATTTGTGCAGCTATGGTGGTTGAAATAGATCGGTTTGAGGAATAGTTCGAGAGATACGACAAGATAAAGATGAGTATAACTAGAAGGTTATCTATGCCAACACGATATTTCCTATTATATATCCCATATATAACCGCAATCTCTATTACCGTTCCAGCTGCAATCGAACAGATGCAGAAGTTTCCAATTGCTGTTAAAACCTGAAATGTTTAATTTTAAAGGTAAGAGGCTTGTAGGAGCTTCCACTAATGTTATAACTCAAATATAGTTCCACACTAATTCCAGGCTTGTCATGTCAAAATAGAGAAGATTGAGAGTTGTCACATTGGAACATATTCAATCTTCTATCAATCAGCCTGATAGTGAATAATAGACTCATCAACTTTGACAGGAACAGATTCTCGGATTGACCTTTGGAAGTGTCCAACATGATTTGTACTAGATGAGCAGCCTTTGCGAAGAAGGTATGCACTCCAGTTGCGATACAAATGCTTCAATTTCACCTTGCTTTACATGTTGAACTAGAATAAACTCCATCACCAAGATTTTTAGTTACTGGACGTGATTCCACTGTTAGAGCGAACCGCAAAAATAAAAAATATAAGAGGAGCCCTGTATTTTCAAACATGAAAAAGATTATGCTTATCTGTTTCCAATATCAGATTATTTGAATGTTCCTTAGTTTGATTCTATCAGTCTAAATTATATCACCGCAAAAAATTAGAATGATTCACCACCCAATTGACAAAATTTTGACAAAGGAATCAGCATAGAAGCAATGCAAGGTAATACTAGTCACCTGATCAATTTTTAAAGGATCTCCTTCAAGCAACCTAGCATCTGCTGAAATAATATCTCCCAATCTGATGCTAATAATGTCCCAAAGAATCAACATAGCTGCATCTTCCTCTCTCCATCTCCTATCACATAAAACCTATTGTTAACATTTAGATTTGCAAATAGCAACCTCGTCCTACAAATTAGAAGAGTAGAATGGAAGCTAATGAACTTTTTTGTGTTAGAAAAATGGAAAAGAAAGGAAAACCCAATGAGTAAAACTTTGCTTTTGGTGACAGGCGAGCCATGAGAGCTGCTGCAGCATTTCCAGCATTGTTTTCCTCTATAAAACTGATGGTTGAGTTAATTATAAGCAGTTCCGCAATAGTAACAAAATCATGGTAATCTATACCTTTTCCCTGCAGAATCAGTTTGCAAAACGATAACCAATTGTTCATGCTTATGCTATCATAGCTGCAATATGGTTTTTCTAGTATAAACTTTAATTCAATAACTTACGGCTCCATGTGCTAGAGCTATCGCCATAACTGTCGCTGCTTCCATAACCCATGACAAGTTGACAACTGATTCCACATAAATCCCCAAAACTTGAGTAATTTACTTTCCTACAAGATAGAAAATAAAATAAAGTGAAGCCAAAGTAGGTATGCAGAGACTTGAGTATAGTAAATTGCTTTCCAAAGTATTAAAGGATGTATTAAAACAGTAGTCAAATCTAGCGTTAGGAAACCTTTTTCTCTTCAATTTTGTTACAGTCGAGCACTTGTTGGCGCTTTTGAACCTCATAATCGTTGAGGCCTTCCTTTGTACACTGCAAGTGCTTAAAAACTTCTTCAATAGGAATATTCTCCTGCAAGAATGGAACTTATAGATTACGAGTCCGTAAAGACTTGTCTAAATCTTTAAACTAAAAGATACTTAAAGAAAGAAATAATATTTTTTTTTCTTATTTTGCATAACAAGTGCCTTTAAATATATACACAAGTCCTAGCTTAATTTAGGTAGCCAAAATATTTCCTATTTACAGCAATATCCCCCATTAACAGCAATTTCCTAAAGTAAATGTCCATGATATCCTCTTGTTTCCTACTTTATGATTAGGAAATACTTTCTCCTAAATCACTCTTCTGATTTTCATCACTCCCTCTCAAGCTGGTAGGTGCATAGATGTCTTGCATTCCCAACTTGCTTACAGCATCTTGAAATTGTGCATTTGCCAACCTTTTAGTTAAGACATCTGCCATTTGTCTAGCAATGGGAACATACGTGGTGCAAATAAGCCCACTTTCTACTTTTTCCTTAATGAAGTACCTATTAATCTCAATATGTTTTGTTCTGTCATGCTATACCGGGTTGTGAGCAATACTAATAACCAACTTAGTATCACAGTAGAGCTTTATAGGTCCTTGCCACCTAACTTTCAAATCATTCAGGATGATACGAACCCACAAGAACTCACATATACCGTGAGACATAGCTCTAAACTCTGCTTTAGCACTTGATCTGGCCACAACTGATTGCTTCTTACTTCTCCAAGTGATAAGATTGTCTAAAAACATAGTGTAGTACCCAGTGGTTGACCTTCTACTAATGCTTGAACCTACCCCAATCTGCATCCATATAAGCTTCAACTGTTTTATTATCATTTTTCTTAAACATAATCCCTTTGCCAAGGGTAGGTTTAAGCTACCATATACACTGCTTGAAGATGGACATTTTTAGGGTCATGCATGAACTGACCAATTACACTTACTACATATGCTATGTCAAGCTTGGTATATGACAAATAAATTAGTCTTCCCATTGGTATTTGATACCTCCCCCTATCGATAGGTTCATCATCTTTAGCCTCACTTAGTCTATGATTATGTTCTATAGGTGTATCAATTGGTTTCCACCCCATCATTATCATTTCTTATAGAAGATCCAAAATATACTTATGTTGGGATAGAAAAATTCCCTCTTTCAAACGAGCTACTTCTATACCCAAAAAATATTTCAACTTCCCCAAGTCTTTGATTTCAAACTCCTGGGCAAGTTTAAGTTTGAGGTGTTTTATCTCTTCATGATCATTACCTGTGACTACAATGTCATCAACATAAACAATGAGGGTTGTCATTTTGTTTTCTCCAACAAATTTAATATCTAGAGTGTGATCTCCTTGATTTTGCTTGTACTTCATTTCCAGCATAGCCTTTGTGAATCTCCTAAACTATGCTTGAGGAGATTATTTAAGGCCATACAAGGCTTTCTTTAATTTGCATATCCTATTCCCAAACTTATCTTCAAATCCAGGAGGGGCTGTCATGTACACTTCTTCATTTAGATTACCATACGAAAAGGAATTTTTTACATCAAATTTCTACACAGGCCAATCAAAATTAGCTGCCAAATATAACAGTATACGTATAGCGTTCATTTTTGCTACTGGGGTAAAAGTTTCAAAATAATCAACCCAATATGTTTGTGTATATCCCTTAGCTACTAACCTTGCTTTATATCTTTCCAATAAACCATCTGCTTTATATTTAATTATGAATAACCATATACATCCTACTAGTTTTTTTTTTCCTTTTGGTGAATCCACTATTTCCTATGTTTGATTCTTAATTAACGCATTCATCTCATCATCCATGGAATTTTTTCAATTCCTATCCCTAAGTGCCTTATCAAGTGTTTGTGGTGTGGAGCTTGAATTTATTTTTGTAAGAAAACATTTATGGCTTGGAGAACATTTATTAAGTAAAGTGTAGTGTGAAATTGGCTATTTAGTGTATGTTCCTGTGCGCTTCCTAAGCGTTATAGGGATATACAAATCATCAAGTTTAGGGTTTTATATTTCAGTACCTGATTCCGAGTTAGATCCTTGAGCCTACTCTGGTAAGGTTTAGGCAGTATCCCTTCATGAGTAGACTAAGAGAGGCTTGCTAGGGATAGGTGTAGTTTTTTTTTTAGGTATCTGGTTGGGCACTTTCTACCTTATTTTGGTCAGATTGGTTAGGTGGTGTAGGGACAGTACTGGCTGAATCAGTCTGTGTATTTATGAAAGATAAATCAAGTAAAAAGTTAGTCCCCCTATATTTGTTTTCTACAGAATTCCCTTTCTTCCTCTGAAGATAAGTATTAGGGAAGAATGATTAGGGAAGAATGATTGACTCTCAACAAATCACACGTCCTTGGAAATGAAGAATTTATATGAGGGAGGATGAAAAAATTTATACCCTTTTTATGTAGGAGAGTAGCCAACAAAGATGCACTTTAGGCTTGTGGGTGAAAATTTTCCCTATCGTGAGTACGAATATGAACAAAACTAACACATCCAAACATCCTTGAAGTTAGACTACCGATGTTTTGAACTCTAAAGGTCGTGAAGGCAATATGTTTATCAAGTGAACTCCAGTTAAAATAGCCTCTTCCTAATAGTGTTTAGGGACATTCATTTGATATAATAATGCTCTAGTGACTTCAAGTAAATGTCTATTCTTACACTCAGTCACCCCATTTTGTTGAGGTGTATCAACACAAGATGAAAAATGGATAATGCCTTCACATTGAAAGAAAGAAGATAAGGTTTGATTAAAGTATTCCCAAGCATTATCACTCCTGATCCCTTTTATGCTCACCTAAACTGATTTTTTTTTTTATCATATGAAACAAATTAGGAAAAATTTCACTGACCTCTGATTTGTTTATCATGAGAAAGACCCATGTAAGCTTTATGCAATCATCAATAAGGGTAACAAACCATTTAGCTCCTGACACATTAGGTATCATTAAAGGTTCCCATATATCATAATGAATCAAAGTAAAAGGAAATTCAAATTTATTATTGCTCAAAGGAAAGGAAGTACGACAGTGTTTGGCAAGCTCACACACATCATAATGGAAATTGTTAGGATCACTATTTTTAAACAAATTAGGAAACATGGTTCTCAATAGACTAAAAGAAGGATGACCTAAACAATAATGATGAAGCCAAATAGGGTTAAAAGTATCTCTCCTCAAGAATGTCAAGGAGGGATGTGAGGTTTGGTCTCCATTATTAGATTCTAGAAGGTAGAGTCCATCCTTTTCCTTAACATGCCTAATCATCTTCCCCGTTTCCTGATCCTGAAATACACAATAATTAGGATCAAAGATGGCAAAACAATTTAAGTATCTGGTAAATCTTTTAATGGATGAAAGATTGGAAAAAAGTTTGGAAACATGTAGTACTCTTTTCAAGAGAAGTTTAGGGGACAAAATAATGGTTCTTAGACTTGTAACAGTAGTAAGAGATCCCTCTGTAACTTTAACTTTTCTGTTACTTGGACAGGGGTTATAAGAAATAAAAGAATGAGGACAGGGGTTCAATAAGAGCATGAGAATTAGAAAAATCACCTGATTGGGCTAACGAACATGATGCACTAACACCTTTCAGCGAATTCAAAGTGCCCTTTAGGCACTCAATCTCTTTTTTATTAAGTTCTTTTGGTTATGATCTAGCTTGATCAGAATCTCTAAAGTTTGTAGGTTTAGTGAAGTGGGCTTTAGAATGCCTATCCTTATTTGCCCCTTTTGTTCGTGCTTTCTATGGCTTCCCATGTACCTTTCAACAGGTCTCTCTAGTGTGATGAGGCCTCTTACAAAAACTGCACCAGATAACTTCCTTATTTTGAGGATTATGTTGGTGGTGATTAAAGGCATCTTTGTTGGTTTTGATAGATATGAATGCTGAGCTATCAACAGATTTGGATTCCACCAACACAATTCTTCAACTCTCTTCTACCTGAGGAGTGAAAAGGCCTTATTCAAAGATGGTAAAGGGTCATTACTAAGTATTTGAACTCGAAGTTGGTAAAATTCAACATTCAGACCTGCGAAGAATTCAAAAATTCTTTCCCTTTCTACAAAATTTTGTAATTTGACACTGTCATCACTGAACTACATTTTAAAATTCTGATAAGGATCCAACTCAAGCCAAAAACTCTTCATTAGATTGTAATATTTAGTGGCAGAGTGCATACATTTCTTGATAGATGGGATTCTGGTCCTAATCTTATAAATTAAAGAAGCATCATTTACTTTAGAATAAGATTGAGTAACAACATCCCATATCTCCTTAGCAGATGAGAGGAACATCTAAGTGCCTCTAATGTCTGATTCCATAGAGTTACAAAGCCATGATGTGATTAAGGAATCCTCCACATACCAAGTCTCAAACTTGGGATCTAAAACAGTAGGAGCAGGTCCTAATAGGTGAGAAACCCTTCCCTTTCCTTTAAAAAAAGTCTTAACCATTTGTGACCAGTAGAGGTAGTTTTTACCATTGAGTTAGTAAGATGGAAACAAGGTTTGTAATTCACCAATATGTAATTCCCCAATATAGAAACTTAGGAGATTTCAGAGGAGAAAGAGACCTTCACATTGGGGTTTTTGCTGGTAATAGATTCAGCCACTTATTTTCCAGAAGGCACTATTAGCAATAGAGGCCAAGTAAGTGTAAAAAAAAAAGAAACCAAGAGTTACAGTGTCCTGGGCTCTGATTCCATAAAGAAAGAAGTAACATTTTTTCTTATTTTTCACAACAAATGCCTTTGAATATATACACAAGTCTTAGCTTAATTTAGGTAGCTAAAATATTCCCTATTTACAACAATTTCCTAAAGTAAATATCCATGATACCTTCTTGTTTCCTATTTTAAGATTAGGAAATAATTTCTCCTAAATCATTGTTCTAATTTTCATCAATCTGAATAACAATGATAAAGTAAAATTGCTTGTCACAGGTTAACTAATCCATTAAGTCTAATTTCAGCATCTGAGAAGTATAATATCACTTTTAGTTAGGGTTATAAATTAATCTTCTTTCTAACTCTGATTGAACAATTCAATGACTAAGGAGCATCTTCAGTTTCCTAAAAGCAGTGTATGAAAATTTTAGCTTGTTTATCTGTAATGTGTAATAGTGTGTTACAGGTAAATCAGGAAGTGTAATTTTATTCATCATTGTAATTTGAGAAAGCATAATTACAAACATAATTGTGGTAAATATATTAGTTTTAAAATACATACCAGATCAACAGCTTCCTTGCTGATGGCTTCAGGTGAAATCATACTTATAATTGAAGTAATCTTCTTTCAGCTTTCCAACCTCAATAGGATATCAGTAGCCTAAAAATTTTGAAACTTTTAGTAACATGGTCAAGAGAAATTCTCGTGACTATATTCTCAATTTAATTTGATTTTGAAATACCTAGGAGTGACAAAGAAGCTTCAACTAAACTTGTGTGTCAATAAACCTACCATTTTACTCGAAGTGGAGTGTAGATTACAGCAACAACTACAGATTGGTACAATCAATTTTTTTGCCAACTAAATGAAATGTCCAAAAGAACAGAGAAGCTTGAAGTTGCCTTTATATTTAAGAAAGGAAATGTGGATTCATTAGTTATGGTGTTTCAAACGTTAGTATAACTGGTTTATTAACATCCCTTGAAAGTTTCGAAGTTCATTACAACTTTATGTTTTTTTGTGATGAAAGGAGGTAATGTATAGAGAATAGCAAAGAAGGACTTGATATTAAAGATGCATGGATGTGTAGAAATTGTAGTCATAATTAAACAGCAAAATGAAAATAAACCAGGATTAAGATCAGATACCTTAATACTTCTAAGTAATGCAATGCTTTATGATCCAAAAGCTTAATTTCATTGGTGGTATGAAATGATCTTACAATAACCTAAATAGTCATAAAAGCTCAAAGATTACTTTTTTGTTGTATATATAATTAATTAAAACCATAGAAGAAAAAGAACATGATCCATATTGGACAAGAAGCATACCTGATGATCAAATGTCAGCCAACAATGAGGAAGATGTAATAAGAAACAAGTGGCGAGATATAAACATAAAAAAGGTAAGTAAAAGACATAAACTTGACTTTAACATCTCCGCTACTAAATTATTCATTATGAAAATGGTTGCTGATAAATGCAAAGTTTCTAACATTAAGCTTGTAAATAAAGTTTGCATATTAATTGGAATCTAGTTTTGTTTTGTTTCCACTAAATGTTCACTTGTTAGGTTTGTAGTATAATTATCTTCCAAATTGTAAGAAGTAGGAGAAAGCCCGTGGTGACAATAATAATAAACAAAGAACCACTGTGTTATAAATAAAAATTAATTAATTATTTTGTATATTAATCATGAAGTACATGGTCCTTTATATACATCTTTATGAAGTTTATGATAATATGATAAGAATATTACAACTATAAGATTGAAGAGAATTAGTATAAGTGATAAGAGAAAATTTGATCCAGTGAGATATGTTATCAGCCCCTTTCAAGCACACCATTAGATGAGATTATGAACTTGTGCTAATAATGATGAAAAGTTAAAGCAAACAAAAGTTTAGTTAAGACATCAATAATCAGATCAATGGAAACAATATGCAAGATGTGAAGAGCTTTATAAGCAACCAAATCTCTCACAAAGTGAACATCAATTTCAATGTGCTTTGTACGAGGATGAGACATGAAATTCAAAGTAAAAAAAGTAGCTCCAAGATTATCACACCAGAAGGTAGGCATAACATAAGACAATCCAAGCTCAATAAGAAGAGAAGAGATTTGTCAAAGCTTAGCAGAGCTGAGTGTAATACACCTGTATACAGTGTCTGTGATGCTCCAAAAAATATACAGTAGCTAGATGTAGAGCGATGATCATCAAGATAGCATGACCAAATAGCATCCCAATAAACCTATATGGAAAGTGAGGTGGATCTAGTAAAATGAATGTCATGAGAGGTTATGGAGTGAAGATATCGCATAATCCATTTGACCACATTCCAAAAAATTTGTTAACAACAAATTGGATGTTAATGCAAGTGGGATAAAGGTATTGAAGAGTATCAATAGTGCTTCAATATTCAGTAGGATTAGGAAGGGGAGTGCTGTGATTTTAAGAAAGTGGGAGAGTAGGAGTGATAGATGTGGGTATGAGTTTTGATTTGTTAAGAGACACTTGTAAGAGAAGATCTATAGTGTATTAGGTTTAAGTGAGTAGAAGACCATAAGAAGTAGACCTGACCTCAAATTTAAGAAAGTCATTAATTGAACCTACATCTTTGATGGAGAAAGAGAAGTTGAGGCCATGAGTAAGTGATTTAATGAACGAAATGGATGATCCCATGATGAAGATATCATCCACATAAACAAAAGGATTAATTATTAAAAATAAGCTCAAACTTTTGTCAATTGTCAATTATAGCCCGAACTTTAAAAGGTAATAATAAAATGCTCAAACTTTCAAATTTTTTCAATTCTAGCCCACACTTCAACAAGTAGTAATAAAATGTTCAAATTTTCAATTTTTTTCAATTTTAATCCCACATTAATGTTTTTGTCAAGTTTGTTGATGTGGCCTGCCATGTATTTCAAAAGCCTTGACTATTAATACACGTCAACCAATAAATGAAGATTAATAAAATGACTTCTATTAAGTTTGATGACGTAGCTTTCCACGTTTTTCAAAAACATTAACTATTAATACGTGTCAACCAAAAAATGAAGATTAATGAAACGACGTCATTTAATCACATAATTAAAATGCTTTCATTATTTAAAAATGACCTAAATCAGATTACGCAGCCCAGACAACCTTATGCTTTGATTTCAATTTCTCTCGACACCCTCACCCTTTGATTTTCAGATTTCGTGACTCCAACTCCCTCACACTAAAGGTATTAGGAGAATGAAATAAAAATGAAGAGCTTACTAGTGCAGTACGCTGTAATGTGAGAGTAGTTTGGGATGTTAGAAGAACAAATAGAAAACAAAGGGCTGAGGGCTGAGGGAGAGCAACAAATAACGTTTGGCTAGAATTGAAGAAAATTGGAAGTTTGAGCATTTTATTGTCACTTTTTAACGTTTGGGCTAGAATTGAAAAAAATTAAAAATTGGGCATTTTATGGTTACTTTTTGAAGTTCAGGTTATAATTGAAAATTTGACAAAAGCTTTAGCTTTTATTAGTAATTAACCCTAAACTAAAAGGAGGTGGTGTTTAAACTCATTAAGTATTTCTTAGCACTAGTAAAAAAATTGTTGGTTTTAGTAAAACATGTGGAACTAGGAGAAGGAGGGACGTGTGAGATGGAGGTGTAGGTGAGATAGTTAAGAAATGTGCAAGTAGTTAGAATGTGATCACATGTAAGTAGGATCATAAGCTGGACATTAGGACATGAATGTGCTTGTTGAGGCACAAGAGATGGATTTGAGGTAAAGAAGGTGGGGGTAGGGGGTGGGGGATGGAATGACATAGGTAAAGGGACAAGAGAGGAAGTTAAGGAAGAGGCGATGGAATTAGTACCAGCTGTATAAAAATAGTTTGAAGAATGCGAACTTGATGAAAGATGTGAATTTTATAAGTAAAATGATCAAAGAAATGATAACTTTTATATTGGGGGAATAGCTAAAAAGACACAAGGAATTCTTAAGGACAAATAGCAGTTAACAAAGGAAAACAAACGTACCCAAACATACAAAGATAGGCGAGATTAAGTTTAGTATGGAAATGTAATTTAAATAGAGATTTATGATAAAGAACATGAGTAGGCAAGAGATTAATGAGGCAATCAACTATAGAGAAAGCTTCAAGCCAAAAGGTTTTAGGAAGAGATGTATGAAGGAGGACTATAAAGCTAGTCACGGTAGTATAACGTATTTTACATTCAGTAATACCATTTTACTAAGTAGTGTAATGACATGAGATACGGCGGGTCATGTCAACAAAGATGAGATAATGATCAAAGATACCTTTAATGAGTTCGGGAGCTTCGTCGTATTGAAAATTTTTTATTGTGATGGAGAAAATATTTTTAATAATGGTTTTGAAAGTTTGGAAATGAGAGAGGGTATAGGATTTTATGCACAAAAATCCATGTAAAATGGTTAAGGTCTTCCATAAAGATAATAAAATATCGGAACCCAGAAAGAGATAAACATAGGGAGGTACCCTAGATATCATAGTGAATAAGTTGCAAAGGTATGGTAAAAGTCTGAGTAGATAATGAAAATTGGAAAAAAAATCTTTTTTCCTCAAAGACATAAAATACAAGGATTTATAACTTTGGACTTAATGGGTAAATAATGTGATAAACCAGAAAGTGTGGAAAAATATGGATGAACAAGATGCTGATGTCATAAATCAAGTGGAATAGAAGTAGAAACAAGGGCAACCAAATTCCTAAATTGTCGAGGAAGCTTTAATGGGTATGGATTATTACCATGAATAGTGGTATCTTGGAGTTGAGGGCTTTCATAATATAGAGAGACAAATTAAATTCATTGAGATAAGAATTGTCATAAACAAATTGAGCTACAAACAAAAGATTTATAATAAGGTAAGGAATAATAAGACTATCATTAAGATGTAATGAGCAACTAGAGGTAGGAAAAGGGAAGGAACTTGTAGCAGAAATAGGAAGAGTATGCCTATTGTCGATAACCACTTTGTTGGACTCATCATATGATGTAACCAAATCCACACTTTAAGGATCAGGTGTTATGTGAGTTGTGTTGCCAATATCTGATAACCAATTGATAACATTATTGGATGTGAGTTGAGAAGTTTCTATAGCAGATTGAATATTTATAACAAAAAAAAGTTTTGATGAGATTAGTGGGAATATATGGAGAACCAACTGAGCTATTTTGAGATTTAGAGTATCTTAAATGATAGTGAGCTGTAATATGACCATATTTCTAACAAATTTGACATTATGGTTTAAGTTGAGAATAATTATTTTAGGTTTAGACTAGACATTGGACCTGGATGTTGGGATTGGGCCATTGGGAAAAAGATTGATGTGGTATGGTACAATAGGTCGAATATGGATATTTGTTTTAAGCTGTGAATTGAAAGAATATCCAAAAGTAATTAGACCAGTTAAGTCATAGTTAGGCATAGCCTACCATAACCTATATGAGTTAGGGATCTATCAAGACCACATCCTTAACCACTAGGATGTCCCCTGTGCCTTCCTCTATTTTTATAAATTGAGTTGCTATGTGGGAAGTTGTGAGACTAGTCTTTAGTCCAAATGAAGCGTGAAACAAGAGTAAACATATCTTGTGAAGAAGCAACATTGCTTGGAGTTTAGCAAACAAAGCAGAGTGTTCATGTTGCTCAATTGCATTGATGAAGGAGTAGCACTCAGTCAAGAGGTCGTTAAGAGTGAAAAGGACTAAGTCGTAGTTCAAAATGTGTTCACCAATTACTGCTAGGTCATCAGTTGTGTCAGACATAAGTTAGAGGTATCTAGTGATGGAAGTTGGGCCTTTCTGGAGAAGATAGAGTGATGTTTGAATCAACTAATATGGGTTGAGAAATGGAGTTATCAATGTGTCCTAGAAGACTAAATGTTGTAAGAATGGCTTAAACTTAGTTCCACTAGACAAAATAATTATTTAAGTCCAAGGTTATAGTGAGAAAATTGGTAATTTAGTTATAGGAAGAATTAATGTATCGGTTTCTTTCATATTTGGTTGTGATGTTTGTTGAGGTTGAAAAGATGATAATCATGTTGTGTTTTTATGTAAGTGTTGTTGATACTTTTGGTAGGTGTTTGTTGAGGTTGAAAAGATGATAATCATGTTGTGTTTTTATATAAGTATTGTTGTTAATTTTGGTAGGTGTATTTGGAAGTTTTTTGGTGAATGAGGATTAAAATAATGGTGTATTTATCTCTAATACCATGAAAGTTTATTGGAGAATAATTGTAAAATAGTGAATTTTTTGTATATTAATCATGAAGTACATGATCATTTATATACATGTTTGTAAAGCACGTGATAAATAGATAGGAATATTACAACTATAAGATTGAAAAAAATTGGTATAAATGATAAAAGAAAATTTGTTCAGGTGAAATATGTTATCAAGTAGCTTGAACTTGTTCTTATCATTCTCATTAATTCTTTACCTTCCACCAATTTATTTTAAGAATTTGTTTCATATCAATAAATAATGTCACCTTTATCTGCTTCAAAAGAAAATTTAATAAACCCAATCAAATATTTTACACTTCTAACAATAGTTTCCTTCAAAGTGAATTATGCATGTACGCCAATCTTTATAAAAAACAACATTACAAGAATTAGTATTTTTAATAAAACTTGTACTTACATGATAAGTAAACCAATGTGATTATGCATATATCAATTTAGCCCACTTTAATTATGAATGTAATCTCTTGATGCGAATCTATCTTTAATAAATCAAAATACGTCTTATCTTCCATAACACTATTGATTTTAATGCATATTAGTCTCTGATAACTAATTAAATATGAAACATATTCTAAAAATTTACAAACCTATTCTTTAATTTAAATGCCTAAGATATCAATTTATAAAAGATTTAGCTAACCACCTTATCATTTAAGAAAAAAAGAACTTAAGCCAAGCCAGACATCTTAATCTCTAGTGTGATACATTGTAGATTTAAAAAATGATTTAAAATATATTTCCCAAAGTTAAGATAATAGAATTTTGTTTTAATAGATTTTTAAAATGATTTAAATGCTTTTGATGTTTAAAACTTGGAACTATAAGTGGTAGTTTCATCCTCTTCAAGGAATGCATAAGATTCTTTGGGTTAGAGCACCCTATTTCTGTTAAGGTGTTCCAACTTGTTCTACTTAATGTGGTTCACGCATTTATATGGACCCTACATGAATGTGTAGATGAAATTTAATAGAACAGGGTTGGAATTGGTTAACTGGAACAGAGGCTCTGAGAAATTATGTAGAGACGTTTTTCCACCCTTATAAAGTCTCTTAAGCCATCTCTAACTATTCCACTAAAATTTAACACCAAATTTGGTGTAAAAGAGAATATTCCATGAATCTTTTTACACCAAATTTGGTGTTATTCCAACCACTCTACACCAAATTTTTATTTATTTATTTATTTATAAAATAGAATAAAATCATTATCCTTAATTAATTAGTAAATACTTTATATTAAATTAATATTATTTAACAAATATAATTAATATTATCGCAACAACAAATTAATAACATACATAAATATAATATTTTTATTGCACATTTAACCTCTAATATTCTGAATTACCATATTGTTCCCACAAAGGTTCAATCAATACATTATGAAATTTTATGCAAAGATTTAGATTCCATCAAAAATCCAGTGATACGTGAGGCTTTCAGAAATGAGTAAATGAAAATTTATGCAAAAAGAGCTCAAAAAGGAGAACCTAAAAAAGGGGTTAGCTCATCTAGTAGCTTTAGCCAATATTTTGATTTTAGAGGAAATAAGAATGACCTTGCAAAGCTATTAATTATTTATATTAAATTAATATTCTCAAGTGCTTTAGTTTTACTTTTTAATTTGAATGTTGCAATTTTAGTTTGATTGCAATCTCGAGTTTGATTGTAATTGTAACTTATTTTAGTCTGGTTGTAATTTCAAATATTTTTGTTAAGTTTTAATTTTTTAAATCAATGTTGTGGTTTAAATTTATGTATCTTCTATTTCAAATTTACTTTTTATTTTTAACATATTGAATTTATAACCCTTATAAATAAGAATTATAAATAGATATTAAAATAATTTTAATATTATATTCAATATTAGTGTCATTTTAAATGTCTCAATAAGATCTTTGTAATGATATATTTTGTGTAAAGTAATATATATTTTAAATTTATTTACTTAGTAAATTATGTAAATAAATCAAATTGTGAGAAGGATATACAAGGAATATGTTAAAAAGAAAATGGACAAAGTTGTCTTTTTACAACTTTTGGTATATGAATAGTAACACACCAAATTCGGTGTATTATTGATCATTTTACCATTTTAGGGTTGAATTTTGATGTCTTTGTTGGAGTGAATTCATTACACCAAGACACTAGTTTGGTGTTTCGGTGCTTGATATTTTGGTGCCTTCATTGGAGATGGCCTTAGCATGATCTCACTCCCATTCTACTTTTTAAGTGACTTGTCCTTTATAAATTACCTTATTTCACTGCCAGTAACTTATAGATCTACGAATTGAAACCATATGACTTCAGTTCGCTCTTCCAGTCATAAATAAAATTACAAATTAAAATAATGGGTAATTATTAGGAATGGATCAAATAGTGTTCTAACATCTTCAAATGTTATATTTTTTCAAATATTTTGGAAGAATTGAAGGAAATATGGCCTAATCGTCTAAATGGGCTTTAATGGATAAAATCACAATTTTTTGAAATAATGACACCAAATAATATTATTATTAAGAAAAATAAATAAGTAGATAACTTGAAAAAGATTGTATTAATTAAGACGAGAATAATACTCTAGCATTTTGATCAACCTAATAATATAATGTGATGTATATTAGTCTAAATTGGTAGAGCTTTAATTGTGTTACTACTGAAATATTTGATGATATGTATTCCAGTTTTACCAATGTCGCATCGCATGTCTGGTGATAATTTAAATGTATGAAGCACTTTAGCAATCTATGATGTGATCATATTTGTTAAGAATAAGAATGCTTCTGTTAGGATATATGTTTTGCCATTATTTATAAATTGGACATATAAGATATTTGTTGGATAGTGACTTGGATTCAAAAGGTATATGGATAGTCTTCTAGTTATGATAGAATCCACATAATATTAAAGTCTATTATCATGCTAGTAATTGAATTGTATACTGTTGTATTTTGGTGAATAATAGAAAAAAGAAATTTGATTTTGCGTGTTTGAATAGGGACGTTGTTTTGTTGTGTGGCTGAAGTAGAATTCTTCTTAGTTAAGTGTGTTTATGTCATGCATGTCTCCTACGTAGAACATATGTGAATCTTTTGTTGAAGTAAAATGTATAGATATTGTACCTGGGTTGTGCAGTAACAAAATATAGATTACAGCTGGGTTGTGCGGTAACTCAGTGGTGATGAGCGTGTAACAAGAGAGTGGACTTGTCTGTATGGCATAACATTGATGTGCATTAATTGTCAATGAACAAAACACTATGTTAGGGTGTATGTTTTGAAGACAACTGAACAACGTATGCATTAATTAGAGATAGAAGAATGATTTGTGTGTGTGGCATACAACTGTGAAGTAATTTGATTATAAATCAATACTGCAGGATTAATGCTTATGTGTGAGTATACTGAATAACGAGTGAGAGGAATTGGTGTTATACACATTTCTAATTAACAAAATTGAAGTGAATCTCTTGTGTTGCAAGAACCATGGTTGTGGTGTGTACGTTAATGGAGCAGTGAATGATATGCTACGGTGAAAAGAGTATTAGTGCAGTGGGTCAGTGCTACCTACGGTGAAGTAAGTTAGTTTGCTATTTTTTAGTCTTCTTCATCTGGGGTTGTGAGATGTTATTCATGAGATAAACACCGTGGGTTAACATATATTTTTCTAGATTTGGTCTTCTGGGATTGTTTATTATTTCTTTGCTGCATCATTCTTCATTGGCTCAACATTTATTAATTGATTTCTTTATAGGCTGTGTATACTTTGGTTGGTGAATTTGTTATCGGTGCAACTGTGGCTTCATGTTGATGTTTATATGAATCAGCCCATTATTACTACCACAACTTCTAGATATGGATTGGACTGTACACCAATCCTCTAACTCTGGTGCATCTTCTTCAGGTTTCTTAATGGTGACGTCAACAAATCCCCATTTACGTCGGGCCCGTAGAGAAATTTTCAAAGCACGACTCCATTCATCATAATTTTCTCCACGAAGCTGGACTTGCGTGATCACACTCCGTGGGTTGTCACTTGCATTCAAGTCAAGGGAGAAGGACCTTTCTTTATTCTGTCTCCCTTCGGTGGTATTTCTTGTGTGGGTTCTGCCATTGTGGCGTTGAAGGCTTGCTTATGTGCAACGATTATTAGATCCTGGAGAGCTCTTATACCATGTTTGGGCAAATCTGCAATCCTTGTATTAATTGTTGCAACATATACATGAGAGTTTCTAAAGATTTGTTTAACAATCTCCTAATTATAGCAACGTTAGATATGGACAATAAAACATTTTTAAAATACATATACAATGGATCTGATGATGCAGATATGGTTGATATTGCCATATTAGTTATCCATGCAAGTAAGAACTATTCCTTCCATCGTCCGTAGGTTCCAACTCTTGCTTCATGCGAGGGTAGTCGCTTCGTCATCGAGGTTCAGCTTCCACGCCATGGGACTACGCACGCTTCTCTTCCAAACAATCCAATTGGTCAGCTCATTAATTTGTAATAAATAATTTCTTTCTATTACCACTATTAGTAATGAATTAGTTTGGCTTCCCTCATGTCCACTTCTTTAAAATTGGACATATTGCCATGTAGTTTATGGGATAGAAAACAGTAATTCATTTTGGTCCAACAGGGTCAATTCTGGGTATCATATGGAAATACCCTCAAGTCCTTTTCTTTACGAATCATCGAATCTTCTAAAGTACTATTTGAATGGGGACAAATTCTTATGTTTTATGAACATACGAGGGAAACTGCTTGGGTTTTGCATACTTAATCAAGTGAAGCTGAAAAATCAAAGGAGGTAATCATTTTGCAAACTTTTCGATTAGTTTATAACAAAAAAATATTAGAAAAATTAAGAGAACCAAAAATAAATTAACACAAAAAATTTGGTAATGCAGTTCGACATACCTTGCTTACGTCTGTGGAGCCCTCACCCAACTTAATAACTTTCACCAAAGTAGAATAGATTTATCTAAGGCTTTACTGAGCTGACACTACTCAACCCTTGACATTATCTCTTAACCTCACTTTCTGTAAAAGAATTTCACACCCAATAGTACAACCGTCTCTTACTAACCTTAATAGAGGATTTTCTCAATCAATATTTTAACGAAAAAATAATGAACAAATAACTCAAGTGATTAAAATAATAAAGAATGAAAACTAAATACACTTGAGATAGACAAGAATAACTTCCTAATGAATTGAACACCATCGAACCAAGCCTACGCTCTATATGCTGAAAATACGAAGGACCTTCGGAATGACATCAAGGAGCATTTCTCTATTGTGAATGGACCGAGAATCTAGCAATTGAAGGGTGAATTGGCAGAGTGCAAACAACAAGGAATGACCATGGTTGTATACTATGGGAAACCAAATATACTATAGGAAGAACTAACAAATTATGAGCAGATTCCAAAATGCTCATATGGGAATATTGGGTCGCAACTTGAGAAGAGAAGGGAAGAAGAGAAAGCCTATCATTTCCTACAGGGATTGGACGATGCAAACTATGGAACTACGCGATCAAACATCCTAGCTACAAATTCGTTACCATCTTTTAACCGAATATATGCAACCATGGTGCAAGAGGAGTGCATGAAGGCAATTGGTCACTCAAAGGAAGAAAGAGTTGTAATGGGATTGGAGGTGAAAGCTGGTTACAAAAACAAAGGTAAGAATGAAGTGAAGCAAGGAGCGTGCTCGAATTGTGGAAAAACAGGGCATGACATCAAAGGGTGCTTTGAACTGATTGGATACCCTACATGGTGGGGGGATAGACCACGAAATGAAGGAAGTGGTAATTGAAATGGACAAAAGTCTGGGACACACTCAAAGAACACAGCTCGTGTTAATCTAGTGCAGGCCACACCAAATGTAGCAACTACATAACATGAAATTACAGGTCTTAGTAACGAGCAATGGGAATCATTGGTGAAGATGTTAAATGACAATAAAATAAATGAAACTGAAAAGATGACTGGTAAGAAAGAATATATTATGTGGATTGTTGATAGTGGTGCAACTAACCATATGATAGGAATCTCGAGAAATTTCAGTGGACAATATAGTGCGATAGCATGTATAGTGGGCTTGTCGAATGGTGAGCTAGTTTTCGCAAATAGAAAAGGAACTGCATCCCTTACGGTGGGCTTAAACTGAAGAATGTGCTCTATATGCCACAGTTGCATTGCAATTTGATTTCAATTCTGCAATTGACTGATGATGAGGATTGTGTCATTCTGTTCACTAAAAAGCTGTGTTTAATGTAGGGCCTCACTTCGAAGATGTTGATTGGAGTGGGTGAGCAGAAAGATGGGCTTTATGTGTATTGGGGCATGCCACAAATAATCGCATGTCATCCTAGTATGGAGAGTCAAATTGATCTATGGTACAAACGAATGGGACATCCCTCATACAAGAGTGTACGCCTGTTACCTAATATAGAGATTCATTATAATAATAAGCAATTGCATAAAGTTTGTGAAGTGTGTGAAAAATTGAAATAAATAAGAAAAAATTTTCCTTTGAGCAATTTTCATGCTACTGAAGTTTTTGAGTTAATTCATTGTGATTTGTGGGGACCTTATAGAACTATTTCATCTTATGGAGCATCTTATTTCTTAATCTTAGCTGATGATTATTCTAGAGCTGTTTGGATATACTTGTTGTTTGATAAAAGGGATGTTTCAAAGGTTATGATGAATTTTTTTTTCTTTAATAGAATGACAGCATAATAAACTTGTTAAATGTGTGCGTAATGACAACGGAGCAGAGTTTACTTCTTTGAGTTCTTATTTTCTACAACAAGGAATTATCCATCAAACATCTTGCACGGGAACTCCCCAACAAAATGGAAGAGTAGAACTAAAACATATACACATTCTCAATGTGACTCGTGCATTGCGATTTCAAGGGGCACTTCCTATTCAATTTTGGGGTGAGTGTGTCCTCACTGCTGGGTATTTAATTAATTTGACTCCCTCGTCTATTCTTAATAGGAAAACTTCATATGAACTAGCATATGGGGAACCACCTTCCTATACCCCCTTGTGAGTGTTTGGCTCATTATGTTACCCTCATAACCTACTCACCAAGCAAGATAAAATCTAGAGTCGAAGCTGCAAATGCATTTTCATGGGTTATCCATATGGAAAAAAGGGTTGGAAATTATATGATTTGGAAAAAGAGTCTTTCTTTGTCTCTAGGGATGTGAAGTTTGTAGAAGAAGAGTTCCCCTTTGCATCTTTGTCGTGTTCTCTCAAAGAATGGACTTTACCAACATAATATTAGTGAATGTTTGCCTATTGATGTGCCAATTGTGGATGAACCAGTGAATGATAGGCCAACTTTGAGGGACAAAGGGGTCACCTTGAGAGGCATGATGATGACCCCATGTAACAAACCCACAACGTGCCCATGCATGATCCACACTCCGATCATTTTGTGTAAGACAATAGCAATGTCATGACTCCCGAAGTTGAGCAACTTGAAACTGCTGGTACTTTTGGGATAGGACACCGCGTGAAGCAACCTTCTATCTGTTTTCGTGAATATATTGTCAACTTCGTCATGTCCATAAGCCCATCTGACTGTGAACTCTCTTCAATGGGTCTTCCAGGTGTGTCCTATCCTCTAGCTAATTATGTGAATTATGCCATTTTTTCTCCTCCCCATCGTATGTATCTTGCAACTATTGGGGCCGACCAAGAACTAAAGAGCTTTTCTGCTGCCATGCGCTATACCCATTAGCGAGAAGCCATGACCAGCGAAATTCAGGCCCTTCAAGACAATGGGATCTAGTGCATCACTACCTTGCCTAAGGGAAAGAAAGCTCTTAGGTCTAAGTGGATATACCGCATCAAATACCTTGTTGATGGTAGTATAGAACGATTCAAAGCACGCCTGATAGTATTGGGAAACCATCAAGTTGAAGGATTGGATTACAATGAAACTCTATGTATTGGCTATAGCTACTGCCAAAAATTGGGAACTTCACAAATGGATATTCACAATGCCTTCTTACACGGCGATCTTGATGACGAAGTCTATATGAAACTTCCGCCTAGCTTCCTCGTCCAACATATGGGGAAAGTTTACAAAATTTGCAAGTCTCTCTACGACTTGAGATAAGACCCACATTATTGGTTTGCCAAGCTTTCTACCTCTCTTTTTTAGTATGGATTCCAACAGTTTACCACTGATAACTCTCTCTCTGTCTATTGCCAACAAACCGTGCAGCTCGTGGTTTTTGTGTATGTGGGCGACCTCATCATTGCGGGTAATAATTCCTTGGCAATTGCAAAGTTCAAGGCCTACCTTCATCTGCTTCTGCATGAAAGACTTGGGGGAATTAAAGTATTTCTTGGGAGTTGAAGTAGCTCGATCCCCTATGGGCATCTTTCTTTGCCAACAAAAGTATGCTTTGGACATCCTCGTGGAAATTGGGATGCTAGGATCTCATTCTATATCTTCTCCTCTTGACGAAAATCATCAACTAGCTCTAACTAAAGGATCGTTGTTGTCTGATGCCAACAAATATCGTCGTCTAGTAGGTAATCTCATCTATCTATGCTTTACTCGACCAGAGCTCTCTTATAGTGTTCACGTCTTGTCCTAGTTTATACAATAACCTCGTGAAGAGCACTGGTTGGCAGTTCTACGGGTTGTTTGCTGCTTAAAAGGCTAACCTGGGCAAGGCATTCTACTTCGTCGTGACAGTGATCTTACCTTACATGGTTGGTGTGACTCCGATTGGGCTAGTTGTCCTCTCACCCGTTGATCTCTTACTGGTTGGTTTATCCTCTTTGGTAGTTCTCCAATATTATGGAAAACTAAGAAGCAACAGACTATGTCACGGTTGTTCGCTGAGGCTGAACATCGCTCCGTGGCTAACATCACTTATGAATTAAAGTGGCTCAAGGATCTCCTTCATTTTCTTGGTGTCTCTCATTCCCCCCATTTCTAATTCTTGTGATAGTCAAGCTTCCATTTACATTGCCAAGAATCCTGCTTTTCATGAATGAACCAAGCATATTGAGATAAACTGTCATCTTGTCTGAAATGCCATTCTGCGAAATATGATACTTCCTTAATATGTCCCTACTCATATGCAACATGTGGATATATTCACCAAGTCTTTAGGTGCTCACCATTTTATTTCGATCTTAGACAAATTGGGCATTCGAAACTTGCATGCGTCAACTTGGTGAGGGGGGGGGGGGGGGGGG